>CM062818.1:163029916-163303589 GCA_031772625.1 Pinus tabuliformis
TGCAGAAGATGATAAAGTTATACTTCACATCAAGGTACATTCATGTGACAAGTTAACAAAGGACTTAGAAAAGTGTTAGCCTCATATAAATAGTTGTTGAGTGGGCTATAATCTTTAATTGAGGTGAATAAAGTCCCTTCTATTGGATTGGTTGGAGAAATGAAGCCACAAGAATAAGTTCAACAAGAAATCTATGAATTTTTAAATCCTTTTAAACAAGATGTTATCATGGAGAACTTATAGATTACAAAGGAAACAATTGCCGAATATGTGGTGGAGCATGTTAGGATATACGCCAAGCTCATGACCCTATCAAATCAAATAAAGGTGCAGAAGAACACTCTATTTCCAGATGCCCTAGAATGTCTTCACAGACATGGAGAAAGCAACAACATAAAGTTATCAATGTCGTAAAGGAGTACAAAATTTGGCACACATATCTTGTACAAGAATTGTATCTAGATATCTCAAATCTCTCTATAACTAGATTAGTAGAGTAGGATGATTTATTCTTTCACCTAGTATGACACTCTAGAATAGAAACTAGGATAGAGTAGAGAGTCGCATGGGAATGTGAAAGGTCATGGGGTAACTCAAAAGTCATAGGGGTATACAAAAGGTCACCTAATTTTCTACAAATATGTGCATATTGTTTGAGAACTAATAGATGTTTTGGTAAATGCAAGAAGTGATTTCATGTTTCCACTCATGGATTTGATGGACTTCCCATGTGATGGTGTTATGGATATTTCATCTTAACATTTCAAGCTTTATAATCCCTAGCGTGCAATTATTTCATGTGTCATCAAGCAATATGGATTTCTCTTGCGGTGAATGGACGATATATGATGTGTTTACTTTGCATTTATGTCAATAATTTCTTTTATCGATCTAAGCATTGTACCATTGTAGGATTGTGTGCTTACTTATGCTTTCACGATGTTACTGATCATGAACTTTTTCATGATTAATAAATTATCTTTGTAACATGCATGGGTTTCATTTTAATCTTTGCTAACACTACTTCTTTTGAGATTCACGTCTTAATAGTATGTTGTTGCTATTCACAGTGTCTTATGTGTTGATTTTCCATAAATTGCTTACTTGCATTTGTTAAAGCTTTTTTTGTTCTCTATCGTTAGTTCCTTTTCGTCCAAAGCGAATCTCAACCAACATAATTACAATCAGGGCTACAAACTTAATGGGACTCCTAAACCAAATAGTGTAGAGTCTAATTGGGATTCTACACTAGGGAGATCCCCTTGCTATTGGCAGAGCATTCCAACCCATCAACATATTCAAATTATCGAGGAGTCAAATTATCAATTTAAGAAGCAATGTTATATCTCCTTGTCAGGGGGACTGTAAAGGTATAGGAAGTCTATAACACAAGCTTATGAAATAGCCATGATTCCCCTCTCATATATAAAATAAATACAATTTTTTCCAATGGATTTAACCTGTCTATGAAGTATAAAAGGAATGTTTTAAAGAATCTTAAGTATATGCAGAGTTTAAACCCCCCCTTCATAATATTTTTGTGAATTGTATGTATACAAATTTTGTGATTCGAGTTATATCCAAAAATAATAATAAAGGACATTACAAAGGATAACTTTATGGTTCATTTCCTAGTTCGATGGCTGAATATTTGAGGCACTTGTGTTGGAAAAGGACGATTTATGTTGCAAAGGATTAGATCTTTGAAAGGATGGACTTGTAAAATTGAAGAGGTAAGCGTCAATTTTGTTCACGTGCAAATGACCTATGACAAGTATATTGCACGTGATATCAAGCCTTCTAGGTCATGGCGGCATCAATTTTGTTCACGTGCAAATGACCTATGACAAGTATATTGCACATGATATCAAGCATTCTAGGTAATGGTGAAGTCATATATAGGAATTAACATAAAGAGTAAGCTAATGATCTTTTGAAAGGTAGTGACGTACTATAAAAGCGTTTGCATAAAAACATTAGAAATTATGACTTAATTGATATGCTAGCATTCATATTCTTTCCTTGCATATGAAGACTAGGTTTTTGTGATCAATGAATGAAATAATATCCATCTCATAGAAAGCTTCACAACAACATCTCTTGGGTTTTGCAACTAAATCATTAGTATGCATGTAGAATTTGCAATTCTTAAATGGCATATCTTGAAGATTTTGGAGAATCTAGGGTTTATAAACCCTAACATAGGTTTGAATTAGAAAAAAAGACCTAGGAACAAAAACCCTTACTAATCGTTTCCGTTGTAAAAAGAAAAACCTATCTCTCAAGAATGACATGGATGACATAATGTTGATGTAAGGAAAAGATTAATGAATAGGTCCAAGATTAAGTGGGGTTTGTCTCTCCTCAAAGGATAAGTATTCCACATCTCCTTTCCTTGATCACTAATCATTGCTATGGTATTTGTTCTTTCATGGTCTTCTAATAAAATTTGCAAGTCAAATCAAGAACTATCTAAGCTTTGTTAGTAGATGGAATAATTATCATAACAAAGCACGAAGATTTATCTGAATCTTAACTGATGTAAATGAAGAAGGAGAGAATAGTTTGAAATTTGCATCAAAGAAGTCGATGGAAACATAAAAGTGAGACTTAATAAAAGGGAAGAAGTTCACGTACCTCAGTTGGAAAGAGGGGGCTTAATATCTTGGATGGATATAATACTACTTGAAGTTTGACAAAGAAGTTGATGACTAAAAGGACAGGTGACATATTTATGGCAATCGATTGGGTTGATTTTGATAGAGATACTATTGATGATTGGGAGCTTATATGATTTCTTGGAAGAGCGTGAAGCAGAATTCCGTTGCAATGCAGAGATAGAATATGTGAAGGATTTTACAATCAATTGTGAAGAAGTTTGACTCCATAAGGTGTTTGATGAACTATTTGATGACACGTGGGATTTAATTATATTGATCAAAGTTCCATGAAGATTGTCAGAGAACCAGGAAGGTTGAATTGCTTTATGATTCGAGAGTATGATGTATATAGGAGCCAAGAAGATATAAAAGATGTCCACAAAAGAATAGGTAGTCGATGTATTGATGAAGTTACCTTTCATGGAAAAGGATGAGTATTTTTTATACAAGCTTAGGCTTGTGTATATCTCCTCCCTGGTTGAGAGGGAGTGAGGATATCCTCCTTGGTTGAGAGGGAGCGAGGATATCCTCCTTGGTTGAGAGGGAATAAGAGTGGACACTGTGTTCTCCATGTGTGACGTACTATGGTCAGGACTAACAACCATAAGAATAGTGCATGAAAACTGGAAGGGAGAATGGTGGATTGGATATGCATCTCAGACCAATATACTTTGAGGATTTGTATTGTGACTAGGACTAACTGCCATAAGTCAATTACATTGATCTAAGACGAGAATAGTCCTGAGGACCGACATTTCCTAGTGTCAATAATTGTGACAATGGATTAGGAAATGGTTTTATGAGGACATACCTTGGTGAACACATAGTTGGGGTATGTGCCTTGAGAGGTAGTGGTGTCCAAATTTATGCCTTCCAACATTGTGCTATGATCTAGCAGAGAGATAGAGTGTACTTGTCAAGGCCTCAATATTTTGACAATGTTGGCTATGAGAATGAAAATCATCATTGATGCTTGTTAATCCAAATCCTTTCTTATATGAATATTTCAACTTGATAATATCATATTGTGTCATTACGAATACTTCCCTAGTTAAGAGGGAGTGTTGAAAATGTAACTAATGTCTGTCTTCATAATGTAATAAAATGTAATTTTTATCTTTGACATATTTATTATATTCATTATTATTATTTTATTTTTGGTCAAAGCATGTTCTTCGTGCTTACAGAGTCAAAAAGAAATTTTTGTGAGTCAAAAGGAAAATGTAAACTAGTCAAGTCCCAATTGGACTTTTGAAAGAAAAGAAAAAGAATTTTTCATAGAGAGAGAGAGAGAGAGAAGGCAGTTCAACCTATTTGGAGCATCAATCAAGCACAATACAACAAGCATTTTCTGAACAAAAGGAGAAAAGAAGTTGAATTAAAGGAGAGAGAAACTAGCACATGTTGAGGATAATTTTTATGAATGAGGATGAGTTTCTGAGGCAGCTACAAACATATTTTCGGCCCCTCTATTGTCGACTCGAAATTTCAAGGCCGAGATTTTAGGAAGTTGACCAGTTTGACCTATGTTGACTTTGACTTTAGAGGTGAATTAGAGGAGGACTGAACTTTGAGTTTTGGTGGCCATTATAGTCTTGGTCATGGTCTTGGATATCTCAATCCCTGGCTTGGAGCCTAATTTTTTATGTCTCTTTTCTCTTGTGCGTGATGCTCTCTATATTTTTCTAATGTGTAATTGATTGATGACATATTTAAACAAGTAAATAGTAAGAAAAGAGTGCATATCAGTCACAACTAATTACCATGATAATAAATTATGTCATCCATCTGAATTTCGATAGCATGAACATGACTCTTTGATCTGATAATCACCCTATGAGTGACATCAATTGAAGATTTATTAAACAAAGGTATTACAGACTCATGTGCTGGTGTGTGTTCTGTGTTATTTAAGCAACGGATCGATCAGATTGCCAATACACAGACATTTAAATGGAAAGACAACAGAGAAATACAGTAAGCAAACATAAAGACACAAAATTTTTAATAAGGAGTTCACCCTATTCTCTAGGGTTACATCTCCTATCCAGCTTTCAGTGGTGGCCTTGTTTTATTGTGTCTTTAAGCAGATAATTACAATGCATGGACTCAATGTGAGTTCTCCTAAAGCAGGTTTTCTTAGCAGGGTGGTTCTTAGATTCCCCAAGCCACTGGAGTACACAGACTCTTCTTATTCCTACCAGCTCTGTGACCTTCTGGTCTACAATGGAAAGAGCCAAATGTGGTGCTCAGTTCGGACATATTCCTCTATGGGGTGGCTTGAATCTCTCAAGCTCTATGGTGCTCGATGCTGCTGCTAGTCAGCTCGACCCTCTGTCTCTTTCTGCTTTTGCTTTATTGCCTTCTTCTCTAGTTTTTGTCTCTCAGTGTTCAATCCTCCTCTCGGAGTTCACTCTGACTGATTCCAAAAACTAAATAAACTATGTATTCTGTCTCTGTTCATGGCTTTTATCCATTCGTTCTCATGCTTGTCGGTTCCTCTTCTGCCTCTGTCAATTCACCTTCTGCAACCGCGCTTGGAGTTCCCTGTTCGGCGTCATCATGAACGCTCAGGGAGTGGCCACATGTCCTCCTCTAAACGGCGCCAACCTGCTTCGTCGGTTCGTTTCTTCAGTTGCGTCGTGGATGAAGTCTTTCCTCCACCGTGGCAATCAAACGGATTCCAAATACTTCTAAAACGCAACGTATTCCTTCATCGATTCTGCTTCCTCCATCGGGTGCGATCTTAGCCGTCCGATCTGGGTCCCCCAAATCCAACGTCATACGCACGTCTCGCGCGGTTGACTTGCTCGACCGATAGCGCGCGATCAACGGTGGTTTTCTCTCACCTCTGCTTGCCACGCATCGATCGATGTATGGAATCGCTCTGCTCTCATCCAAAACCTCTTACCGTTTGAGGGTGCCCCGATCAATACCGTTGGTTTCCAGAGTGCGGGTCCTGCCTTTGCACGTTTAGTGTTTTTTGCCTTTTCCACCCGTGGTTCTACAGTTCGCCATGCATCGTGTGCTCAGGCTTCCCCCATTTTGGCCCTGTTTGCCCAGCGATCGTGCATCAAAAACCTCCTTATTTTCCTGATCCGGGGCTCCCAGGGGCTAATTCAGCCTCCTGCGCAGTCTCCATGGGCCTCGGTCAGCGCGCTTTGACCGACATCCTCGTCGTTCCACGCTGGCTACCATTGCCACTGGTTCAGGGGTGTTTTTGATTGCTGTTTTGGAATTCTTTAGAGATTTGTCTCGACCTGATACAATCATGGTTCTTTGACAGTTCTTTATGGATCCAATTCGGATCACTCTTATGGAAAGAGCCAAGAGCATGATCAACAATGGTAATTTGTAGGAGTTGTGGGCAGAAGCATTATCCACTGCTTGTTATTTGGTGAATAAATCACCTTCAGTTGCTATTAATTGTAAAATTCCTGAAGAAGTTGGGTTTAGTTAGTTTTTCAACTTTGGTTCATGGTCAATGTGTGTCTACTACATCAACGGTAATAATCCAGGCAAATCCACTCAAAGGGATCTACCTGTCGACTTATCTAGTTGGGCCTAACCCCAAGGGCATTGAGGAGATTTGACCCCATGACCTCCTACTTGGCAAGGTACTTAGCAACGAGAACTCGACCAATTGAGCTATCCCTTGGGGCTTGCTGAGTTAGTCTTGTGATTATTCATACTTAATAATTTTTAGATGTAATGCCTATGCTCTTATTCCAAAGAATCATCATTCTAAGTTAGACCCAAAAACAAAACATTATGTCTTTATTAGGTATGACAATGTTGTGAAAGGATACAGGTTGTGGGATCCTCCTACGCATAAGATCATAATCAATAGACACAAAATGTTTGATGAATATTCTCTTCTAAAAGAATATGTTGAAAAAGTTGAACAAGATTAGGTATTGTGGAATCAAAAAATTTAGTTGGAGACTCAACATTTCTCGGAAAGTCAGAAGGAAGAAGAAACTTCTAAAGAAAAAGGTGAAGAAGATATAAAGGAAAGTGTAGAAGTTCATCAACCAATCACTTTTGGGTGGTTTACAAGGTAAAGAAGAGCACCCAACAGGTATGGGGATTATGCTTCATATGTTGCTTTGATTACTGAGGACAGGGAACCTTCTTGTTATCACGAAGCAATGAATGATGTGTTTAGTGAAAAATGAAAGAAGGTTATAGACGAGGAAATCGATTCCTTAGCCAAGAACAAAACTTGGGATCTTGTAGAGTGTTTTCAGATGTAAATGGGTCTTCAAATTGAAGAGAAATGTTGATGGAAATATTGAAATATATAAGGCAAGGCTGATAACAAAAGGGTACTCTCAAATAGAAGCCATTGAATTTCATGATATTTTTTTGCCAGCTATAAAACTTATTTCTATTTGTACGATGTTAGCACTAACTGCATTACTTGACCTTGAGTTAGAACAACATGTTAAAACAACTTTTCTTCACGGAGATTTGGACGAGGAGATCTACATGGAACAACCATAAGGTTTTGTACAAGGTCATAATAGGAGATTAATTTGCAAGCTAAGGAAATCATTGTATGGCCTAAGACAATCATCCTGACAATGGTACAAGAAGTTTTATTCCATCATGGTGAGCCATAACTTCACTAGAAGTGAATATGATCATTTTGTGTATTTTAAAATTTTCAATGGCATATTCATGATCTTGGTTTTGTATGTTGAGGATATGCTTATTACAAGCAAAAGCATGGAAGAGATCAATAGGTTAAAGGTTCAACTTGATAGGACGTTCGATATGAAGGATATTGGAAATGCAAAATAGATCTTGGGCATGGAGATACACATAGACAGGAAAAATGGAAAGCGTTGGTTATCTTGGAAAAAGTATGTGGAGAAAATACTTGCAAAATTCAGTATGAACAATGTGAAACTTGTTAATGTTCCTTTAGCTTCACATTTTAGGCTTTCTTCGGGTTTAACTCTTAGTACTTATGAAGAAAGGGAGTACATGTCTCGTGTATTGTATGCAAATGCAGTAGGAAACTTAATGTATTTGATGGTGTCTATAAGACCTAAAATTTCACATGCAATTGGAGTTGTCAGCAAGTTCATCGAAAATCCAAGAAAAGAGCATTGGAAAACAATGAAATGGGTGCTTTGATATTTGAGATGCACAAGTGACCATTGTATCGTATTTAGTGGTTACAATGATTCAGTTTGCAGATATGTTGATTCTAATTATGTTGGTGACTTGGAGAAGAGGAGATCTACTACTAGATATGTCTTTACTCTTGCAGGTGGAGGGATTAGTTGGATGTCAAAGTTTTAGGAAACAATTGCTTTGTCCACTACTACGACAGAATATATAGCTACTTCACATGCTTGTAAAGAGGAAATATGGTTGAAGGGTCCTCTGGGTGAGCTTGGAAGGATGAAAGAGAAAGTGAATGTATTATGTGACAGTCAGAGTGTTATTCATTTGGCTAATGATCCAGATTATCACAACAAGACTAAACATATTGATGTAAAGTATCATTTTGTAAGACATGTAATTAATGGCGGCGAAGTAGCTCTCAAAAAGGTTTTGGCAAATTGGTTTTAGAGAAGTCACGGTGGTGTTTGGATTCTCTTGGCTTGCAGAAAAGATGATGAATGGGCATGGGAAAGGGATTAGGGAAATTGTTTTCAAGGTGGATATTTGTAAGAATGACAACAATTTAAAAGATTTTGTAAATGTTTTTTTTACCTTAATGAGACAATCGTATAACGATAGGAAATTTTCAAATGGTGTCTTCCTATTAAAATGTTGTATCATGAGAGGCCTATTATATTGGAGAGTCAATGTTGACCTTGAATAATAAAGAATTCCAATCCCTTGCCCTATGGAGGTTTCCTTGACACACTTATAGGTTTTTACCACATATATGTTGTGTCACTATATGAATTCAATTTCTTGTTTTTGTGTGCATTTTTGCTTCCCATCGAATTAATTATGGGCTCAAAATATCAAAAATAACTTTAATATGGAAGATGGCTATAAGCTAAGCCAATCCTGGAAGCCTATTATCCATCAAACCACTTATTAATTTCTTTTTGTAATTCTACTCTGTTTTACTTTCTCTTTCTTTCCCTCCCCCCAATTTCCTCCTTTCCTAAGATTATGTTGATCTATTGTCGAACCCCCTTCCTAATTAAATTTGCCTGGCCTTTATTCTCTCTTTGTTCCTCACACCCCCCTCCCCCTCACCTTGCCTTTTCTGCTATCCCTCCTTTGGTTATTAATTCTTTAAACCTAATTATTTTATATTATTATTTTAATTCATTTATTTTCCCATTTAGTTTCGGTTATATTCATTTTTATAGTTATTCATTTAATTTTCTCTCTCTCTTAATCTTAATTAGTTTATTAGTTTCATATAATAGATACTATAACCTTATCTTTTAATGAACTCTTTGTCACTCACTTAGTCATATTTTAGCTTTTTGGTCCCAAATAATGGGTGGAGTGTCCTCTAGAAATGTTGGACGGGTGGAGTGTCCACTAGAAATGTTAGACGGACTAATCTTCGACACAGTTCTAATCCCATAAAATATTATCAACATGAAAAACTGTGGAAATCTCCAAGCACATATAATTAATTTTCTCGAAGACTTATTCCAAAATAGACATGTCTATGAGTGATTATTTATTCATATAATTTTCACATCTAAATATAAATATACTTATTTTTAATTTTATTGAGATCCAACCCCTGCGAACTCATTTGGATCTTAGTTTTTTGACGCATTTAATTTTAGTTTTATGCTTTGATGTTGATATAAACTCCTTTGTGACAATGCAATTTTTTATGTTGTTAAAAATTTGCAATGGTCAATAGATCCAATTTCCCACAGGACAGGTTGAGACTAGTTGGCCATATATATATATATATATATAAATGTTTTTCTTTGGCACGTTTTATAATTTAAAATGAATATTAATTAATACCTAACACACACACATAACATCTTTGTGTATAGAATTTTTTTTTTTTTTTTTTTACTGAAAGAGTATTTGTAATATATAATTTTGCTCCTAGTTTGCTTTAAATACACTGGGCATTACAAAGCGAATTCATTGAAATTTTCCATTTGTTTTCTCCTTTTCAATAAGAGTACATGCTTTTCTTGAGGAGACCATATCTAAGCAACAAAAAGAGGGTTTTGTAGGTGACTACCTTACAAAACTACCCCAACAAAATATAAATAAATAAATTACAATAGATAAATCATCTAGGAATATTTTTTTAATAGACTTCATCACCCTTTAGGGAATTATAACAGGCCTGTTTTAGCCATTAATATTTAATTCACCTATCTTCAATCTACACCCCTCGTTAACATACTTGTTTGCTTCTCTGTTGAAATCCCTTAGGACATGGAAATATGCTTTGGATTGGATATCTTCCACAAATTTCCTAATTCTTTTCATGATGTTTTCCTTAGATTTCTCCTATGGGAGGGAGTCTTCGACCAAATGATGGACGATTAGGAGAGAATCTCCCATAGTAAGAGCGTTTGCATGGTGTTCATCAACTAACAAAATATATCTCTGCTTAATTTATTGTCATATGAAAAAGACCCCATAAATACATGAACACTTTGTCCTCCTCGCGGTCATAGAGTACCCCTCCCCCACATGCCACCCATATATTCTTATTTTTTATTATATGTTTATTAAATAAATTTAATAAGTTTTTATATCTTTATTGTGAGGAAGGAGCTCTAAAATTCGATGTGGGAAAAAAAGTTGGAGTGGTCTATAAAATAAAGCATATAAAAAAAAAATCATAATAGAAAATAATTTGGGCTTAATAAAAAGAGAAATAAAAATAAAAAAATAATAAATCTATTCATTTCAATTGGTTATGTTGTAATTTTGTTTTTATTAATAAAATCACAAACAATTTATTTGATTAAAAAATCATAATAAGCATATTAGTTGAAAATGAATTTAAATAATAATGATTTGTATTAGTAACCACCATATCTTATCAATTTGATGTGCTTGGGGCCTCACAAAGTTTGCAAGGTGTGACAACCTCCTCCTCTCTCCTTATGGTGTTAATGGCAATTAACAATGGTATCGTAAGGTGGATCTGGTGTGGAGGGATTTCTGCAGAGTGATGGGCGACATAGTCCACTTTTCTTCAATCCCCTTCTTTTATTTTTTTATGAGGTTGTGGCTATGTTCATTTGGATTCGAGGGAGTCGTCTCATGTTGCCAAGACAGGGGTGTTACCCTTTGTTTTTTTTGTTTTTCTCCATCCCCATGCTTGGGTTTTCCTTGTCCTTCATAGGTTCAACTTTCGTTCTACTGCATCTCTAGAAAGTATGTTTGAACTTTCAGCTAGATTACCTCTGGTGCCTACCATTTCAACTTCAATCTACTCAAATTAGAGTAAAACTAACTGAGAAGCCCCATGATTCATTTTTGTCAGGGTTAGTAGGGGGCCTTGAAGATCTATTTCAGATGGTAGGCTTTCAAATTCTTATCAAGACCCTTAGTGAAAACATGATCCAAATCTAGGTCTCTAGATCAATTTGGGGCAGAATTAAAGCGGATTGTTGAGAATCGACTAGGGGTTCTTGTAGCCATGTAGTGACTTCTTCGTAAAGGGAGATAGTTGAAGGATTCTACCCAGCTAAAGGATTATGAAATTGTTAGAAACTCTACCATTATCTTGATATTTAGGTTTCATGGGGGTGCCTCAGGATCTAGGAACCCAAGAGGCTCATCCTCCTACAAGGACGTGATGCAGGGTAAAGGCCCTAATCCATCATATTTGCCATAATACAATCCTATACATTATATCATTGAACAATAACAATAAGTGTCTACCATGGAGGTAAACCTAACATAGGTAAGTCAACATTTTTCTCCACTTCAATCTAGGATAGTGATTTACAAGTATAATGGTTTTTGGCCCACGTTTGATCCTCTACATCAATGGGTTTTTACAACTTGGACAAATAACTATGCCATATACCTATGCTCAAAAGGTTTTTTTTTTCATTGTTTAACTCGATACTTAGGAATATTTGGAGAGAGTATTGATTGAAGGGCTCTAGTTTTGGGGAAGTGCGGGGCTCTTCATTACCCCTTGGTTAGATTTTGATGCCACAACAATGGTGGTCTCAACAATGCCAATATGGGTGAAGCTACCAAATCTTCCCCTTCCTTTCTGGCATCACAAGGTCCTTAAGGAAATTGGAAACACCCAGGGGTCATTATAAAGATAGACCTCGAGAGAACAAAGAAATGGTTAGTTATATTCGCTAGAATATGTGTAGAAATAGATATAAGTAAAGGCTTACCTGATCGCATTCAATTGGAACATAAAAAAATCTAGTGGACCCAAGTAATGGATTATGAAAATACAACATTTAGATGCCAATTTTGCTACGAAACCCGACATTGTAGGACACATGTGCTCAGGCAAAAAAGAACCTAAAAATGAAAAAGTGGCAGGCCCGCAAAGGAAAGGGATGGCAAACTTTTGATTTTTACCTCACGAAGGAAGAAGAAGGGGAAATCATAGAGAACCCTCCAAACCAAGACGAAGGAGGTACTTAGGTCCATAATGACAATGAAACCCACAAACACAATGGTATAGAATCAGAAGTGATCTTGAACCATAATAATAGAAAAATGTGGCACACAAAGAGGATGGGACGATGTGCACAAAGAGATTTCATGTTTCGGAAAGTTCATATTCAAACAAATAACATCCATTAGAAATGACCGTGAGTGAATTGGCAATGGTCCCAGTTGAACCCAACTCAATGGGACAACAAAAGGTCTAGAGAAAAAAGGGAAAGAAAGAGAAGTTAAGTGATTAATATCACACTTCTCAGTTTTCTTTTATATTTTCAATTTTTCATATGCATATAAGCCAAAAGGTTACTCTTATTGAATGGAGATAACATGTACAAAATGTAATTTTATTCCTTTTTTTCAAAAGTTGACATAAAATTACAATTTTTTTCCTTTAGAAAAAAATAACATATTAAACATATAAAAACTTAAAAAAAATAATTGTGTTGAGAGACACTCTCCATCCCAGTGTGAGGGAGATATTGTCCCTTTTAAATATTGGTTGTCATTGATGTCAACCCAAGCAACATCCAAAAGAAGCCTCACTTTCACCACCCTTGCTAGGGCACGTGATCATGAGTTTGCTAGCAAGATTGTAACAAACTCCTTCTAGGGTTGAGGTGATCATAAGAGTTGTTTATAATATATAACATACAAATAGTCATGCATGCACACAATTGTGATATACTTCAATTATGTTAATGTGAATGTATACACACATATTTAGATGTGAAATATGAAACAAGCTTGACTTTTAATAAACATTAAAAGAAATAATTGTTTCCACAGGCTAACTAATTTCTATGTACATATCACAAAATTGGCGTGCACATATGCATGTTGCAATGAAATTGTATGTATAACAACCAAGTACTTTCTTTGACTGTGAAATGAAGAACACTGTTCATTCTTATCTTTATGCCACTCTCAACATGCATAATTTTAAGTTTCAACAACTATGGTGTTTTCCAAACTTATGATTGGCGGTGCATTTAGTGTTTTAGGCCACGTTTACCCTTATTGGGTACATGAGTAGCCAAAGTTTTCCTTTTTCCATACATCAGTCATAGCCATTTATAATTGCACAACAGGTCACAAGAAAATTAAAGAAGATTTTTTCAACGAAGTCAAGATTGTTCATATTTAACATCTTAATATGTGAGTATACTTTCACCATAAACAAAATTGAAGTATATCACAATTATGTGAATGCATGACTATTTGTATGCTATATAATATAATGGTTATTTGTATGTTATATATTATAAACAACTCTTACGATCACCTTAGCCCAAGAAGGGGTTTGACATGAAGACCATCATAGATTGATAGTTTTCGTCATGCTATTTCCAACAGTAGTGGGCATGCCACGTAAATCCTCACGATTGAGGAGATACTCCATCTCAAAATGAAGCCTTAAAAGTGTGGTCATGGTGCCAAATTTAATGATAGCAAATACCTTTAGAATTGGTAAAAAAATTAGGATTAATATTTAAGAGAAACTTGGATAAATTATGTTAACGAAGTTGGCCTTCCATAAGTGAAAATATTCAATTTGAAATCAACTTCATAAGAAAATAAGGTCGGCCTACAAAAAATGAATTTATTGAGTTAAATTCTTATGTGAAGTTAGGTCAACTCCATGGGTTTATGGGCAAGTAGTCCCCCTTCTTGATCCCCTCTTTCAAGTATAAACATGGGCTTCGGTTCCACTTAAAAGGCAATCAATTATCATGCTTATCTCAAGTAAGTTTATCTGATTTTCTCTAAGGCTAGGGAAACTCACATATCTAAGGAAGAATGATGAGTTTTGAGGGTGTTTTGGGCTTATTATTTTAACTTCTTTGTTTTGTGTTTCATTGGAAAAGATTTTTTTGAGAGCTAATTCAAAAGTTGTGTGTGAAGGTAATTGATGCACATTACTGAGAAGTTTTCAGCCTATTTGTAGCATAATTTGGCCTCCTTGAGGCACAAATTTTGGCCTTGCTAAGGCCTAAACAGAAGCCCCTTATAAGACTCGTTTTTCATACTTCTAAGGCCTAAACTGAAGAAAATTTCACACCATTTCTAAGGCCTATTTGCGGCCTTCTCGAGGCCCATTTTGAGGACCATCCTGCACTAAATTTCTGAGGTATGTTTCAAGGCACTTCAATATTCTCAGACCGCGTGGAAATACCTTATTCTTTACTTTGGTAGACTATAGGAGAAGACCCCTAATTATGGTATGTTAAGACCGTAAGTTTGTGGGCAACTCAAGCTTATATTTATACAAATTAGGGCCAAAAGCAGCACCAAAGTCAAGTCAGATTTAACTACAGAAGATTAAGGCTGAATTTAAAGATCATTTGAGGGCAAAGATTTGACCTTTTGAGGCTTGTTTAGTTTAACTCAAGGGCTGGTTTAAAATGCAGTGCAATTTGAAGCAGAAGTAAAGAGCTGTTTTGGCATTGTTAAGGGCTAAGGCTAGACCTGTATAAATCCTGTATTATGGCTTGTTGAGCATCTATTAGGAGCATCTCCAAGGGAAAATGTCTTGACAAAATGTGAATAAATTAGTGGAAAATAATAGACTTAATTTGAGGTATGTAAATTGTTCAATTTGTATTTAAAATACTTAAGTTGATTATTGAGGTAAGATTTTGGATATAAGACCTGCAAGAGTATACGAGAAGCAGTCTTGAAATTTGATCTTTAAAGGCCTTGGACGATAACAACTTGATAGGTTGACAAATGTTGTTGACTAGAACACCCATTGCATATATTTGTTTACATGAGTAGTGACACATTGACCACTAGCTATATATATTAATAGAGGCAACAATAAAGTTTTATTTGTATATCATTGTGAGTGAGTCGTTATCCCTGGTACGTGAGCCCACATTTATTTTTCTAACTTTCAATTTTATGGTGGAAAGGTGGTGTAAGGCAGAGAGTGAAGTCTCCTTAAGGTTGGAGCCTAAGGACACTTCAGGGTTGCAGGGTGGAGCTAGGGCAACAAATTGTTCCTTGTTGGGTATTATAGCATTGTTTCAGTTGGAGTTGATAAACCAGGGCGTTGGATCATCCTTCCAGCTGGAGTTGGTAAAACAAGGGTGTTGGAGCATCGTTTCAAAGAGTCAGGGCTTCCTGATAAAACATAATGTTTTTCTAATTAAGTACTAGGAAATTGGAGATTCCCTTCAATTGGAGATGATAAATTATTGTACTCATCATATATATTAGAAAACATTCAGTGGTTTTTCTCCTAGAGTGGTTTCCACCTAAAAATTTCTTTTGTAGTGTTCATGTGATGTGATGTCGACTTATGTTTTGATTTGATACTAATGGTATTTAATGCTCTGTAAGTTCAAAATTAACTCATTGATGTGAAATGTTGATTCATTGCCCCTCTCAATATTTCCAACGGTGCCAAATAATGATAATATTAACAAATTAAAAAATAGTAATAACAACATAATCTTTCAACCATAAATAGAATACTTCACTTTCCACCTTAATTATACAACAACTTTATATAGAGATAAAGTAATTGAAAGTAAAATATTTGTAATTTCATTTATAATTGTTTTATACTTCTTTAATATGAGGGATATGTGTAATTCCTTTATTACTTGTTATGGAGGTGAGACCTAATAAAAATAATATTGATATTAAGATATACAGTAAGTGAAAGAAAAAAGTTTATAACTTTATGTATAATTGCTTTCTACTTTTTTATTAGTCCCAAGGATGTGGTCCAATCGTTAGTTGGGAAGGTTTGGTCCCCACAGGTCTCATGGTCCAATCTTGGGCAGGACTATGTACACCTAAGAGCTACTCTATGTCTGGTTTCTTCATGAGAAAAATTGCTTTCTACTTTTTTATACAAAGGACATGTCTAATTCCTTTGTTATTCAATATGGAATTAACATGTTCACTGTGAAGAAGATGTGTATTTTGTTTTATGTTAAGTTGAAATGTATTATGTTAAATAAAATATATCAATATCCAATGTCAAGTAACGTAATCTTATATTTTCATTTTCCATTTTGATGGAGATTTGCAATTTATTAAAAATTCTAATGAGGCTTATAAATGAAAAATTCAATATGCACCTTAAATAAATAAAAAATCAATATCAAATATATATTTTTATAAGCAGGGAGAGGGGGGAGAGCAAGAAAGAGATTTCTTATTCCATTTATAAGTGCATTCTAATGCATGGAATGAGGAGGATTTATAGTTCCTTCATGCTTAATATGGGGTTGGCATGTGACATTTAAAAAAATATCAATAACAGAAAAATAAAATGTAAATATCTATCTAGAGAGAAAGAGAGAGACTATATACGTTATATAAAGCAAATAAAAAAAATGGTTAAAACATTTCATTAATGTTTAGTGCAATATGAAGGAGATGTGTAATTCCTTTCATACTTAACATGGAGTTTGACAAATAATGCGTGCACATGTGTGTGTGTGTGTGTATAACCATAATAGATCCATGTTAACCCAAAATCTATCAAATGTTGAGAAGGACCAAGTTTTGCACTCTAATAAAAGGTTTGCATCTAAGGATATTTGATCTTTCTTGACGCTCGATAGATTTGAGATTAACATGAATCTATATCGTTAATGAAGATATACTTAAAAATAATAACATTTCTATATATAGAAACGTGAGATATATATATTTCCAAAGGAAAAATCTTAATTTTCATTAAAGAAAAGTGAAAATTACATGATGTAGATGGACTACTGTGCATTTAAAAAAGGATTGTTTTATGACAACCATCCAACAAAATGAACCATGTCAACAAACTTGTGTGCCTATATAGATCAAGATCTGATATTAGGTACATAATAAGGATCATTTGCATCAGACAAACAACCAAACATAAACTAATAAAGACAAGCCTCTAGGGCCTTATCAATTCAACATCTAATTTTAACAAGCTTAAACAATTAAAACGTATACGTGCATATCTTGAGTGTTGACGGTTAACTACTCTGTGTAATTGTTTGAGCCACGACCCAAACGATTTTGAAGCTTAAAAGAATGATTTTCACACTAAAAAAAATATTGCTCCTCCCCACAATCACCCCCTATTTCGGCAACACTGTCAGAGGGAGCCCATGAATAAAATCTGTCTACTTCTCCAGGTATGATAATTCGGGTCCCCTGACAGGGATCCTCATAAAAACGAGGTCAATGATAGCCAAAGACTGAGATACCACATGACCAGGATTTGATTATTTTTCCTGAAAAATAGATTAGTTCCATGCCAATCGAATCTCCCAACTTACAATTGTAATATATTAAGTTATTTGTATTATTAGTAACTAAATTTTAAGGAACTTATATTATAGATATGAAAATGGTCATAGTTACTAAAATAGTTGTAGTGTACTTTGTAATAGTTTTATTCATGGCATAATCTTCATTGAATTTGATCAAATTCAAAGTTTAGAATATGTAACAAGAGCCACGTGGTGGCATGTTACTGTTTATTTGTATACATGAATTGTGTGCATATAGTGCATATTATTTTTAGTATATTTGATTGAAATGATATTTGTGATACACCTTGAATGGAGATAGGTCACTTATCCCATAAACAAAGGGGTCTCATACATCAATTTGTGATCTAACTTGGTGGATGATTGGGAGCAGTGTTGATAATATCGGTATCGGGAAAATATCGGCGAGGGTCCAGAAAATATCTTATCGGCAATATCGGCGAAAATATCGGCAAAATATCGGCAAATATCGGCAAGCATAAAAAATGCATAATATATTCATTTTTTTTTCAGATTTTTAAACATATAAAGCAATAACAACATGAAATAAACACATTGGCACATAAATATGAAGAAAACACTGATATATATGATGTCAAATAGAAATGATACATCAAAGGCGATACCAAATCCTGCTGATCCCTGATAATTGTCCATTCAAGGACTCAAATGTGGAGAACCAATACAAAATAACATCACATATATAAAAGTATCTCATCATCATGAGTTATATGTAGCACAACAAATAAAACTAGCAGCTATCTATCTGAAATCACTGCCCTCTCCCCCTTTTACGGGAAAACATGATGGGCTGTTTGCTAGGCCTGCCCCTAGTAGTAGGAGGCCCTGACCCTGCCTCTGCACCTAATGTCAAATAATGAGTGCTAGGTATGGGGCTATGCTCTCCTATATCTATAGCAGATGGTGTTGATGCTGATGCTCCCGCAGTGTCCTCCTCCTCCTCCTCCTGCTCCTCCTCTGAGTGCTGCTGCTCCTCTGACTCCGAGTCCTCCTCTTGCTGCCCCTGCTCTAATGGATCATCTGCCACTGGCTCTAACCATGAAGGTGACTCCTCCAAGAGGGGCTCCTCAGACTCCACCCTCCACGGAGACAATACATCAATATTGTCTAAGCTAAGTCACATGACACGAGGACACGAGACACGGAGGACACGTAAATACGAGTATTCAATACGAAACACAATGACCTGGAAACAAGACACGGGGGACACATTTTATATATATATATATATATACACACACCAAAATATAGTTTTTTGTCCATATTAAATTGCAGGTTGCAGCTTATCTAATCAAATTAAAATATAATTACTTCTCAAAGTTCATAGTTCACTTTAAAAAAATAAATAGAATCAAAATTTACTATTTAGAAATTAGAATGTGATATGCTTGGTCTTGATTCTTGAATATTCAATGTCCATTGTTCATGTACAACTTACAAGCACATAAGAAAATAACTAATGTCTAATCCTATTGATTTCCTCTGCCCCTCTTGCGAGAAAATGCCACAGCTTTCCCTTTCCCTCTAGATGTAGATGCTGGTGCTGGTGGAGTTGGCAGTGGAGTTTGCTATGATCTAGAAGCTGAAGAACTAGAAGTAGGAGCTATAGGAGGTAGACCACGTCCTCTACTGGTGGTAGGGGTAGCCCGGGCAGGTGGTGTCACTTGGAAACATTACAATCTCCCAATCCTGAAATCTTAAAAAACTGATAAGTCTGCTGCATTTTGAATGAAATCTAAAATTATACTTTCTCCATATGAAATCCAATGAGGCCGGAACCACTCTCAAACATCCTGAGTCATTTCATGGTAATGTTAAAAATGTAAGTAAAAGGATGAAAATGAAGATTAAGGAGAATGTCACTTTTACTTTAAGAATTTAACATTACCATGAATAACATATCAATACTAGGGCCTAGAACGCTCAAACCCTCCTTGGCAGCAACCACATAGCTCTCCCCTTCCTTCTCCAGCAATCAGAAATGAAAATGATATGGAAAAAAACCAACATCGGATTTTTATAGGCCGTGCAGAAATTTTTTACAGTCACCGGGCGATATTTTCGATTGTCGCACGATATTTTCCGAAATATCGGCGATATTTCGGAAATCGCGCGATATTTTCAAAATCCGAAAATATCGCGATATTTTGTCGGCGATATATCGGCTCGCCGAAAATATCGCGATATTTCTGAATATCGCCGATATCTCGGCGATATTATCAACACAATTTGGGAGTACGCTCCAATATTTTTTAATTTAATTTTTCATTCCTCATATTTATAGTTTAACTACTTAAGAATATATACTAAATACCTCATTTTTTTTTTTCTCCGTAAAAACTAGCTAAGTCATATATTAACTGTACAAGTAAAAATTACAGACTGTAAGACGAGTTTTCCAGGGCCTCTGGTAGCACCCTGGGAACCTTGACCAAAATTCTGAAGGCTCCCACGCAGGGAAAGCCTTATCAAAACCATTCAGACCATACTCGACACTAAAAGCTCCCACGCAGGGGCAGCACCGGATCAAATTTGCAAAAACAGTTCTAGAAATCAACGGACTCCCAGTGGAGCCACAGAAAGAGGACCCAACACATTACTGCCCATGCAGGGGCTAACTGCCAAAAGGGACTGACTCAACAACCAGATAGAAGTGAGCAAGACAGAAGCGCTCGACGTGGACCAATTGAAATTAAGATCAGACCAGAGACAAGGCTTAATTACATATGGCGACGATGCAAGCATCAGCTGCCAGCAAGCAAAACGAAAATGCAGGAGAGAAGTACCCGCGTCTGCGTCTGCGTTAATCCTTGTGATGAGTTGAAGATGAAGGAAGGGTCGCGAAATAGGCATCAGCTTCTTCAGCGAGGCTTTTGTCCTCCACAACATACGCCCAGCCATCCCCCTCTGGTCGTCCCTCCCACATCTTTCTCCATGTCTCTTCATCAATATCTGAAGGAGCTGGCCCCACCGGAGGAGAGGTATCGTGCGGTCCAGCCTCAGACGCTGGTGGCTCCATAGCTGAGCTCTGTTTCCCTGCTTCATGTTCTCCTTTGTCAATTTCTTTGCCTTTGCCTTCCGCTTGCTTCTCCTGCAAGTTCTGAGGGGTGTTCTCCCCATTTCCTTCCCGAAGTTTTGTGAACATGACTGAGATGTGGGCATTGAGCCCTGGGTTGCTCTCAGAACTTTGCAATGTGAAAACCACTGAGCCAAAGGAGGGAAGCTCGGATTTTTCTTCATTAGCGCTCCCAACCTCCAAGAACTGACTGATGGGGAGTGGGGTAGCTCTGGCTCTCCTATGGCAATAGCAGCAGCAACAGTGGTGATGCTCATCCACTGCTGGGGCTCGCGAGGAGGAACCTCTTGCTGGACCTCTCCTACATGGCTGTCGTTGTCGGAGTTTAACCATGGTGATTCTGAATCTTTTCTTGTGTGTTTGCAGGTGAGCTTGGAGTCGAAGACAGAGCCAATTGTTTCCCAGATCTCTCTCTGGTGCCCAATTTCCTTTCTGAGACCCGTCCCTTGGTAGCAAGGTGGACCAATTCCAGTTCTTACCCTGCAATTGAGCCAATTGCCGCCGTCTACATGACCAGCAACCAAAGTGGCAATGGCAGTGACAGTGACCACGAGAAACCAGGCGTCGAGGTGAACGAAGCTGCCACCGCCTCGGCTCTCTGTAATTTCCCCTCTTCCAAAATTCTTCAGACAATAATTCCTTGCGCACTCCATCGCGCCTGATAAACTCTGCCTTATGCCCTCGAACCAGGCGCGCATTAAGTGCTCTCTGCAGATCCATAAACCTACCACCCTTGCCATTAACTGCATTAACGCAGCTGGGGGGTTCATGTTAAGGTTGACGGCCTTCCCCTGGTGGCCGTATTGTTTACACGGGGCAGCCCATGCGTGGCATGTGGCGTGCCCATCTCTTCCGTCCCGCCACCCGCATCCGGGGATATACTAAATACCTCATTAATAATCAAGAGGATTAATAATAAAATCTTTAAAACAATTAATAATAATTTTTTTACAAGATATTCAAAATCTTGAAATTAATTAAAATGTCAAGAAACTTATAGTTTTATGGGTAGTCTTTAAGTGAGACTTTTTGGAAAGTTTTCTGGTCTATTCTCTGATTTAATTTGTTTAAAATCCGGCAGGGATTCATTGAATCACAAGTTTGACAGGAAAACTCTTCACAATCGAAGTACCCCAGGGGTGTTTGAGGATGCTAAATCCATAAATACAATAAAAAAAACCAGTTTAAACAACACAAATCAAGTTTTGGACACAATTTTTCTGTCAAATTTCGGCCATAAATCCGTCGAAACTCCAAAAAGTCGCACTTAAAGACTAATATTTTCTTTTATACATTATCATAATAATATAGCATATAAATATGTAAATAATAAATATATTTAAAAATACATTATTGTGAGAAGGCTTAAAGACATGGCACAAATAATTTCACAATAGTTTAATTTAAAAAAAATTCCTTTATTTTTTATGGGATGATAAGGAGCTGGAGGGTAAAAGGAAGCTTAGATATTATAAGAAGGTGATCAACCCCACCCTTGAGAAGTAGAATTATCTTTTTGTTTTGACTAGCTTGAAGAAAGAGAAGAACATCGCTAAGATTAGAACTAATTCTCATGAGCTTCGAAGTGAAATTGGGCAATGGTCTACTTCCAAGACTCCTTGGGGTGATAGAATTTGTCAGCTTTGCAATATTAAGAGGGTGGAGGATGAAAATCACTTTCTTTTAGATTGTTCGGTCCTTACTCACATTCGCTCTCATGTCCCTAACATCTATCACACTTCCAATCTTATTGACTTGTTAAGTCAAACAAACTATAGTGATCTTGGTGCGCTTCTTTCCCTTCTTTTTGAGCATAGAAATAAGATTCTCAAGAATTACAATTAAATTCGTCTTCTTCTTAAGGTTTAATAGACCTCATTGGTCTTAGTGAACATTAATAATCATCATCATTAATATTTATTCCGCATATTTAAAAGTTAAATACTTAAGCAAATATGTTGAAAGTTTCATTAATAATTGATAGGGTTATAAATCAAAACTTAAAAACAATTAATAATAAAATTTTTTTACACAATATTCAAAGTCTAATTAAAATTTCATGAAATTTATATTTTTGATATACTATCATTATTATATATATATGTATGGATTTAGATTTTTTATATTTTATATGGACTAGAAACAGTGTAGTTTAGCGAGAGCTTATAAAGGTGGTAGAAGAATCATTAAATATTTTTTCTCCTTATTTTTTAATATATTAGATGTCGTGGAAATCATCTAGTAGGTTGTGGCATTGAAATTTGAACTAAAATTAAATTTTAAGTTATCTAAAACTTTTTTTCATTTGAGGTAAGGAAACATGTTATAACCTAATATCAAAAGCATTATGCATAAATAGAAACTTGTCCATTAAAAGTGTTTAAAGACCTGGTTTTAACAACCAATAATTGTTGTCCTCATAGCCAATTTTACAATTAAATTATGATAAGTTTTTAAGAAAATTATCTAAAATTTATCTATAATATAAAAATATAATTTTTATATTATAAAATTAAAGATTTTTTTCTTCTTATAAATAAAAATACAATTTATATTAAAAATAAATTAGATAATTATTTTTCACATTTTCTTATCATATCTTTAAATATTTAGGTAATGTGTAAAATATTTTTCCAGCCAATTAACTGAAAATAACAATAAAAACAACTAAGTATTCAACTTTACTTTAAATTATTTATATATATATATATATATATATATATATATAGATATTTATTTATTTATTTTTATTTTTTCTCGATACTAAATGAATTTTATTATCAATTTTATAAAAAAATTAAGAAATTTTCGAACAAAATTCAATTTTCAAAACTCAATCAATATAATATAATTTGTCAAAACAACCCTAAAGGTTAGCTTAATTAATCTAATTTCCATTGTTAAATTGTTTAGTTTCCATTGTTAAAATATGCTTCGCTATAGAGAAGTATAGAATATTTAAAAGATTTATAATTTTATTGAAAAATAAATATATAAATTTCCCTTGACAAAGGGATTGTAAAGTAACTCTTTATTTGAAAAAACGACATAGGGTACAATACTTACACAAATATTTGCAAACTGAAGTTTAATTCCGACAAAAACATGTGCACCATTGGTAGCTTCCACTTCTTGGATTAAAGATTTGAATGTATGATAGTTATACATGTTCGATTTCACAATATTACAAAATATGATGAATAAATACAAACAAAATCTCTTGCATTCTAGCACAATAAAATGTTGAGTAAATAGATACAAATTGCGTTGCAGATTATCTGAGTGCACAAGATCTTCTCTAGGTATTTATGAGTCGCCAAGCGGGCTGTGTGGTTCAGAGATGGTCCCCAGACGTGGCTTCCATGGCGGCAAGGCTGACTGCCGAGTGGCACATTGGATTAAGGAAGGAATAACCATATTTTCCATGAGTACATTATTGGTGGAAAGAAATGAAGCGAGTTGTTCTTTTCTAGTCGAAGCTTAAAAGAGTGGTCCTTTACTTCGTTGGATGCAGAGGGCATGCCACGTGGACTAGTTCACTTAATCCACTTTGTCATCCCCAATTACTCAATCTTCTATCATTGTTACACAAACAAAAAAGCACAGGTTCTCATTTCAATATATTGAATGTATATGGGCCTTATTCTTATTTCTGGGAACAATTGGATGATTCATATGTGTTATATGCATCTTTTCCTATCGTTTAAGGAAATTTGAATTTTACTTTGCCACATAGTGAAGTGGGGGTGCTATGTCCAAGTTAGATCCACTTCGTCTTATTTAAATCCTTCTTTGAAAAAAAACAATTTCTTAGTCTTAAACCAATCAAGCTAGTGCTCCCTGGGAGAAATTTTTAAACTAAAGAAGAGGTGGTGGTGGTCAAAATATTGGACCCTTTTTTGGTCAATGATAGGAAGTTACACTTTGAAGTTATGGGTATCTAAGGGGATTTGTCTTATCATCTTCCAATGCTTCTTCATATCAATAAGGGTAGCCCAAAGCCTCAGTCTGCTTTCAAATTCAACCAAGACATGTTTTCTATAGATGTCATTTGATGAGAGGTGGAACTATTCTAGACCACCCTCTCCAACCTCCTCCCTTCCATTTATGATGTAATTTGCAAACAACATTACAAGAAGGTGTGCAATGTCAAAAAATTGGGCAAAAATATCTAATGCCACATCTATAGAAACCCTAAAGGATAATGAAGAGAAGATTGTAGTATTTTATCCAGAGAGAGCCTTAACCTCCGTAGAAGCCTCAAATATCAATTAGCTCCAGAGTGTGGAAGATGCTAGATAAACCTATGCCGAAAAATGAGGAGTTGAAATGGTAATTTAAAGATGAGCTATCTAGATAAAGGAAGGTGACAACAAATGAATTTCTTCCACAAGTATGCAAACTATAGGAAGAATCTAAACACTATCTTGCTTATACAATTGAGTAATGGAGATTTACTACACTCTTTCTTTGATATGGTGGAGGAAGGAGTAGAGTATTTCAAAATAATGTTTAAGGAACCTACGTGTTGCCCCCATACAAAAGATCTTGGAAGTTGTAAACCTTTCCCCTCTGTGATATTAGGAGAAATGAATTTGATTATGATGGTAGAGGTAACTAAAGCAGAGGTCTAATATGCCATTCTCCCTATGTAGAAAGACAAAACCCTAGGGCCAGATGGTTGGTCAGTAGGATTTTACGCTAACTTTTATGATTTGATCAAATCTAATATTTTGATGACGATTAGAGAATATCAGAGCACCAGAAAAGTCCTAGGCTCCCTTAATAAGACTCACATTACTCTTATTATGAAGAAACAAGATGGAAGCTCATTTCTTGATTTTAGACCCATATCATGTTCCAATGTGATTTACAAAAGTATTGTGAAGACCATTGCTATTTATTTGAAGCCAATGCTAGGTGAAGGCGCTTCTGAACAAAAAATTGACTTTCAACTATGACGACAAATTTATGATGTGGTGGCTATCACTCAAGAAACTATTCATGTTGTAATGTATCCAAGAAGTCAACAATAGTGTTCAAGATTAACTTGTCCAAAGCACATGACATGGTTAACTAGACTTCTTTAAGACTATTTTTGTTAAAAATGGGTTTTGAGCTTCCGGTAGTAAATTGGACTATGGGATGACTCCAATCAGTTTTATTTTCTATCATGATAAATGGGGCTCCTTCTTGTTTCTTTAGAGCCATAAGGGGGTTGAGGTAGGGATGACCTCTATGTGGAAATTCATTTGTAAACTATAATTTCTGAACATGATAATTACTTGTGACCAATATATAAGTTTTCTCTTAGCGTTTACGTCATTTAGTTATGTCATCAAGCACCTACACATTAACACTTTAGTCATTCAAATAGAGATCATAGTGTAGAAGAGACAACAGAAATTAGGCCAGAGGCTATGGTAAAACCCACAAAGGGAAAACCCATCAATCCTTTCTTTATATAATCTTTGTCATCAAGAGAAATCCAAGTCAAACTAACTAGTGATCCAACTGCCAAGTCAACCCTCCAAACTCTTCCATGTTTTTTTCAACCAATTTGTTTATACATGCCTATCCTTAGAAGCCACATCAAAGAGATATAAAGCCTTAGAACTTCACATTACTTAAGAATGTAGTGCCATAGATAACTCAACTATCACAAGAGTGTAGTGCTATAAAAAGCTCAGATAAGACAAAAGTGCAGTGCCATAAGTAGCTCGCATGTCATAGATAGATAAGTGTCATAGGAAGCTCACATCATCACATGGAAAGGTGCCACAAGAACTCGCATCGTCACATGGAAAGGTGCCACAAGAACTCGCATCGTCACATGGAAAGGTGCCACAAGATCTCTCATCATCACAGAGAAATATAGCTTCATGAGGTCAAATAGGTGTGGGTACTAGATGAGCCCACTTGACTTCTTGAGGGTCGACTTGGTCAACTTGGAGACACGAAACATACTTATAAAAATTCAATTTTCTTTCATTTGAATGTCTAAATGGGACATGATAAAAATATAGCTTTATTTTGACTCAAATACATTCTTTTTGACTTTTTACAAGGTCATTATTATAAAGACCGAACCTAGTTACAATTTCAACACTCCCTCTTAACTAGGGAGGTATTCATAATGACTCATTGGGATATTCTCAAGTTGAAATATTCATATAAGAAAGGATCCATATTGATAAGCATCATTTATGATAACATCATCATAACAAGCATTGTCGAATTACTAAGGCCTTAACAAGTAAGCTCTTCTCTCAACTAAATCAAAGCACAGTGTTGGGAGGTATTTAGTAGGACACCACACCACCTCTTCAAGGAACAAACGTCACCTAGGTTCACCAGAGTATGTCCTCCACCAGACCATTTCCTCCTAAGCATAAGGAAATGTCAGTCCACCAGACCATTCTTTAATTAAGTTCATGTACTTGGATTACGACTGCTAGTCCTAGCCACAATACAATGTTTGTCCAAGATGATTTTCCAATCCACCATTCTCCCTATCCATGTCCATGTACTTGACTTACGACTTTTAGTCATGGTCACAATACATGACACATGGAGAACTAGGTGTCCATTCTCACTCCCTCTCAATATGGGAAGAGTTATCCACAAACCCAAGCTTTTCTCAGAAGTATTCACACTTCCCTTACATAAGCTACTTGTTCATCTGTAGATATTTGTTGTATTTTCTCAGCTCATATCTGCACCATATTCTCAAATCATAAAGTGTTGCAACCTTCCATAAAAAACCAGGTTCTCTGACAATATTTATAGGGTATTACTTACAGAGCCAAATTGCTTCACAACTAATTGTACAAACTTCCATATCTTTTGCCTTCACGATGCAACAAAATCCTGCTTCATGCTCTTCCAAGAAGTAACAGATATCCCAACCATCAATAGTATCTCTACTCATTATCAACACTACAAACCCAATTGATGTATGCTCAAGTCCCAAGTTGTAGTGTAAGATCCTTCATGTCAAATTTTGATTCCAACTTCCTCCAAAGTCAGTATTTCTTCCTTTGATTCATGTGTCATTCTTTCCCCAAATACAAGGTCTTATTTAATCACGGGGCTCCTTCAAATCTAGGGTAACTCTTCTAACTAAGGAAATCATCTTAATATGATCCTCCCACTCTTACCAGGAGAACCTTCTTGCTTCCATGTTGTCATTTGGTGCATTCTAGATTTTGACTTCTCTAATGCATACTTCAAACTTCTCTCTTCTTTCTTCATTCACATTCTTCCATAATTCAAGAAATTCCTCGTGCTTTGCTACGTTCTTCCATTTCTTTCTTTTGTTATCAAAGCCTAGATAACTCTTATCATTGTTTTTCAAACTTTATTAGGAGGCTATGGAAGAACAAGTACAATTAAGCAAGGTGTATAGAGAAAAGACTATCCAAAGATAAGACTATAAAAATAACATTAATCGAATAAAGGAGATGTAGAGTACTTATCTTTTGAGAAGAGAGTCAACTCCCTCTTAATCTTGTACTCCTTATAATCAGCCTTATCCTCACATCGACATGATGTCATTTCTATCATTCTCAAGAGCTAGGGCTTCTTCTTTCAGTGGAAACAATTAGTCCTAGGGTTTTCTTAGTTCAGAATTTTGTTACGGTTCACAAACCCTAGATGCTTGAATATCAAATTCTTCAAGACCTGTCAACGTTCAAATTGCAAGTTCTACATGTATACTAACATCGTATACATAACCTCGAGAGAGAGGATACATAACCTCATTCTATATTAGATGTCCATTTAAATGTGATTCCTTCTAGAATTGTGATTGATGAGTCTTCTAAGAGCATACACCTTAGCTTATAGTGGATATTGAATGCAAGGGAGCTTTGAAATGGACTCGTAACATAAATCTATGCTTAGTTTATGTTATCCTAGTTCTTCAGATATACAAACAGAAAATTGTACGTACCTCTTAAGAAGCATTATTTCAATATTACTTGTTCTCCATTTTCCCCTTTGAGTATGGTGCCATATTATAACTTCCTTGGGCTAATACAAAGAGATATGCTCACAACAAACTCAAACTTCTCATCATGGTAGCTCAAGTCAACTCTTCAATTTTTTCCTTAAGAGTTCCTTTTAATCCGAACATCGCCCTCTTTTTTATCCTCAAATAAATCACAGTAGAAGGTCCCATAGATCTTCGTATTATCCACAAATAGTAGTTTCAGTAATTTTCATGAACAAGAGTTACATACTTTTGCACAAGTGTCACAGTCCATTGCGTGAACTAAGGAATTAAACATCCACATAAACAAGTGATACAAATATTCACAAGCATAGGAGGTACATGTCTTCCAATGAGAAATAGGTATAGGCCTTTGGTATACATTTGTCAGCAAGAACATGAACAAGATAATTTGCTTCAGATTACGGCTTTTGCTTTAAAGATACAAACTTCAGACTTTAGATTTGGTATTTTCATTTTTGTGAGAAGAAATACTTCTATGGTTATTTGCACATCACATATCTTCTGCCATAATTTGGATTCCATGGGTTTGTTCTACATAATTCGTATAATGTTCTCAAATTTGACCATTCTATAGGATGAGAGAGCTTAGACCTGTTTAGGAACGAGTAGAATTGTGCTTAAACAATACTGAGATACAACAACGCCACTTCAGATATCAACTACAAATCTTCAATCTACTACAGGGACTTGGTTTTACACACAGGGATCATAGTCATGTAGACCTGGCTTTGATTCAAGGGGAGGCACAGTCATGTCACTGCCCCACAAAAGCTTGGAATCATTTTGATTCAATCACAGAGAGGAATTCAAAGATTTCAAAACTGAGAAATTTCAGAGATGTTATCTCGGATGCCACAGAGAGATAATGCAATTCAAAGCTTATTTCAAATCATTGTAGATATAATAGGCTTAGCTTGGTCACCACAACGAAGTTGGATCATACTTTAGATATATAATTTAGATCAATATAAAGATGAATCTTAGCTTGAGAATTTTGAAATTCTATAATAAACTTTGGGATCTTTTTTCTAGACTTCACAAGATTTCTTCAAATTGATGGAGCTGGGACGAAAATATTATCTTCTAGCCCTTTGACTTCTTGTACTTCTTCATTTTATCATAGAGATAATTCAAATAAAAAAGGATAAAACTGCCCTTCAATCCATAACTTTGATACCATGTTAAAATTTGTTTGTAAACTAGAATTTCTAAACATGATAATTACTTGTGATTGATATATAAGTTTTCTCTTAGTTTTGACTTCATTTAGTCATGTCATCAAACAATTACACATTAACAATTTATTCATTCAAATAGAGATCACAGTGCACAAGAGACAAGAGACACCAGAAATTAGGCTAGAGGTTAGGGAAAAACCCACAAGGGGAAAACCCATCAATCCTTTCTTTATAGAACTTTTGTCATCAAGAGAAATTCAAGTCAAACTAACTAGTGATCCAAGTGCCAAGTCAACCCTCCAAACTTTGCCATGTTTTTGTCAACCAATCTATTTATACATGCTTGTCCTTAGAAGCCATGTCACAAAGATAGAAAGCATTAGAAACTTCATATTAGTTCATAAGCATAGTGCCATAGATAGCTCAAATATCACAAGAGTGTCGTGCTATAGAAAACTCGGACACGACAAAAGTGCAGTGCCATAAGTAGCTCACATGTCACAAAGAGATACGTGCGATAGGAAGCTTGCATCATCATAGGGAAAGGTACCACAAGAAATCACATCATCACAGGGAAAGGGGCCATAGGAACTCACAACATCACAAAGAAATATAACATCAGAAATTTGTATCACAGAAAATACAACCTTAAAATTGACATAGACAGAGATCCTTAGATCGCTTGTGTATTATAGACATTAGAAGCCTCAGAGCCTTTGTTATTGTATGCTTAGACGATATGATTTTGGAGGAGGATGAATAACTCTTATTAATAGTCACTTCATGAGGTTGAATAGGTGTGAATACTAGCTGAGCTGACTTGACTTCTGGAGGGCGGACTTGGTCAACTTGGAGACATAAAACATACATATAAAAATTCAATTTCTTTCTTTTGAATGTTCAAATGGGATATGATAAAAATATCTTTTTCTTTTTACTCAAATATGTTCTTTTTGACTTTTTACAATATCATTATTATGAAGATCGAACCTAGTTACAATTTCAACACTCTATCCTCACTCTTGTTTTAGATAGCTACAAAATCCCTTAGCAAACTCATTGGCCTTGAAAAAAGGATCAACTTCTCCTTTGGAGTTGATGCCACTTCCAATGAGGTTATTACACACATTCTCCTTATGGATAATGTATTATGTTTCATAGTTGGATCTTTAAAGGACATTAAATCATTAAATTTACTTCAACTCATTTTTGCATAGCCACATGTATGGAAATCAACCAGGAAAAGTCTTGCTTATCACACTCTAGTTTTCCAGAGCCATGCCCGGATCCATTGGAGGATTACTTTCCCTTTCCCCAAATATATCTGGATATGGTTTTTAAATATTTTGGATTTTACTTAAAGTTGAATGGTTAAAGGATTTCAAATTGGACTTGGTTTTTAAAAAGGTGGCAGCTCACATTACTTTGTGGGTTAATCAATTTTTTTTCAAGAGGGGGTAGGATGATTATTTTAAAATCAATCTTGGAGAGCATCATTCTCTATTGGATTTCCATCACAGTCATTCAAAAAACTATACTCACTAAGATCAAGAAAGTGAGTTTTCATTTCAGATGGAGTGAATTTAGGGACTCTGCTATTCCACTTGCAAGATGAGACAAGATTTCTTCCCCTAAACCTCAAGGTGGTTGGGGCTTAAAGAATACTTTCCTCTTTGCTAAAACTTTGGCAGCTAGAAGCCTTTGGAGAATTTCTCAAAACGAGCTCATATGGGGTCATGTTATGAAAACTAAGTACTTGAAACACCTCCCACTTGTATATTGGTTTAGAACCCCAAACAAATCTTCAAAAGGGTCAGTAGTATGGAAGTATTTGGTAGAATCTTTTCCTCTCATTGGCAACTCGGTGGTTTGGAAATTTCAAAATGGTAATAGTATCAAAACTGGGGAATATCCTTAGACAGGAGCCAAGGAACTCTTCAAGTTTCTTGCTAACCTCAGAAGGGCCCTGAACAATGGTGACATCTATGTTTTGGTCAATGCAAAGGCTCTAGTCCCTTATAATTTTGGCCGAGTAGGCTAGAAATCTCTTAGGCTGTCGAGGCTAGAGGGTCATCTAGTAGAGGAATGTAAGGCATATGTAAATTGAGTGGCTTCAAGCTATAACATTCTCCATGATTATGACGAAGACTCTTTTATGGTAAAAAATTGCGACCAATGGTGACCACACAATGAAAGTGTATTATAAGTGTGGTGTGAATATTCTTTCAATGATGAGACCTAAGGGTGGTGGAAGCAGTTGTGGAAGATTCATTCTAGCTCAAATGAAAAATATATTTTTGGTTGGTTACTAACAACAAACTATTGTCCTGGGATTTTTTTAAAAACACAACTGGTGTGGTCTAGGCCTATGCTCACCATGCAAAAAAAAAATAGTGAATCTATTATAAACATAAATTATAATGAATTAATTGATTAAAAAATGTCAAGGGGTATGCACCCTTTCACCTCGTGACTAATCAATGCTATAAGTAAACCATCACGAGGGTTATTGTATTGTCATTCATATTCATTCTATTAATCAATATATTATCTTTATAGCAAAATAATTATGTCTTCACACATGCAATAAGGATTGTTGTTACATAATCAACATTTCACCTCTTCATCAATTTCTCACGCACTTTAGGTTTTCTCAATAGTTCAACAATAATTCAAACACACTAATTCTGCTGATGTTTGGCCATACTACCCTCCAACCACTACGCAACTATGATATTGCATATGTGGTATTGTTGGCACAACCATATTGTTGCTAGCTCTACAACTCCTTCTCATCTGTTGCTGTTGCAACTGCAACTGCAACTAAGAAGCATCCAAAATACTAAATCAATTATGTTTAGTATGATGCATATGTCTCTCAAGTCTCTGACTACTACTAACATCTACATTATCACTGAAGAATCTGCATTGCTACCAACTCTACACTGAGCCACCTGCTCTACTGTCAACACTGCACTACGCTCCTTAGCATCTAATTGCTAATTGTCACTCTGGTACTGACTGCATCAACTACCACTAACCCATCCCGCTACTGAATACTGTGGTCCCCCATAGCCAGGTAATGATCCATAAGGTGGACTCCTTAAGGACCCTGTCCAATCTCTGTAGCTCTCTGGGGTTACAACTCCATGTCGCCCTACCTCACTCCTGGAAGTATGGCTACCATCATCGCAAAGTCTTCCTCCAACCTAGAGGACAACCTATTTATCTCAGCATGTGCTACTGCTTGGTCCTGCTTGTCCTTCTTTCCGAGAGGACACTGGGTACTGCAGTGGCGAAACTCCCCACACCTAATGATCTGATTTAGAATATTAGATTGTTGTGCTAAGATACTCTTGAGATTAGAAACAAAATGCTTTCATTGTTCTTAAGGATTCATGAATTTTTGCAAGTGAAATGATGAGTTTTTATGTTAATTTTATGAGCAATTTAACATAAATAAGAGACTGAACAATAACATAAACATGTATAGAACATCATCAAAAACACATTACAACAAGAACATGATAAAGGAGTTCACCCCTCCTGGGCTACGTCTCCTTGGTCTAGCTTCCAATGGCTTAGGCCTCTCTATTATGCTCAAAAGTGTAAAAAGATGTGTGTACAATTCTCCAATGCTCCTGAATCCTACTCCAATGAGTCCAAAATACTCAAAAATGGTACCCTAGCCTCTTTTTCCTCCTCATTTGGTCGAAAACTGCCTTAGTTATGACTTCTGCCAGTCTTTCCACAATTTCCTCCTCCAAATCTGGCTAACTTCCAGTTAAATGCATTCGCCGAAATTATCGGTCTCGCCAACTTCCTCGTCAATCTCGCGGTTAAGACCGAGTGGTCAGAAGCAAGGTGGTTAGTTCCGACGGTTCCGACAGCTCTATCGCAAATCGCAATCGATGAGAATCAGAGGTTATATATATATATATATATATATATATATATATATATATATATATATATATATATAGATATATATATATATATACACACACACACACACGAGACTCTACAATGTGCGATTACGATATCGCATTGCAACCCAGTACGTTGCCATCTACGATTGCGATAATCGCATCGCCACCCTGGCTTGCTCTGGGGATGATTCTTTAACGCCGACCTGCCTCTGATATGCGATTTGCGAAATGCGGGAGCCAATGGCGACCTGCCACTTGGCACTTCCCCATTCGCTGAAGAGTCCTGCCACGTCATCTGCTCCTGCCATTTGTCCAAGTCAAATCTGAACATTGACTTGCTCTAACTTCTTCATATGAGCTCGGATTTGAGTGTCATTCGCACCATTGGAATCAGGATGATGAGAACTTCGATCTGAAGCTAAGTTTATTGAGATTCCGCCACTTTGAGTTTTGAGCCTAATTTTGAGCACCTGATCACTACTCCCCACTAAAAGCCTTGTGGACCCCAAAAGATCACTTTCAGTAGTCCAGCAGGTGAGGGTAATATTCCCTCACCTTTCCAACCTCTATCCATTTGGATTTTAAAGGTTTTGTACCCCTGATCCCCACTCAAAGATAATTAATACTTCCCCTTTTTGATATCCTTGTTCTTCAGTCAAGTATAGTGTCTTGATAAATTTCATCAAGGAAATCTAGAGAAAAGTCTTCAATAGATGGAATTTGAATATTCTCTCCCTGATCTTCAATCAAAGGAGTCTCATACAACCTTAAATTCTAAACATTAACAAAAACATAAATTTGCATATATGAAGGCAAATCCAACCTGAAGGCATTGTTACCAATCTTTTCCAAAATTCTGAATGGACCATATCTAATTGGTTTTAGCTTTTCACCTTCTCCTTGGAGCCTCTCTTTGTTAATGTGAAGCGAGACTTCATCACCAACTTGGAACTTTTGATCTTGACGATGCTTGTCATGCCTTGTTTTGTACTTTCTTTGGCTTTTCTCAAGCTGTTCTTGAACCTTTTGGTGCACTAATTGGATTTGTTTAATGAACTTTCTTACTTTGTCTATGTCACTATGACCTTCAATAATAACATCTTTGCCAAAAATAAAATCCAAAGGAGATTTAGGCAAGTATCCCAAGTATGCCTCAAATGGCGAAGTTTGAGTTGAAGAGTGGTTGGATCAGTTATAAGCATGTTGAATATAGTGAAAATGTTCATCCCACAACTTAGGATGCTTGCGGCAATACCCACGAAGAAGATGTATCACTGTTCTATTCACCACCTTTGTTTGACCATCCATTTGTGTATGAAAATCTGTACTCTTTTTCAGTTTGGTGTCCATGAATCCCCACAAGCTTGACCAAAAATTCCCAACAAAGCGAGAATCTCAATCACTAACAATGGATGAGGGCAATCCAAAATGCACCCAAACATTCTGAAAGAATAATTGAGCAGTTTGTTCAGCTGTAACTTGCTTTTTACATGGCATCAAAATACACATTTTGTTGAACCTATCCACAACTACAACCAAAAAATCATGATCTCTTTTTGGCAATGGAAGACCTCCTACAAAATCCATAGAAACACTCTCTCACGGTCGTGAAGGAAGCTGAAGTGGTGTGTAAAATCCTAACTTCCTATTGCTAGGCTTACTGGTTGCACATAATGAACATCCTTTAATAAAATGTGACACACTTTCAAGCATACGGGGCCAATAACAATACCTCTGTAGATGTGCCACCGTCTTACTTACACTGAAATGACCAACAATAAGAGAAGTATGTGCCTCTCTTACGATGTTAACTCTTTCTCCCCATGGAATACAAATCTTTCCAAGATGGTACAACAAGTTATCATGCAAATGATAATCCAATTCCTCTACTTGGTTACCTTGACTCAAGCTTGCATAAACATCTTGAAAGTCATTATCTAAAGCATATTGATCAATATAACTTTCATGTAAAACATAATTATGCTTGAGTAAAGTAGCTTCACTGACAATAGGCCTAGAAAGCATATCAACAACTTTATTATATATACCTTTCCTATACCTGATTACCAAGTGGAATTGTTGAAGAAAACCCATCCATCGGAAGTCCCTTGATTGCTGCAACTTTGATTGTGATTGCAAGTATTGCAATGGTTGATGATCAGTGTGAATGATTGTTTCCTTACCCATCAAGTAGTGTTTCCATTTTTTCACACTTTGCACCAATGCATACAATTCCTTGTCATACGTAGGATAGTTAATCACTACACCATTAAAAGTTTTCGAATGAAAACAGATAGGCTTACCATGTTGCATGAGGAATGCACCCATAGCGTAGTCACTAGCATCAGTCTGAATCTCAAATGATTGTCTCAAGTCTAGAAGTGCAAGTACTGGAGCTATACTGATCTTTTCCTTCAATGCATAAAAGGCCTTTTGCTGTTTGCCTCCCCACTGAAAAACCCTTTTCGCACTTGTCAATGCATGCAAAGGACCGACCATAAAAGAAAAATTAGCAATGAAATTCCTCCAATATTGGGCTGCTCCCACAAAACTTCTTACCTCAGTAACTGTCTTGGGCCTTCGCCAATTCACAATGACATCAACCTTGGAGGGATCTATTTTCAACTCACCTCCTCCAACTATATGACCCAAGTAAACTAAAGAAGTTTTTCCAAACTCGCACTTTGAGATCTTAAGATACAATTATTCTTTTTTCATGACATCAAGTACTTTTCTTACATACATGACATGTTCATCATGAGATTTACTGAAAATTAAGATGTCACATAAGTAGACTATGACAAACTCATCAAGGAATGGCCTCAACACATCATTCATCACACACATGAATGTAGCGGGAGCATTACATAAACCAACCGACATAAATAGCCATTCAAACAAACCTTGTTTTGTTTTGAACGATGTCTTCCAAATGTCTCCTTCAACTATTCTAATTTGATGGCAACCACTTCTTAACTCCAGCTTAGTAAAATACTTTTCATCTTTCAATTGATCAAGTAAATCATCTATTCTAGGCAGTGGGTAACGGTTCTTTACCGTAATTTTGTTCAATGCATGAAAGTCCACACACATGCGCCATGTTCCATCCTTCTTTGGCACCAAGACAATAGGTGAACCACATGGCGAGGAAGATGGTCTGATGATCCCTTTATTCAACAACTCTTGAATTTGCTTCTTAATTTATGCACTTTCCATCACTGACATCTTGTACATGCCAATGTTAGGAAGAGGACAATATTGCTGCAACTGTATCTCATGTTGGATTCCTCTCTTGGGAGGTAATCCCTTTGGTTCCTAAAACATCTCATCATATTGGTTAACTACGTCAACCAATTCAGATTTCAAATTTGAATCACAACCTTTAAAAGCTTCATTATCAACATCATTCTTGGGTTTGATCATTAGAAGCACAAAATTCTTGCTCGAATTCACTAGTCTTTTCATCTGCCCTGCATTAACAAGCGAAATATTTATTTTCTTGCTATGAGCTCTCACAATATATTCTACTCCATCTTTGAATAAATGATATTTGTTTTCATGTCTATGGAAGATAGATTTTTTGTCATAAAGGTACGGGCTGCCCAAAACTATGCCACAGATATCTAACGACACAACATCAAGCTCCACTTCATCTATGAAATTTGTAGTAATGGAAAATTTTAGTTTACACTTTCTAGTAACCTACAATTGTGCATTGTCACACACCCATCCAAGTGGATACAGTTTATGATGTGGAAAGATTTCCAAGTTTAAACTTTTGACAATGTTTTCATAGATAAGATTGGCTTGAGAGCCACTATCGAAAAGCGTATCAATCTTGTTGTGTTTTGAGATCACCCATATGTGAAAAAGTTCTATTCTCCTCTTTTTGTTTAGAGTTTAATTTTGTGAGTTTGAAGAACTAGTTATAGCAATGGATTCTTTTCATTTTAACCCCATGGCTATGATTTTAGTTTCATCACCTGAATCAGATCCCAAATCCTGTTGAGTGGTTGCAGTTGCCTTTTGTTTTCCCTTGTTGTTGTTTCTTTTTGGTCTCATTTCGGGATGAAGCTTCCAACAATGAGCTTCATCGTGACCCTCTTTGGAACAATTTTTGCATGTAATTTTCTCTCCTTATTTTTTGATAGACACATTTTTGCTTGCCTTTCCTTTGAAATCCTTTTCCTTTCCTTTACTCTTAAATGGCTTTTTACTACCTTCTTCTGGGGTGTTTTTCCCTCTTGCCTCAAGATGAGTGTCTTGCACACACACACACACCATCTATATTATTGGGATTAAAACATTAAGATAGTATGCCTAAGGTAACTATGTAAACCCCCTATGTACTTTAGAAATGTGTCCCGTGATTGCAAATCTACACCTAACATCAAAGACCATTTTTTGAATTCTTGGGTGTAATCTTGCACATTTTGAATGCTGTCTAAAGTTCTGCTAATTCATGATGGCTTTTTGCATATAAGCTAGAGGGTAGAATTGTATTTTGATTACAACAATGAAATCATTCCAAGAAATTGAGATCTTACCATGTTTTTTAATCTCCTCTTGGGTCTTTGATTCCCACCATACCAGTGCTTCACCCTCCATTCTCAAGGAAGCTAATTGAATCATTATGTCATCCTCTTGAAGGTTTTGAATCCTGCAATAGACCTCCAACTGAGGAATCCAATTATGAAGCTTCTCTGCATTCACTTCATCATTATACATGGGCAGCTCAAATTTAACATCAAGTTTTAAAAAATGTGATTTACAAGTTCCTTTTGAAGTATGATGATGAGTATGAGCAAGGGTTACGTTAGTGGAAGAGGGTGAAGATGCTTGTGAAGAAGAAGATGAAGAAGATGGTGGAGAGGGTGGATGTTTGTCTCCATTTCCATTACCTCCTTTTCCATTAGCACCTCTTGAAGAGATTTCTTCTTTGGGAGGTTTGGAACTTTCCCCTTGCAACCTGGTATTTCTCTCTTCATAGAGGACCTTAACCATCTCTGTCATATCAAAGAAAGCCTTCTGAAGGTCTTCTCATATTCTGTCATGTTTGTAGGTTCTCCTTCATGAGACATGATCTCTGGAGTTTCAACTGTAACTCGAGGCTGAATTGGTGTTGGAGATTGTGGCAACCTTGCTCTCCTTCCCTTGACCCAACTTTAGGGCTTCCAACCAGCTTCCCTTCTCCTCTTTTGAGTTTTAACCTTGTAAGCATGACATAAAATTGCAAACAGTTAAATCCTTCTTTCACCAAAAAACCTAGAGCTATGATACCAAATTTATTTGATTTAGAATATTAGATTGTTGTGCTAAGATCCTCCTCAGATTAGAAACAAAATGCTTTCATTATTCTTAAGGATTCTTGAATTTTTGTAAGTGAAATGATGAGTTTTTTATGTTAAATTTATGAGCAATTTAACATAAATAAGAGAATGAACAACAGCATAAACATGTACAGAACATCATCAAAAACACATTACAACAAGAACATAATAAAGGAGTTCACCCCTCCTGGGATACGTCTCCTTGGTCCAGCTTCCAATGGCTTGGGCCTCTCTATTATGCTAAAAAGTATAAAATGATGTGCTTACAATACTCCACTGCTCTTGAATCGTGCTCCAATGAGTCCAAAATACTAAAAAATGGTACCCTAGCCTCTTTTTCCTCCTCATTTGGTCGAAAACTGCCTTAGTTATGACTTCTGTCAGTCTTTCCACAATTTCCTCCTCCAAATCTGGCTAAATGCTAGTTAAATTCATTATCTGGAGTTAATTCTGACAGTTCTTCTGAAATTGGTAGTCCCGCTAACTTCCCTACCTATCTCACGGTTAAGGCTGAGCAGTCACAAGCAAGGTGGTTAGGTCCGATGGTTTAAGGCGATGGTTCCGACTACTCTATTGCAAATCACAATTGACGAGAATCAGAGGTAATATATATATATATATATATATATATATATATATATATATATATATATATATATATATATATATATATATATATATATATATATATATATATATATATATGGGACTCTTTTATGTGCGATCTACGATTGCAATATCGCATCGCAACCCGGTATGTTGTGATATGGGATTGCGATATCACATCACAACCCGGTATGCTGCGAACTGCGATTGCGATATTGCATCACAACCTGATACATTGGGGGCCAATTTTGTAACATTTCCATTCTGCGATGTGTGATTGCGATAATCACATCGCAACCCTGGCTTTCTTTGGGGCCAATCCTTTAATGTCGATCTGCCACTGATATGTGATTTGCGAAATGCAGGGGACAATGGCGACCTGCCACTTGGCACTTCCCCATTCGCTGAAGAGTCCTGCAACACCATCTTCTCCTGCCATCTATCTAAGTCAAACCTGAACTTTGACTTGCTCTAAATTCTTCATATGAGTTTAGATTCAAGTGTCGTTCGCACCGTTGGAATCAGGATGAAAAGCAGTTCGATTTGAAGCTAAGTTTATCGAGATTATTCCACTTTGAGTTTTGAGCCTAATTTTGAACACATGATCACCTATTATAGGTACTTATTATTCTTCTTCTTCTCCCCTTGCATCTGACTGGGACCTTAGATGCGAGGGCTACATTGTCCTCCTCCTTCACGCCCTTCGATCCGTTGCTGCTTCCGCAACTAATGGAGCTCTTTAGAAGAGCTCGCCTCAACTCCTCTTGTTGTAAGTCAACCCACATAATGTCCCTTCCTGGTAGCGTGTCTCTGCCCAATATACTTTGGACAAAGACTTGCCAATCCTCCAAGGCACTGTTTAGTGCCAACCGCACTAGCTCTTAAGGTTGAGGTGTTGCCCCAACAACTGCAATCTGGTCTCAGACCTCCTGGATCCTTGTAAGAAAGGGATCTATGCCTTCCCCCTTCTGCATTCTGATGCATCTCAACTTTTCTTCCAGGAACATCTTCCACTTCTCGGAAGTACCCTAGTATAACGTGGAGAGATCATCCCACATATCTTTACCCACTCCCTTGGTCATTATATGTGAGACTATATGATCTTAGATTCCATCCAAGATCAACAGCTTCACCCTTGCCATCTCCTTCTTGTACTCCTTGAGCTGAGCTGCATCCTGGGGAACTGCCACCACATTATCTAGTTAGGCTTTCGAGCCATATTCATCTAGGAGGAAGGACATCTTAGCCTTCCAGATGACGTAGTTGGAAGCTCCATCCAACCTATCTGAATCTCTAAGCCCCGTTGTGGCCATCTTTGATCAAGTCTAAAACTCTCTCTTTCCCTTTGCTTGGTTACTGTTGTGCTATACATGCTCCCTTCTGGGGTGAGGAAATCTACACTCATCTACTTCCAATTTGCTTGGAAAAATTGAACTTCTAAGACTCGGAGTTCCTTAAGAGAAATTTTCTCCTATGCTGTCTGTGCTTTTCTCTTCCACTCAACGCTGATCCTTCTACTACAACTGTAGTAAAAACCCTCTGCGTCCAAATAGAAATCTGCTCAACAAAAATCTAAGCTGCTGCTACTCCCTCTGACTGCTGGAATCACAATCTTGAGAAAATTGAATTTTCTGCAACCTTATAATTGAAAATCTAGTTTTGTGCCCCAACAATTCGGCCTGCTTATCAATGAACTGCACAACCTCATGGAATTTTAGCGTGTTGCTTCTACTGAACAACAAAACTTCCTCTTTTGCTTCTGACCTTCCCGACTGATCACTCATGCTCTGATACCATGTGATTATTCCAAAACTGAAATCCTATTGCAACAATTGAAAATTATTCTTCTAACTATTAATTAATTTTAACAATTTATTTTCTATGGAAAATACTGAATAAATCACATGGAAACCCCCCAAAATAAAATACTACGGAAATCATAACACTCGAAACTGAGAAAATATTAGCACACACACAATAAACATGACACCGTTATTTTTGGACAACTGTCCCCTGAAAAACCCAACTTGGAAAAACTGGTGCAGTAGTGAGGGTTTTCATTATTATGCAGCAGCGAATTCTGAGTACAATATATGGATGCCCAACTGACAATCCAAACAACAAGAAAATCTGCCCAAAATTATTTAAGGAAATTTCCCTTCTTCCACAAGCAACCCCGATGCAACTTCCCTTCAGAAAATTAGTCCTCCTGGACCATCTACGCAGTGTTTGCGCATACCCTTGGACGTCTAAGCCCGAAACTGCCTCTGATGAAGTCGTTATGCCTATCTTTATTGAGGAAACTGATTCTCCTGCCCTCTGGAATAGTTTCCTGACCTCTGGAAGTTGAATCGACTTTTCCTCCAGCCAAATTGAATTGCTTTTCTGAAGCCACTACACAGTCCTCTACACTGCCTCATTGGGAATAAATCGGTCTCTTGCTATTGCCTCTTCAGATCTGGAAAAATTCCTCTGCATCACTACCTCTTCTTCCTCATTGAAGCTCAAACTCTCCGGCAACTGACTGCTGCTACTCTGGAAAATTGAATTCTCCAAGTGACTCTGGTGTATTCTCTATCGCCACATCGATCCCTTCCTATATCTTCATGTTGGGACTCTAATAGCCAAGATTAAATCTTAATCAATGGCTCATATCATTTCTGGATCGATTTGTGTGAGTTTCTATAATATTCTCACCTTGACTTAAGTAATTTTGATTAATTAACCATATTCCCTAAGTTTAGACTTAGGAAATATTTAAAAAACGACTAATAATCTAATAAAGCAATCTCTAGGTGGAATTTATAGAAACAATTTCTGGGTTTTTGAGATATCGTGTATTCTAGCCTCTCCATCAAATTTCATGGCTAGAACACATCTGATGCTACAAAAACTAATATATCTAAGTTTGCATAGAAAAATGTGTGTTTGTGAATTCATAGAAGACCGAACATGTCTGAGCAAGTGACTTTGACACTTAGAAGAAGATGTAACAGTTTGCAAAACATTAGATGACCATGAAGTGACCATGGAATGACATATTGCAACATCCTCAGTAGGCTCCAAAATTAAAGTGCAAGAAATTTTTTGGAGGGTTTTATTCGCAATGATAAAAAATTCATACCATGAGTGGTGCAACTCAACCCTCTCGCTTGTCAAAGGAGTTGCAGCTGGCTAGGAACAATCCTACAACTCGCAACCCTGATAGATGAAAGAAAAATAAAACATTAACTACCCTAAATTTATGTAAGAAAATCGATTACACTATCCTTTATGCAAGAACAATTTAACCTTTATACATCCTCCTATTTATGAACCAAATATTCAATACATAAACAATTTGTCAAATAAAAGAAGACATCTTTTTAGGTATTAATTGTTCCTTGCATGATATAATTGTTGCTTTATGTGTTTTTATTATGAAATTGAAACCTTAATCAATTATATGAAATATATAATTAATTTAGAGTGAATAAGATTTCTTTAAACAACATTTAAACATTAAGACATATTTTAGCCAATTAACAATTGTTAAAATTAAAACATAAATAAGTTATGTACAAAAGTAAGAGTAAATTAAAATAAGTATGGCTATAGATAAGGTTTAAAAGAAAATGTCAAACAAGCTAAAAGCTAATTTAATATTAACCAATTATTTACAAGAACTAGTGTTAATGTAAAATAAAGTAAAATGAACAATATTTACATAACATAATAACTTAATGAAAAATAAATACGGAGATTCACGGTTGTGAAAAGAAAATAACACATTTATACAAAAAAGAATAAAAATTAAATCCAAACATTATTGAGGAATAAGCACAAATGCTAGAAAACTATTGAGGTAGGATATGACTAGCAAAGGGAATTCATTTTATTACACTTTCACCATCTAAGTACATCTCTGCAAGATGATATACGCATGTGAAAGAGAAGGTGATACATGGTCAAGTTTAAATTAGTCAATTGGGAATAAAAAGACCATATCCTACATGACCTTCACATAATTAATACAAACTTCAATGATAATAATAGTGGAAATATTGCAAAATAAATGATCTATACCTTTGTCTAAGTGTTTTTTTTCCAAAGAAAAAAAGTAATTTCATTCATTTCCAAACAAAATTACATAAAGAGATAGTGCATTCCTTAGGATATTTCCTACATCATATCACAACATGGACTATGAAATCCCATCATGATATTACAAAAATCATAGGTCATAAAGACAATTAAGAAATTCCATAAAAAACAACATACAATTGTTGTTCCAAACATGAAATCATAGATAAGTACCTGCAGAGCTTCGTATCAAAATCTTCCCTATGAGAACAAAGAATGCCAAAAACTTGCAGTGTAAAAAACATAGTGCTAAAAAAATTGAAATCTAGAACTTGTAACAACGCATACGGTGTCTCAGAAAGCAAGCACAGGCATGCGCCGATGCCTTATGCATCCTTTTTCCAGTTATTACCTAATAGAGTTGTGCATTCACGTTTGATAAAGCACTTGGAAGGGAAACCTACAAACCAACAAAGACATCATACAAGCAAATAACAATGCACGAAGTGGAACTATAAAATAAAAAAGGAAAAAACCTCACTGAGTGGTCATGCCCTCACTCACAAATTAGGCAGCATTTGGGTATGAAAATGCAGGAATTATTTGTGATAAGCAGGTTTCCTGGTTTTATAGTTCTTTTTGAGGCAAATGAATGGTTTGAATCTCCACAAATGGCTATGAGATTAATGCTAGGTGGTTACATTCATTTCGTCCATTTTACAATTGTCTCATATTTAATCTAAAGCTTTGTTTAAAACTTCATTATTTGGGCACATAAATATTATGTCTGTATATTTACACACATGTGTTTGTCCATATACACTTATCAAATAAAATACATATTTATTATTATTATTATTATTATATATTTTAAATAAGTTCTCCTCATTAGTGCACCGATGAAAAAAAGGAACAACACTAATCACTCATTTTTGCTTTCAAAATCTATGAAAAATGCCATTGTACAATATATCGAATTGTACCCCTTCTCTTTTTCGGTTAGTAACAAAGAGAAGTCATGTAGAAAAAGTAATTGCCAAAGGGCACGAAGTTTCCAAACCATAAGAAGACCAAAGCAAAGATAGTTCTAGAATGAATGAAATTTTAATGTCCACGAGACTAGAAATAGTCTATGGGACGACCAACTTCCCTGCTTTTCAAATTTTGTAATTCAATCCTTTTATTACTCAAATTAATGATGAGCTGGCCCAACCTTCTAATAGTCACTTCACTGAAAAGACAATGCCAAGGAACCAATGTTAACATATTGCTGTAACTACCTCTGATGTCTCTGAAAGCATCACATTCCAAAATGAAATGTTTTTCTGATTCCACTGCCCCAAAAGTGTAAAAGTACACACTCGTTATTCCCAAGCTTCTTTAGGTCTTTTCCATTGACCCATTTCGCAACGTAGTTGATGCGAGTTAGTTCTTAATTGAGCAATAAGAATCTTTGTACTCCATGGAATGATAGCTCCAATGTACTCTTTTTGTTGGAGATCACAAGTGGGATTGAATTCCTGAACATAATACTTCTTCTTTCTACCTAACTCTTTTCCCACTATATGCTTACGAAACTTATACATATCAAAACTCTTTAACTCCTTGCTATTTGTGGGACATGCATTGAGGTAAATATTCCGTTTTTGCATGCATTTGTTGTTTTGTCTCATCCATGATTTCTTTCTTTCACTCATTCCTTCATTGAATATAACTTTAGGTCATCTACCTTCTCCCATTTGCTCAATTCTTTGTAAGTACCTTATGAGACACACCATAGCAATTGCTTCAATGGGAGTTGCTCTTGTTTCACTCAACATTATCTCATAAGGAACCAAACTTTTTATTTTAAACTTGCTCATGATCAAGCGTTTTTGGATTTTCTCAATTTGCTTCCATTTTGAGATAGGGATGTCGCGAGCCCATAGTTCACACCCATATAATATCATTGGACAAGCTAGGAGCCCAAAAAACACTTTAATCGTTTTCCAATCCCATAAATCTACCTCTCTACATCTTTTTCGAAGAGCATATAATGCTTTCCACCCTCCTAAAATTCTCTTCTTTCTACAGTCCTCCATTCTACTCCACAACAAAGTAGCAAAATAATTTTTCTCTGCCCCCCCAAACCTTTTCAATAATGTGTCTCAACATGATACCATGATCTACTCTAAAATGTTTTGGCCTAAAACATGCTTGCCCTTTTGCCCTATTTTCTTTTACTTTTGCCCACTTACTAATTCTATTTTATACCATGTCATTGAAGAGCTTTGAAAACAAAGGATTGATCATAATGGTTCTATAGTTGGAAGGATTATTAATGTCTCCACTTTTAAAAAGGGGTATTGTTCGACTAGTTGTCTAATCTCTTGGGAATACTTGCCAAATGATGTTGTTGAATATTTCCATGATGTGTGGTGCAAGAATGTTCATTCCCCACTTTAGATATTTTGCTTGAAGTTCAACCAATTCCTTTGCCTTTCCTGTTTTCAACTTCTTAATTCCTGTCTCCACTTCCTGTAATGTGAAAAGCTTTGTAGTTGTGTTGATCTTGGGAGGAGGCTCATCTTCTTGTTCTTTCTCATAGAGTTGTCTTGCATAGTCAAACCATTTATTGGTTGTAATATTATTTTCAATTTGCTTCTTCCTTGGTTGAAGTTCCTGCCAAAAAAGCTTTGGGTTATTCTTGCCTAGATATATTAACTCTTCTCGCCTTGTTTGCATAAACTCATCTTTTTTCCTTTTAAAAACCTGCTTATATAACTTTACATTCATCTTCTCCTTGACTGCCTCTTTCAAGGTTTTCCTTGCCATTTTTCATTCCTCATCAAACCAAGCATTTACAGGAAAACAATTTAATTCATATTTCCTATTTTTTTTTCTCTTTTGCACTTCTCAAGTGCACTCTGAGTTATATTTGTTAAATGATGACTATTGAAGCTTTGGGAATGACTCTTCGCCTTCTGAATTTATCTCTCCAACATTTTTTTGAAGATAGTGCAATTTTTTTATTTATTTATTTATTTATTTATTTATTTTTTTTTTTTTTTTTGTGTTAGAAGAATTTTGCCTATTGATATCGATTGTGGAGAACATTGGGTTTTCCTCCTATTCTGCCTTTCTTCTAATCAAGATAGCTTTATATAAATTGGGTTATGGTCTGATTTTAAGTCCCAGATATGCTATCCAATCTTAACTTCATCTATCCTTTCTATTAAGCTTTGTGAACAAATAATGTAGTCAACAACACTTGCCCCATTGTATGTGTTGCAAGTGAACTTACCATACCTTTTCCATCTATCTAGACCATTGCAGATAATTAAGTTGAAAGCACCACACAACGTGAGAAACTCCTCTGCAAAATGATTGCTAACTTTGTCATCTTTTGAACATCTCAACCATTGGGGATTCTCCTCTTTAATGAACTAGATATGATTGTGATCCTTCTTGCAACAAAAATACTAGCCTTTTGATTTGTTTTTCTAGCATTGAAATCTCCCACTAAAAGAACTTCTCCTCGTTGAGAATATACGACAATATCTTGCTTTAAAGTTGCATATGGGTCTTTGCTATCTAGCCTGTTGGCTTAGGGGGTCCTGACCCAGGTTCAAAGTTAGTTATGCCAAACAAAACCCTACACTACTGGCCCTTTCGGCATCAATCCACAGTGCACGGATTGAAGTCTCACCCGAAGCAGTATGGGGGGATGCTGGAACCAAGTTTCCGCACCCAAAGATTAGTGTGATGTCCTTTTGTGACCTAGATCTACCTTTGTGCAGATCTCTAAGCCCTTACGGCTTATCGTTGTAACTTCCCTCAATCGGTCTATAGACCTTTGCGAAGGTCTACGACTGGCTTTTGCAGACCCTAAACAAGCTGATTAGCTACTTATGTGCACCATAGATTACCCTTAGATCAATGTCTACTCAGATCTACCTAAGTGTTCAATAACTTTAACAGAAAGTGTTATGATATTTGTGTAAACACTTAACATTAATTGCATTCAAATAATAAGACGGATCAAGTAAATTCACACATCAATACATGATTATTTTATAAAGACATCAATTCACCACAGCATATATCACATTCATACATAACAAAAGTAAAGAGATAAAACACAGGAATTTCTGCAACAGTCTTCTTTATTGATCTTCAGTAAAGGTTTACAGACTCAAACTTCCCTGCGCACTCAGCTGCAGGGGTCCACGCACTCAGCTGCAAACAGTACTCTAGGCCTCTGCGCACTCAGCTGCAGAGCCTTCTCCCCTCTAAGACTTACTTCTCTGTGCTATACTTCTTCCTTCATACCCATAGACAAAATACTTCTATCTCTATCTACCTACCTTAGACTCTCTAAGACGCACCTATTTATACGATCCCATGGTTTGCGGACCATGGGTAGATCTTCAAAAACTGACTCAAGTTTACATAAATGAGGGTAAACACCCTTTTTGACTCTTAACTAACTCCGTGCTCCGCGTCCACAATTCGCGGAGATGTTACATCTTTTTACATCAAAACTTGGGCTTTTGCCCCAAAACTGACCCAAGGGACCCCATCCCAATAGCCCCCCAACACAAAGGTCTTGACTAGCCCTTGAGTCACTCGGATGGCGCGGTGATCTTGCTGCAAAGATCCCCCAGCTCTACCTACACAACCGCTACTTTAGCTGCGCTCTGCGTGGCGGCCTGCCTCACTTGCTCAACCAGCTGCTCGATGGCTAGTCCTTTGCTGGCCCGCTTGATCTTCTGTTGCGTGAGCTGCAAGTTTGCCAACTTTTCCTGTATATTGGTCGAGACTAGGTAGGCTTTGTCCAACCAAGGAACTAGCCTAGCCTTAAGGAATGCTTCCTTTTTCTGTGCTACTTCTACTTTTGCAAGGAGTTGCTTTACCGCTTGTAACTTGGAGAGGCGCTGCGTTGTAGCAATGGAGCGCATCGTTGCCCTTACTTCGTCGTACTGCTGCTAGAGTTCGCGGATCTTTGTATTCAATCGCTGCAGGTTGGGGTCTTCCTACAAGGTTGTTACCATTTCCATGGCCTGTTCAAACAACGTTGTGCAGTCCACAACTGCGGCATCCACAATAGCCATCCCTTCCTTGATGGCAGCTCCGCATTGTTCCTTGACTTTGGGCGGGGTGGAAGGCTGTGACTTGAGTTCCAACTCCGTGATTTTCATGTCGAGTTCAAACTGAACTCTGGCCACCTCTGACTTAGCATCATGGATGCTCGCAATGAGTTTCCAGTTCTTGGCCTCTAGTTTCGCTTCCTCAAGGATGTGCAGCTTCGGTACTATTCGACACACCTCTGCAACTGCTGCAGCCAACTGGGCACTCTTCTCCTGGATTGTATCCCTTTCCTTCAGGGCCTACATCCTCTTGGCAAACATTTGTTCATTGTTCACCCTATATTCTCTAATTAAATTGAGAGCGTGTTGCTCCTGCGCTCTCAATTCCGTTGTCACACTTGTCTGCAGCACGTGAAGATATTCGTTGGGGAGCACTGCAATGTTGAGGCTGATGTTCTTCAGAGTGCTAACGATGACCTTTTCTTGAGATCCACTGTCCTGACCAACTCCATAGCCTGACTTGTCCTTGGTGCCAGGCTCGTCTGTGCGGCGCTCACCTGCTCTGCGCCCACCTGTATTCTGCTAGTCTGGATCTGCAGTTCGTGTAGGTCCTTCTGAACAACTCCCAAAGACTGCATATACTATTGCTTGAATTTCTGCAACAGTTCGGAGGTAGTGTCGCACACTTTGTCCCCGATCTCGTCGAGATTTCCCTCTGTCAATGTAATGGGATCCAGTGGTGGCTTACTCACCTTTGTCTTCTTTGGGGTCCCCTGCTGCTGTTGTTCTCTGTACCTCTTTACTCCAGAAACTTGGAGATGGGCTCCGCGCCCTCAACATCTATATCTTTCACGCCCTCTTCAGCCTCGAAGTCTACAACCTTCTCAGGTTGCTTGTCCTTCTTCTATGCCCGGGCAACAAAATTCTTCCTAGGAAACTCGCGCACTGGCACTGTCCTCTTCTTCTTATCTTTCTTCGGTTTTTGGGTCTCTCGCACCGGTGTAGGCTTCGGCCTAGGCAACCTTGGCACCGTAGGCACAGGAGCTAGAGCCTCCATGGTCATGACCTCTGGAGCCACTCCTTAGGAGGCCACAGTTCCTCCGGTGCTTGCAGTCTAAATGGGACCTGGTCCTGACATAGTGTTGCGAATGAATTGCTAGGTTTCCTCAGGTAGAGTATCAAACATGGAGTTTGCGACCAAATATTCGAAAAACAAACGATTCATAAGCGATAGATAACACAACTCAAAAACTCTAAGGGTGCAAAGTGTTCTATGCTGGACTGGAACACGTAATTTATAGGAGAATTTGAATTCAAATCCAACCGTTCCCCCCAAAATCTGTCCATAAATGCTGCTTTGGTGGCATATCTCCAAAGATTTCAACCTTAAATGTGGCCCATCTGCTCCTCTTAACCATCTCCTGGCTGTCAAATCAGGAACAGTGACCTTAATGGTCATTTTCTCACTGTGCTGTGTGATATTTCCTTGCATAGCGCAACTCCCTTCGCGCCGCTTCTGGAACTGTGACATCACCCTTTTTCGCGCAGCTCTTCTGTCGCGTAGCCCACAAAACCTGGCAGTGTAGTTTATAGTTCCATGCTCCCTTGTAGCTACCTGGAGCACTAACACTGTCCTGCCATCATGTAGTCATTGAGCCAGATCTCCCCTATACGGCTTCAATCTACTTCCATTCACCTTTCTTGAAAAAGGTTCACCGTTCAGCTTAGCAAGCTGAACTGCATCCCCATCTGTGATTTCTTTGATGACATATGGTCCCAACCAGTGCATTTGAAACTTTCCTGGAAACTTAGCGAACTTACTATCATATAATAAAACCAAGTCATTTACCTTGAATGTGCGAAGCTTAATGTGGTGATCGTGCCAAGCTTTTTCACGTTCCTTCTGCACTTGCTGATGATATCCAGCCAAGAATCGATCTTCTTTAAGCTCTTCTAGCTGCACGATCCGCTCTTCCAAGGCTCTGCTATGCGTATACTAGACACGATATATTCCATGGGCATCACAACTTCTACGCCATAGACCAACCGAAAATGTGTCTGACCTATTAGCTTTTTGCAAGTAGTCCTATATGCCCACAACAATGCTCGCACACACGTCCCAATCATTCTGCTGCGCGTTGCAAATCTTTGCCAGTGCGTTCTCCAAAATATTGTTGAAGGCCTCAACTGTTCCATTGGCCTAAGGGTGATACGGTGTACTTTTTTGATGGTAAAATTGGAACTCTTCGGTCAATGCATTGATCGTTTCATTGAGGCAGTGCATACCACGATAACTCATCAACACTTTTGGGCAGCCAAACTTGGTTAACACATATTCGAACAAGAACTTTGCTGTCGTGGCCCCTGTACAATCCTTCACCGGCTGTGCCTCCGCCAATCTAGTCAGATATTCTATCGCGGTGATGATATAGCACGGCCCTGTCTTCTTGCTTGGAGGCTGAATCAGTCCTACAAAATCAATTGCCCATTTCTCAAATGGCTACAAAGCCCCCCCTGTCTGGGGGGTTTGAGGGGGGCGGGTAGCCCCCCTCTATGGGGTCCGGGGCAGCGCCCCGGGAAATTTTTTTTTGGACCCTATATTAGGTTGGGCGAACCTACCTATGGTTTTCGGTCCATGGTTTTGGACGCGATGGTTTTCGGTCCATGGTATTGGATGCTTCGGCATGTATAAATATGTATTGTAACATTGAAAGGAATATAAGGAAAAATCAATCTGGTAGTCCCGGTTTTGGGATCCAGGGGAAAATCTCTGTGTATATGTGTTTTATGTGTTATGCTCTCGCATTGTTTATTTTTCTGTGATTTAGAATTCGTATGCAGGTAATTTCTGTACAGGGTTAAAACCTACATTTGGTTTCAGAGCTGTTTTGGCTTCAAGGGGACGCCTTTGTTGCTGAGGGGTTTCGCTCGGGCTTGTGGTAGACCCTGTTCAGTGGGAGATCTGCGAGATTGATTCTGGTGGTGAAAGAAGATGGCGAGCAGCGGAAAGATAGAGATCGAGAAGTTCAACGGTCAGAGTTTTGAGTTGTGGAAACTCAAGATGGAGGATTTGTTGGTGGATAAAGATCAGTGGATCACGGTAGATCCAGGTACTAAACCAACAGGAGTGACCGATGAAGAATGGAGGAAGTTGGATCGGAAGGCAAAGAGCACAATACGATTGTGTGTCTCAGATTCAGTATTGTTGAATGTATCAGGGGAAGCTACGGCGAAGGCTTTGTGGGACAAGTTAGGGACTTTGTACCAATCTAAGTCTCTGGTGAATAAACTGTTCCTGCGGAAAAAGCTGTATAACCTGAGGATGAAAGATGGAGACTTGGTGACAGAGCATTTGAACGCATTTAATACTGTGGTAAGTCAGTTAGCGTCTGTTGATATTAAAATTTCAGATGAAGATAAGTGCATGAGTTTGTTGTGTTCTTTACCAGATTCGTGGGATAGTCTGGTTATTGCAATAGGTAGCAATGCAACTGCTTTGCAGTTTGATGAAATAGTCTCAGCCTTGCTGACGGAGCAGATGAGACGGAAAAATATGGAGAGCCAAAATGGTGATGCGTTTTCTGTACGAGGACGGTCCCAGAATAGAAACAAATTTAAGTCATCGAGTGGGAGATCTAAATCTAGAGGGAGATCTAAATCTCCAGGAAACCCTGTAAAGGTGGTGTGCTGGAAATGCGGAAAGGAAGGGCACTTCAAAAGGGACTGTAAATCTAAAGCTCCTGATAAAGGAAAGGGATCTGATGATGCTCCTTCTACAGAGGCGAAAACCACCTCAAATGAAGGTGGGCATGTGTACTTGGCTTCTTCAAGTACACATGTAGATCATGAGGCATGGTTGATTGACTCAGGTGCATCATTTCACTTCACTCCCCATAGAGAGTGGTTCTGCGAGTATGAGAAATACGATGGTGGTGATGTCTTCTTAGGAGATGATAGGAAGGCTAGAATCATTGGTCGCGGAAAAGTAAAGTTGAAGTTGCAAGGTGGAAGGGTTAGAACACTTCCAGGTGTTCTGCATATTCCTGCATTGGCCAGAAATCTAATTTCTGTAAGCAAGTTGGATGATGCAGGTGTAAAAACAGTGTTCGAGAAGGATACCTGCAAGATGGTTCGGGGAGCACTGGTATTAATGCGGGGAGTTCGGACTGGAACTCTGTACAAGCTGCAAGGTAGCACTATTGTTGATGGGTGCAACAGTTCTGTGGTTCCTGAAAGTGGAGCTAAAAATCTAGTGGTCTCTGGAGAGAAGACCATGCTATGGCATCAAAGGCTTGGACATATTGGAGAGAAGGGCCTTCAAATACTTCATGGTAAAGGTATGGTAGAAGGTATGAGTAATAGCTCTCTAGATTTTGATTTCTGTGAAAATTGTGTATATGGGAAGCAGAATCGGGTGAGTTTCCCCTCTAGTGCTAAGAGGGAAAAACAGATATTAGAGCTTGTGCACAGTGATGCGTTTGGACCTGTGAAGGTTCCATCACTGGGTAAGTCTGTGTACTATGTATCATTTATAGATGACTTCTCAAGGAATACATGGATATATTTCCTTAAGAAGAATTCTGAAGTCTTTGACAGGTTTAAAGAATTTAAGGCTTTAGTGGAAACTCAGACAGAGAAGAAGATAAAGGTGCTGAGGACAGATAATGGTAGAGAGTTTTGCAGCAAGGAATTTGAAGAATTCTGTAAGAAGTGTGGTATAGCACGGCAGAAGACCACTCCATATACACCTCAACAAAATGGATTCGCAGAAAGAATGAACAAGACATTGATGGAAAGGGCAAGAAGCATGCTCAGTGGTGCCGGGTTAGGACAACAATTCTGGGCAGAGGCGGTGGATACTGCATGTTACTTGGTCAACAGGTCACCTTCATCAGCGTTGGAGGATAAGACTCCACAAGAAGTATGGACTGGTAAGAAACCCTCTCTTTCACATTTGAGGTATTTGGATGTGATGCATATGTACATGTTCCAAAGGAGAAACGAACCAAGTTGGATAGTAAATCTGAAAAGTGCATCTTTATTGGGTATAAGGATGGTTTAAAGGGTTATAAGCCTTGGAACCTAGTCACACTGAAGGTTGTGTACAACCGAGATGTGGTGTTCAGAGAGGTAAAAGATGTTATTAAACATGAAGTCCAACCAAAGGAACCTGAGAAGATAGAGTTTAAGCTAAAGGAGGAAGAATTAGACTCTGCAGCAGAGGAGGAATCAGAGGATGAAGAGCCACAAACTCCGGCTGTGAGAAGATCAGTTCAAGAAAGAAGGCAGCCAGAAAGGTATAGTCCTTCTGCTTTCTGTTCAAATTTTGCTTTGTCCGTTATTGATGATGATCCCATAACTATGAAGGAAGCAGTAGATTCAGAGGATGGAAAACTCTGGAAAGAGGCCATGGTTGATGAAATGGCATCTTTGCACAAAAATGAGGCTTGGGATCTGGTGGAGTTGCCGACTGGAAGGAAACCCATTGGCAGCAAATGGGTGTTCAAAAAGAAGACAAATGCAGAAGGGAAGGTGGAGAAATACAAAGCTCGGTTGGTAGCAAAAGGATATTCCCAAGTGCCGGGAATTGATTTTGGTGATATTTTTTCTCCTGTTGCCAAGGTGACTTCTATTAGGTTACTTTTATCTGTTGCTGCTGCTTTTGATTATGAGGTAGAACAGATGGATGTGAAGACATCATTTCTTCACAGGGATTTGGAAGAGGAAATCTTCATGAAGCAACCTGAAGGCTTTGCAGTGAAGGGTAAGAAAGAACTGGTATGCAAGTTAAAGAAGTCTCTGTATGGGTTAAAACAGTCACCAAGGATGTGGTATCAGAAATTTGATACATTTATACGGGGACTTGGCTTCACCAGAAGCAAAGCAGATCACTGTGTGTATTTTAAATTAATTGGTGACCGTGTTATTTATCTGGTCTTGTATGTGGATGATATGTTGCTGGTTGGAAATGACAAAGAAATTATCTAGGATTTGAAGACCCAATTGTCCTCCAAATTTGACATGAAAGATCTTGGTGCTGCAAACTATATTTTGGGCATGGAAATTAAAAGAGATCAGGCAAAGAGGAAGCTCTGGTTAAACCAGAGGAAGTATGTCGAGACAATACTGCAGAGGTTGAATATGCAGGATAGTAAACCGGTGAAGGTTCCTATTCCTGTAGGTGTGAGGTTATCTGCTAAACAGTGTCCCAAGACACAAGAAGAGGAAGAGGACATGTCCCGTGTTCCATATGCGAGTGCAGTCGGTAGCCTAATGTATGCAATGGTCTGTACTAGACCAGACATTGCACATGCAGTGGGAGTATTGAGCAGGTTTATGTCAAAACCAGGGAAGGAGCACTGGACAACAGTGAAGCGGGTTTTCAGGTATTTGCGTGGCACTAGTGATTATGGTTTGTGCTACCAAGGAAGACTAGGATTGGACAGAGTGTTGGATATTCGTGGCTTTGTTGATGCAGACTGGGCTGGAGATCTGGATCAGAGAAGATCTACAAGTGGGTATGTGTTTAACCTATTTGGAGGTGCATTTAGTTGGATGAGTAAGAAACAATCTGTAGTGGCACTATCAACTACAAAGGCAGAATACATGGCAGCCACTCATGCAAGCAAGGAAGCAGTTTGGTTGCAGAGATTGTGTTCAAGTATGGGGTTAGTACAGGGAGTTATAAGAATAGACTGTGACAGCCAAAGTGCAATTTTCTTGGCAAAGAACCCTGCTTATCGTTCAAAGACAAAGCACATTGATGTTTAGTATCACTTTGTGAGGGATATGATAGAAGACAAAAAGGTGTTGCTAGTAAAGGTGGACACTTTGAAGAATACTGCAGATGCATTGACAAATCTGTGAGCTCTGAGAATTTCTCTTGGTGTAGAGAAACAATGGGTATTTCAGGGCTGGAAAAATGACTAAGCTCTCCTGTGGCCCCATGTGGAAAGAAAACAACAAGTGGGAGATTGTTGGGTTGTGTTATATTCTTTCCATGACTAACCTACGTAGTGAACCAGGGGGTTAGAGGGGGGCGGAGCCCCCCCTTTGTTGCGCCGATTGCGCAGTGGGGGGGTCACAGGGGGGGTGGTAGCCCCCCCTGTCCAGGGGGTTTGAGGGGGGTGGGTAGCCCCCCTCTACGGGGTCTGGGGCAGCGCCCCGGGAAATTTTTTTTTGGACCCTATATTAGGTTGGGCGAACCTACCTATGGTTTTCGGTCCATGGTTTTGGACGCGATGGTTTTCGGTCCATGGTTTTGGACGCGATGGTTTTCGGTCCATGGTTTTGGACGCGATGGTTTTCAGTCCATGGTATTGGATGCTTCGGCATGTATAAATATGTATTGTAACATTGAAAGGAATATAATGAAAAATCAAGCTGGTAGTCCCGGTTTTGGGATCCAGGGGAAATCTCTGTGTATATGTGTTTTATGTGTTATGCTCTCGCATTGTTTATTTTTCTGTGATTTAGAATTCGTATGCATGTAATTTCTGTACGGGGTTAAAACCTACAACAGTGGCAGTTAATCCCTCCGCAATGGTTTGCCCATTCTTTGACATGTGTCGCATGCCCTATAATATGCTTTAGAATCTTTATGCAGCATAGGCCACCGCAAGCCAGCGCGCAACACCTTCTGTGCTGTTGCTTTTCCTACATAATGCCCTCTCGTAGCTCCTCCATGAGCTTAAGCGAGGATGCTATTTCATTCAAAATCGAGCACATATCGTCGGAGTATCTCGTCTGATCCCATTTTGTACAAATGTCTTGCAATTACTGAGAAATATGTCGCGCACACCACCAACTCTTTCTTCTGCTGGCTGGTGTATCCTTCTGGAGCTGTCCTGGTAGTCAAGAAGTGGATAATATCCACAAAATGGTTATCTTCTACGCGCACCGTGAAGAGCTGCGCGTCGGGCAACCCTTCCTCCAAACTAGTAGGCTCCTCTCCTGTCTCAATGCGCGACAGATGGTCAGGTCCTGCATTCAACCTCCCTGGCTTCACAAGTACCTCAAAGTCATACTCTTGAAATAACAACAATCATCTGCATATTCACCCCCTTAACATAGGCTTATTGACTAGATACTTCAATGCAGAAAGGTATGTGTACATCTTGAAATGTCTGCCCAACAGATAATGTATGAACTTTTGAAGCGCGTACACCATAGCCAATCCTTCGCGCTCTGTTTTTGAGTAATTCTTCTCAGCCTTTGACAACTTTCTACTTGCAAATGCTATAGGATGATCCATCTCTCCTTCACCAGCTTGTGTCAACACTGCTCCTAATGCAATACATGAGGCATCAACGTGTACATGGAATTCCTTCTTCCAATCCGAGAAGACCAAGATCGGCGCAGTGACCATATTTTCTTTCAATACATCCAGATTGCACTGACATTCTTCATCCCAATAGAATGTAGCATCTTTCTTTAATAACTTCTCCATAGGCGCGGTAATCTGAGCATAAGCCTTGATGAACTTTCGATAGTATCATGTATGGCCCAGCGTTGCACGCAGCTATTTAATACTTCTTGGAGCCTCCAAATTAACTATGACCACAATATTAGGAGGGTCCAACATTAGTCCTTGCTTGCACACCACATGACCCAGCAAAATTCCAAAGGGGACACAGAATAAGCACTTCTTCAGGTTCAACGCGATCTGATACCTTCGGCACATATCCAACATCAAGCGTAGACTGGCTACATGGTGCTTGACTAACCCAAACACTGTCCAGTCATCAATATATACCTCCAAGAATTTGTGAATAAATTCTTTGAACGTCGCGATGTCTATGCGAGAGAATATCGTCGACGCATTATTGAGCCCAAATGACATTATTGTATACTGGAAACAACCCCATTCCGTCGTGAAGGTGGTCTTACTCCTGTTTTTTGGCGTGATCTTAATCTGATTGTACCCAAAGAACCCATCAATGAATGAGTAGGCTTCCTACCCACCAACATTATCTAGTACCTCATCTGTAAATGATGTCGGAAAAGGGTCATGGACACAGGCGTAATTAAGCTTCCTAAGATCTAAGCAAATCCGTATTTCTCCTTTTTGTTTCTTTTCTTGGACTACCATTGGGCTCACCCAATCAGATTCCTCAACTGGTTCGATAATGCTTGCCTCAAGCATTTTGTCCAACTCTAAGTGGACCTTTTCTTTATATTTGGGATTAAGGCGATATGGCCTCTGCTTAATCGGCTTCACATCTATCTTCAAGGTAATTTTCATCACGCTAAGGTATCTTATGATACCTTTCAGGTCCGAAAATTTTGTAGGAAACAAATCCTAATACTTGCGGAGCAACTCAACAACTTTATCTACCGTGGCTTCATCCCAGTAATCCCCAATCTTCACAAATTTTTGCTTTGCTTTCGTGCCAATGTTTTCTTGCCTAGTTTTCAACGATGTGGTGATGTATGGATTCTCTATCTACGGACCTTCAACCTCACGGTGGCCCTCTGCCTCTGGAATATTGATATTCGTTGGATCTTCATCCTCCCCCTCAACAGTCATATTATAGCATTCCAGTGCATGGCGCAGCTAGGTGCTCCAGTATGGCTGAACCAGCTCCAAAGGGCCTTGCGGTATTCAGAAGATCGCTGCCTTAACCTCATGTAGAGCTTCATAAATGCTTTCGAACCCATCCTCGAAACTAAAAGTCATAAAAAACCCTTCCCTTAAGACATCCCACTTCGCAGTGCCATAGCAAAGCTCCGTTTCCAGGTACCAATTCATAGGGATTATATCCATAGTGTGACAGAATAAATGCACCCATTCTGGCTATGGCTCTGCTCCATAAACTTTAGTCCATTTTGCTAGATGATCACGCGGATCTTTCCTCCCATCATATTTCTCGCTCAGCCGAACTTTTGGGCGACCAAAACGCAACCTCATCATTCTCCTATAATCACACCATTCATCAAAGTTGTCTTTGTGCATACCCCACCATAGTGCGGGCGTAGCGCGCAACGCCAAATCCAATGCTTGAAAGCGATGGTCCTCAGGTACTTCTCTTTAAAAGGCATCCAAAAACTTATCTACATAAGTTAAACTATCATAATAAGGTAAATTTCTTACCTCCGATGACACACAGCGCAACGATTTAGTCATCATATTGCAGCACAACATAGATACTTCGTGCAACGTATTCTGCCAATGCTCCAATTCTTTGTTTGAGTATGAGGTACAAGAGCTTTCACAGTCCCATGCAATCCGTCCGTCAACTGTCAGATTAATCCAGTCTTGGTCTCGCACTGTAATTTTATAGATCTGGTCCAAATCATCATCATTGTCCTCATAGTCACGGACCGGTTCGGTATAGCGCAGTCCTTCTGCAGGGCCAATGGTACTACAACACGGAGCGATTTCCTTTCAATTGACATTATCTGCTCTTTCAAGTTGATTACCCCATTCATATCAATAGCCCAATCAATTCCAAGGAGCGTGGGGTATGGATTTCTGTCATAAAAAATTTATATCACTTCAAAATCGGCCAGTGCGCTCGCACCTTCTATATCCATGGTGACTCCATGCAATCGTCCCATAGGGATAATTTTCTGTTGATTTGCAATCCTCAACTGAATCGGAGACCACTGCAGTGTAGGTCTCCCCATTCTCTCCCATGTCTATTTAGGCAAAATGTTCGCATCATATCCTAGATCCAAGATAACCTGGTCCATCTCATAGTCTCCTATTTGCGCTGTGAGCCTCATCTCACGCCCTGTTCTTGTCTTATGTTTTCCGATTTTGTGAACTACGCGGTGTCCCTCAGGAACATTCTCCTTACCAGCACACCTATTTATCAATTCTTGTAGCCCTTTCACAGCGTTTCTATCGTGCAGTAGTTTGATACAAGTCTCCAAGAAGGTGGTAAGCACAGAGGGGTCAACCTTTGTAGGCGCGTCGATTTTTGACAGTTTGTCCTGACTTCCTGAGGTAGAGGCCTTAGCAAATATTTTATTCGCCTCCATAAACATTTCCTTCGTGCACTCCAGATCAAATTCAACCTCCTTTTCTGGGGCCTTGCGGACCCACCCACTTTCTTCAGGTTGTTTTCCTTTATCATCACCAGTCGTTATTCCGCTTAGCAACACGATATTCACATTTGGATCTTCCTTGCGGGGCTCAGCCCTCATCATCTATAAGTTCTGGGTAGGATGTTGAGGCTGTGCCTTCTTCTCCAACATCTTAGCTATCAACATAGGGCATTCTTCTATTGCGTGGTCAAATTGAGTGCAGTGTTGACATGACGGGCGTGTTTGACTCGTACACTCCCGCCGGTAATGCCCTGGTGCCCCACAATTATAGCAGATGCCCTGTCCATGACCTTTACCAAGTTCTCCTCCTCGGCCTCGTCCATGCCCTTGATATCCTCCGCACGCTTCCCCAACACCTTGATCCGAAGGCCGAGTTTCTATTTGCATCTAGTACGAGGGTGTCCTTTCCATCATTAATTCATAGTTTCAATATTGGAGCTCATCATGGCCCACCAATTTGCAAAAATCACGGAACAATTGTTGTGGTGTTTGCACAAACTTTTGTAGCAAATGACAATTATCTGTTACATGTTTTACGACCACCTGATAGATAGTGCACCATAGCATGGGCCCCGTACTTAGTCCTGTTGGAGCTTCCTGCCTCAGGGGCATTGCCCACCCCCCTGGTGATATAATTCATTAAGATAGGGCAGCGATCTTTATCATGCCCCTGTATTTTACACTTAAGGCACCAAACTTCTTTGCGCACCTACGGTCGAGCTGATTTTTCTTTTTTCAAGCTCTGCAATTCTGCGTGAATATGTTGAACTCCCAAAGAAACATCCTGAATAGGTGTTTCATGCAATCTCATCGTGATTTCTAGGGATTCCGCCTGAGTCCCTATCTTTTGCTACGATAAAGGAATCAAGCAATCCTTAGGTGGGGCAGGAGCGAAGCTATAAACCATTCGCGGTGCTGACTGTTTGTGAGGTTCATTTTAGCTTCATGGATCACACACTTCAATCTTTGATCTAACTCCCAAGGCATTTCACTAGCCCTCATCGTGATTTCCTTGAATCCAATTACTGATTGTGAGTCAGACTTAGGCTTATGAAATTCTTTTTTCAAAGCGGTTTGTGTGTTTGGTAACAATGCCAATGGCTTAGCAGTGCAGTACTTAATGTACCATGTCAGCGCGTGATCCTGTAGAGCGGTAACCAACTGCGCCTTCTTTATATTATCATCTATAATCTGTTGTACTATCCACAGAACCTCCGCAACAAACCAAAACTGATCCAGATCCTCACTTCCTAAGCCCTTGAATATTGGCAACTTCATTGTATTCAACATGCTGAATGGTGGTGGTGGTGGCGGCAGTGTGGGCGAAGGTGTATGTTGTGGGGGTGAAGGTGGAGGTGGCGTAAATGGATGATGTGTCTGCAGAAACCCTGCCTTATCAACTAGAAAACACTCCGCGGCGAGGCCTGTACCGCTCCTTCATCGTCACTTGAAGGAGGTCCAATCAATGGGCTATATTCAGGACCTGCTTTTTCTTGATTTCTAAATCTCCATCGACTTCGCTTAGATCCAAACATCAAGGCAATGGCATAACACGCTTTTCACACAAGAGCATCTTAATCCAAGTATTCAAATATCTCAAATACTTACCTAGCGGTCCTTTGAAGAAGCTTTGCTCTGCTTCGCTATAACTCACTAAGGTGTCAACCGTGAACTTTGTAAAAAATCCTCCTATAACCTGATCAAGCCAATGGTCAACAACGCGCACGATCTTATCTTCAGAAGCTTCCAACCTCCGCACTAGCTCGAGGGTCCACACTATTGGTCCGTCAAGCCTCCACCTTCCTTGGCCATATGCCAACTTAGCAATCCACCCATATAGTTTGATCGAGAAGCTGCAGAAGAAAATTTCGTGTATTTTTGTGTACAAATATTTGTCCAACCATTGTTCTTTTGTCAGGCGCAGATTTATGTTCTCTTGCGCCACGAATTCATTGATCTTCCTAACCAACCACTTCTCAATTTCCTTTTTGGTCAGATTCTAGTGATGCGACATCACAGATCTCCTTATGCAGATCCCGGTCCCGGCAATGGAACCATTTGTTGGCTTTGGGGGTCCTAACCCAGGTTTAGAGTTAGTTATGCCCAACAAAACCCTACACTATTGGCCCTTTCGACATCAATCCGCGGTCGCGGATTGAAGTGTCACCCGAAGCAGTATGGAGGGAAGCTGGAACCAAGTTTCTGCACAGAGATCAGTGTGATGTCCTTTTGTGACCTAGATCTGCTTCGCGCAAATCTTTAAGCCCTTACGGCTTATCGTTGTAACTTCCCTCAATCGGTCTCCAGATCTCCGAGATGGTCTACGATTGGATTTTGCAGACCCTAAACAGGCGGATTAGCTACTTACGTGCACCATAGATTACCCTTAGATCAATGTTTACTAAGATCTACCTAAGTGTTCAATAACTTTAATAGAAAGTGTTATGATATTCGCGTAAACACTTAACATTAATTGCGTTCAGATAATAATATGGATCAAGTAAATTTGCGCATCAATACATCATTATTTTATAAAGACAACAATTCACCACAACATATATCACATTCATACATGACAGAAGTAAAGAGATAAAACATAGGAATTTCTACAACAGTCTTCTTTATTGATCTTTAGTAAAGGTTTACAGACTCAAACTTCTCTGCGTACTCAGCTGCAGGGGTCTACGCGCTCAGCTGCGGACACTACTCTAGGCCTATGCGCACTCAGCTGCGGACACTACTCTAGGCCTATCCGCACTCAGCTGTAGGGGTCTGTGCACTCAGCTGCGGACACTACTTTAGGCCTATGCGCAATCAGCTGCAGAGCCTTCTCCCCTCTAAGGCTTACTTCTCTGTGCTAAACTTCTTCCTTCGTACCTATAGACACAAGACTTCTATCTCTATCTATCTGCCTTAGACTCTCTAAGACACACCTACTTCAAAAACTGACTCAAGTTTACATAAATGAGGGTAAACACCCTTTTTGACTCTTAACTAACTCTGCGCTCCGCGTCCACAATTCCCGGAGACTTTACATCTTTTTACATCAAAACTTGGGCTTTTCCCCCAAAACTGACCCAGGGGACCCCATCCCAACAGGCCCCCAACACAAAGGTCGTGACTCGCCCTCGAGTCACTTGGCTGGCACGGTGATCTTGCTGCGAAGATCCCCCAGCTCTACCTATACAACCGCTACTTCAACCACGCTCTGCGTGGTAGCCTGCTTCACTTGCTCAACTAGCTGCTTGGTGGCTGGTCCTTCACTGACCTGCTTGATCTTTTGCTGTGTGAGTTGCAAGTTCGCCAAATTTTCCTGTATATTGGCCGAGACTAGGTAGGCTTCGTCCAACCAAGGACCCAACCTGGCCTTAAGGACTGCTTCCTTTTTTTGTGTTGCTTCTACTTGTGCAAAGAGTTTCTTTGCCTCCTGTAATTTGGCGAGGCGTTGCGCCATAACAATGGAGCGTGTTGTCGCCCTTACTTCGTTGTACTGCTGCTAGAGTTCGCGGATCTTTGTATTCAATCGTTGCAGGTTGGGGTCTTCCAGTAGGGTTGTTACCATTTCCATGGCCTGTTCAAACAACACTGTGCAGTCCAAAACTGCGTCGTCCACAGTAGCCATCCCTTCCTTGATGGCAGGTCTGCGCTATTACCTGACTTCGAGCGGGGTGGAAGGCTGTGACTTGAGTTCCAGCTCCGTGATTTTCATGTTGAGTTCAAACTAAACTCTGGCCACCTCTACCTTAGTATCACAGATGCCCGCAACAATTTTTTGGATCTTGGCCTCTAGTTGCGCTTCCTCAGGGATGTGCAACTCGACACTGTTCGACACGCCTCTGTAAATGATGTTGCCAACTGGGCATTCTTCTCTTGGATTGTATCCCTTTCCTGCAGGGCCTGCATCTTATCGACAAGCATTTGTTCATTGTTCACCCTGCATGATCTAGGTGGATCTTGGTGGCCACCTGCCAAGTCCACCTGGACCCCCACCATTGTTTCTCTTAGCATTTTCAGTTTTTTTTTTTCTCCGGTCTTGAACTTCCAGAGCCGTTTTGAGGCCCTAAACGACGTTTTTCTGGAAATCTAGGGCAATTGCTCGGATAGATCTTTCTAACGAGTTATTGTACGCGTCAAACAGAGATTGTATACCAAAGTTACGACCCCGGGAAGTTGATGTACCAATTTACCCAAACGGGGCCCACAGTTTGGCGTTTCATCTTCTAGGGTTAGGTTTTGGAATGTTAAGGGTTTTCCATTGTTTCTCAACAATAAATAGGCCATCGAGCCTCATTGTAAGACAGTTCAGAGGCATGTAGCCACCACATCTCTTCTTAGAGATAAGCTACCATCGCCCTAGCTGGTTTATTTCCATTACTGTTTGTAAGCATATTTCAGTATTTTACATTAATGAAGTGAAGTATTATTTCCGCTGCATATCTGTGTTTATGGTTATCTTCGTAATTTGTTGTGTTCCTATTTAAGTCTGGATCAGTGGTATCAGAGAAGTCTGCTTTTTCTCTGTTTTTCTTTGCATGTCCCCAACGAGGTCGGGATATAAGGAGTTAGGGCTTGAACTGGTCGAACCTTTGCGAGACCAGCCTCGCAAATCCCGACGGCCTCCTATGGCGGATGAGAAGAAAGACGAGGGGGTAGGAGATCCTATCAAAATCTTGCTCGAAGAAGCCCTCGAGCGACAACGGAACGCGATGATGGACAGTTTTGCCCAAATCCTTCAGCGGCTACCCAGAAGCGACGCATCGGCTTCCAGCAACTACTCTGGAAACGCCACGCCCTTTAAGGTACAAGTTAATTTTGAAATCCCCATATTTGAGGGTCAGATAGACGTAGATGCCGTAGATAAATGGTTAAATCTGCTGGAGGGTTATTTTTCTGTTCATGAATTTTCGAGTCGGGAAAAGATTGTTTTCTCTCTTCTCAAAGCAGCCCCCCACGTCAAGGACTGGTGGGAAACCTACTGCAAGCAGAAGGATGAAAATACCGGCTCAATATTTTCAGCCACACCCACCTGGAATTCATTTCGGGGTGCCATCAAGGAGCAATACTACCCTGTCGGAAGCTATGAGGATGAATACATAAAGTGGACCACGCTGCGGCAGGGAAGGGACCAAGACATGCCGGAGTTCACCAATCTTTTCCATACCCTTCGCATAAAGTTTGGTATCAAGGATACGGAGCAGCATTTGATACTCAAATACCGCGGCTGCCTGCACAAGTACATCCAAGAAGAAATACAGTTCCTGAACATCTCCTCGCTCGACACAGCATACCGATATGCCGTCAAGGTCGAGCAAAAGTTTAAACAAAAGAAGCAAGACTTTGGATCTGCGAATTCGAAGCAAAGGAAAGGTGCCCCTAAAACATAGAACAAAGGACAAAGCTAAGGCGGGGTAGCCCAAGACAACCTGCCAAAGCTGCAGGCAAAGAACAACGCCGCGAAGATGAAAAAGGACATGGGAAAATGGTGTGAGTTCCATAAGAGCTCCACTCACAACACCAGTGAGTGTCGGGCCAAGCAGTCACTGGTGGCTGAGCTAAAGGTTCCAGAATCAGATGCATGTTCCGACTCTGAGTCAGAACCCGACGAGGGAAATGACAAAGGGAAGCAGATCATTGATGCGGATCCCAACGCCACTGTTGCTACCGCCAAGATCCAGAAAAATGAATCCGAAGATCCAGAGGAGGAGGAGCGTCTCTTCCACTCCCAGATGTGGGTAAAGGGCTCCCCGCTACAGTTCATTGTCGATAGCGGGAGCCAAAAGAACCTCATTTCGGCAGAGGTCGTGAGGCGGTTGGGCTTATTGACCACAGCACATCCACAACCATACACCATTGGGTGGCTTCACCAAGGACGAGATCTTCGCGTGAGCCAGCAGTGTCGCCTTCCATACAACATCAAGCCCTTCACGGATGAGGTATTGTGTGACATTGCTACCCTTGAAGTTTGTGATGTATTATTAGGACAACCATACTTGTGGAAGCGACATGCTGTATATGAATCAAGGCCCCGTGCTGTTATTATTACATTGGGAAATAATTTGTACAGGATACCAGAGGTAGCACCGCCTACTGCCATCTCTTTGATTACTGCAAAACATTGCAGTAAGCTCATTTCCAAGACTGGGAAATTTGTTTTCCTGATGATACGCCCTCAAAGAAAGAAGAAGACGGTGGCCACGGCCTCTAGACAGGGCCCCTCCGCATGACAACTATAGATGGATAAGGTCGTGAAGGAGTACGAGGACATCTTCACCTCCCCCGCAGGGGTTCCTCTGCACTGTCAGGTCAAGCACTCCATCGATCTGACCCTAGGTGCGCCGCTACCCAATGGACCAATTTATCGGCGCTCTGTTCTGGAGAATGATGAAATCAAGAGGCAGATTCAGGAGCTGCTGCAAAAAGGTCACATACGTCCGATTTCATCGCCTTGTGGGAGCCCGATCGTGTTGGTACAGAAGAAGGACGGGACTTGGAGACTCTGTATTGACTATCGGGTTCTGAACAAGATCACTGTCCATAATAGGTACCCTATCCCGTGGATTGATGACCTCTTGGACCAACTAAAGGGGCAAAATATTTCAGCAAGATCGATATGAAGTCAGGATATCACCAGGTACCAATCGAACCCTCTGATGTGTGGAAGACTGCCTTCAAAGCCAAGGAGGGCCTCTTCGAATGGTTGGTTATGCCTTTCGGATTGACGAATGCCCCTGCAACCTTCATGAGGCTAATGGATGACATCTTGCGGCCATTCACCAACTCATTTGTAGTGGTATACTTGGATGACATTCTGATCTTCAGCCAGAGTTGGGAAGAGCACCTTCACCACATCCGAAAAGTTCTCCAAACACTGCGGCAACACAAGCTATGTGCCAATTTGGAGAAATGCACTTTTGGCATGACCCAGGTTCAGTATCTGGGATACATTATTGATGAACAGGGGGTGCATGTGGATCCAGCCAAGATCCAAGTCATTCAGGATTGGCGATCTCCAACCACTCTCACAGAGCTCCGCAGCTTTCTAGGTCTTGCCAACTTCTACCGCAGGTTCGTGTTGGGGTTTTCTCATATCACTTGGCCCTTGAGTCAAGTCACCAAGGGAGGAGTGAAAGCGAAATTCTTTTGGTCTGAATCTCAACAGAAGGTATTCATAGAGTTGAAAGATCGCCTCTGCACGGCACCAGTGCTCGCGTTACCAGATTTACAACAACCATTTGAGGTCGAGACCGATGCCTCTGACTATGCTATTGGGGCAGTCCTTACTCAACACGAGCATCCAGTGGCATATCACAGTGAAACACTTTCAGACACAGTTCGGAAGTATCCCACTTATGATAAAGAGATGTATTCCATTGTGCTGGCCTGCCGACAATGGAAGCATTACATTTTGGGGAAGGAAACGGTCATCCACACAGACCACCGACCCCTGCAGTTCATACAGACCTAAGGGAAATTGCAAAATGATCGCCATTAGAAGTGGTCTACATACCTGCAATAGTTCCATTTGAATATCAAGTATAAGAAGGACAACACCAATAATGTTGCAGATTGCCTTAGTCGACCACCGATCATGGCGTTAACCACAGTGCTCAACTCTTGTGGGCACGAGACTTCTGATTGGCCACTTCTCTACAAAAACGACCCATAATTTGGCCACACATACTAGACACTCTTGGAGGGTTGCATGTTCCAGATTTTCACCTCCAGGATGCCCTGTTATGCCACATGGGTCACCTTTGTGTTCCTTCAAGCGAGCGTGCCAAGATGATTTGGGAAGCACACTACAGTCGGGCTGCTGGGCATTTCGGGGTCGAGAAAACGGTGGCAGTACTACAAAAGTATTTCTATTGGCCAAATCTTCGACAGGATGTCGAGAAGTACATCAGATCATGTACTGCCTGTGCCATTGCCAAACCAACCATCAAGAAGCAAGGCCTCGATACCCCGCTGCCTACCCCTAGTCGACCTTGGGAATCCATCTCCATGGATTACATGTCAGACCTTTCTTCCACTAAGCATGGAAATGATTGTGTTTTTGTGGTCGTCGACAGGTTCTCGAAGATGGCCATTATGGCAGCCTGCAAGAAGAATATCACAGCAGAAGCCACTGCTAAACTCTTTTTTGAACGAGTGTGGATGCACTTTGGGATCCCACAGTCTATCATCTCAGATCGGGACAGTCGGTTCCTCAGTACATTTTGGTCCAGTCTCTGGTCAATGCTGGACACCAAACTCACTAAGTCCACAACCTTCCATCCTCAAACTGATGGCCAGACAGAGGTTGTCAATAGGATGATTGTACACATTTTGCGCATGTACAACTCAAAGCATCCATGCACATGGGACGAGAGCCTCCCCTATGTTCAGCACAGCTACAACCGAGCTCTTCACAGCTCGACTGGCCACAACCCTTTTCAGGTGGGCTTGGGATTCCAGCCACTATGCCCCATTGATGTGGCCATGCCACTTGCAGCTACTCACACAGATTCGGCTCATGTCTAGTCTGAAACAGACAAGGCAACCAACTTCATTGAGCACATCCAACATATTCGCCAGTAGGTCCATGACATTATGGAGAAATCAAATGCCAAGTACAAGCAGCGACATGATCAACATCGGGTGCCACACAAGTTTCAGGTGGGCGACAAAGTCTGGTTGCATTTGCAAAAGGAACGCCTTACTGGAGCCTATCAGAAACTGAGACCACTCCGATATGGTCCCTACACCATTACTAAGGCGGTGGGAGACAATGCATTCGAGCTCAACATTCCCCCATTCCTTGGCCTGCACCCAGTGTTCAATGTGGATCGCCTTCGGCCATACTTTCCACCATTGCTAGACACATCTGACATTGCAGAACAGCTCACACCCGTAGAATTAAATCCAGATTGCATGGAACAAGCTGCAACTGATCGGATCATGGACACACAGATCAAGAACACTCGCCAACAGAATATCCAACTGTATCGAGTTGTCAAAGCAGGCCAACTCCTTCACCAGGGCAAGTGGTTCACCAAGGACCAAGTTCAGCAAAAGTTTCCTCATCTCATGGAGGAGCTCAACGCAATGGGGACCATTGCTTCCTAAGGGGGGAGGAATGATCCAGGTGGATCTTGGTGGCCACCTGCCAAGTCCACCTGGACCCCCACCATTGTTTCTCTCAGCATTTTCAGTTTCCTTAATTGTAGCACAACTTACTATTTTTAGGAGTTTTTTTTCGGGTCCTAAACTTCCAGAGCCGTTTTGAGGCCCTAAATGACGTTTTTTTGGAAATCTGGGGCAACATGGGTCCTTGGACCCAAGACCCATGTTGCCTCCCAAAGTGGTAGTGCTTGGATAGATCTTTCTAACGAGCTATTGTATGTGTCAAACGGAGATCGTATGCCAAAGTTACGACCTCGGGAAGTTGATGTACCAATTTACCCAAACGGGGTCCACTTTGGTGTTTCATCTTCTAGGGTTAGGTTTTGGAATGTTAAGGGTTTTCCATTGTTTCTAAACAATAAATAGGCCATCGAGCCTCATTGTAAGACAGTTCAGAGGCATGTAGCCACCACATCTCTTCTCATAGATAAGCTACCATCGCCCTAGTTGGTTTATTTCCATTACTGTTTGTAAGCATATTTCAGTATTTTACATTAATGAAGTGAAGTATTATTTCCGCTGCATATATGTGTTTATGGTTATCTCCGTAATTTGTTGCGTTCATGTTTAAGTCTAGATCACTGCATTCGCTAATTAAATTGAGAGCACGTTGCTCCCGCACTCTCAATTCCTCTATCACAGATGTCTACAACGCGTGAATATATTCGTTGGGGAGTGTTGCAATGTTGAGGCTGATGTTCTTCAGAGTGCTAACGATGACCTTGTCATCAGCCGAGTCCGCGCTCAGGGATCCTTTTGGTAGCACGATTATCCTAAGATCCACTGTCCTGACCAACTCCGCAACCTGACTTATCCTTGGTGCCAGGCTGATCTATGCGGTGCTCCCCTGCCCTACAGCCACCTGTATTCTGCTAGTCTGGATTTGCAGTTCGCACAGATTCTTCTGAACAACTCCCAAAGACTGCATATACTGTTTCTCGAATTGTTGCAATAGTTCGGAGGTAGTGTCACACACTTTGTCCTCGATCTCGTCAAGATCACCCTCTGTCAGTGTAATGGGATCTAGCAGTGGCTTACTCTCCCTTGTCTTCTTTTGGGGCCCCTCCTACTGCTGTTCTCTGTACCTCTTTTCCCGGAATGGAGTGATCTACCCCTCGTTGCCGCCACCGCCCTGGGTTGATTGCTCTTCCTCCTCAGTCTGGGGTGAAGGGGATTTACCGCTTTGCTTGGAGTCGCGTTGCTCTTGCTCAACCTGCTATTTTGCAGCGCGTTCCTTTTCAAGTTGGGCCTTCTCATTGGCCTCCTTCCTTTGCTGTGCGGCTAACTTCTATACCGCCTGCTTCGTTGCCTCCTTCCTCTTTTCCTCTATTGAACTCCCTGCGCCTTTGTTGGTACCCGCAACCAGGTCAGACGGAGAGTGGAACTCTGTTGGCCAGCGCTTGATGACTTCTTGAATGGCATCATCTGTGGAAAGATACGGCAGATCGAACCACTTTTGCTGTGGATCCTTCCGCGCCCTGATATAAACGCAGTGGAAGTCTGACTTGAATTCTGCATACTCAGACAACTGCTCATACACGGTCGGGGACAACCATGGGCGCTGATTGATGGCCATGCGAATGCTCGCCTCCATGGTCCCTTCTGCAATAGGCCCTATCCTAGATCCCCTCCCCAAGGGTAACCTTTAAAGTTCCAACAAACTAGACTTAGGTAGACTTGGGTAGGATTTGATTGCTATGTGGCTTGGCACATAAGACTCAAATTTGAGTCTTCACCCCTTTTTATCCATGTTGATGCTGTTGTTTTCCTCCCTATTATAGAGTTAATTGTTTTTTCTTTACTGCTAGCTTGCTACCCTGCTTTATCATGAGGCCCAAACATTGCAATAACCGCTTTACCATTGTACATTCATGTTGTTTTCCCTTCATTTCTCGCTGCTCTAATTTTCTCCACTTCTTCTCTTCTCTCCTCTTGTTGTTTCCTAGTTAGAGCTTCATCTAAGAAGAAGTGTGAGCCTTTAAAGAGTTTCTTTTTGATTAAGAGATAGTGTTTTTCTTGCACACTTGCCATGATGAATTTTATGGGTCGAAGCTTCTCTTCACATATCTTTCGCACCCTCCTTTCTTGACAATTTTTCCTCTCCAATGTAATTTCTCTTTCAAAAAGTCTCTTATCAAATTGGGAGTGCTTTCATTCATTCCACAGTCTCTTATTCCTCTGATAATAAATTTTGTTTCCCTATCTTTTCTATTTTTGTGTTCTCTTTCCTGTGCTCTACGAGCACTTACATCTTCTTTTTCCTCCATCCTTATGTAAACATTAGTGTCCTCACCTCTGGTTTTGAATTATTTTGGAATGTTTGTCCTTTTTTTTTTCTCAGAACCTGAGTTTCTTTAGAGATTATCACTTCCTTGTCTTCCGCCATTGATTCTTTCATGGTTTACCATGTTGTCTTCACGTTGTCCCATTCTTGTTTTCCTGTCTGTACAACGTCTTGTAACATTGTCACTTGCTCTTTTATAATCTTATTACCTTCCATTAAACATCAATTTGCAAGTGTAATCTCTGAAATTTTGTGGTCCCTTCACTGTTCTTTGGCTTCCAAAATTTTCAGGCTTGCCCTGGCCTTTATTAGTTCCTGGACATAGAGATATGATGACCAAGTAAGAGGTGTAGATGTGGGACTGTAAATGGTTGACTCTTCTTTATTTTTTCTGTTCTTATTTGTTTTCTTTTTCCGAGTTTTTTTTTTGTTCCCATTTAAAGCTAGCAAGTCTACGCTTTAAAATGCCCCGATATTGTTCTGCATTTACCCAAATCCACTTCCTTGTTTTGTTTCAGGAAACAATTTTGTCTTGGCCTAAGTGATTTGTTTCCATAAATCTGAGATTTTCTTGCCATTACACCAAAACATTTTACACCAAAAGATTTCTCACCCCAGATTAGTGCATTTAATAGAAAATGGAGAATACGATCTCACGAAACATGAAAGCAGTCTTTAGCATATTTTTTTTCTTCCAATCTGTGACTTTGAATGTCTTATATAGCCAAGCAAAAGAGTAGTTAGTGAATAAACCCATGAACACCTATAATAGAACTATATATGTCATCAATATTCCATGGGTGAAGAAAAAAAAGAAAAAAATTTTAACGTCCGCGAGGCTAAAGATAACCTATGGGATAGATTGCTTCTTCATCTTCTTGATGTATTCATCCCTTTTTTTGTGAAGCCTCACAATAAATGCTCCCAGCTTCTCGACAAACCCCTCACTAAATAGATTATCCCAAGAGATAATTGACAACATATTTGAATAACTTTCCCTGTTGTCTTTGAAGGCCTCACTTTCTAAAATGAAATGCTTTTCTATTTAGACTTTTCTGGAAGAACAAAAAATGCATACTCTTTCCTCCCACACTTTTTTTGGCATTTTCCAGCGTCTTGTTTCACAACGGAGTTGATGAGAATTAGTCCTTAACTGAGCAATAAGAATTTTGGCTCTCCAAGAGATATTGGCTTCTATGTATGCTTTTGGTTGATGACTATGAGTGGGATTAAATATTTCAATATAGTACTTTTTCTTTCTTCCTAGCTCCTCATCCCAAGCATGCTTGCGGAACTTATCCATAACAAAATCTTTTATCTCTTTGCTATTTATGGGACACATGTTCAAGCAAATATCCCATTTACTAAACCATTTGTTATTTTGTTGCATCCAAGTCCTTTTTTCTGTTGCACAATATGTCATTAAAGACAACCTTAGGCCATCTACCCTCTTCCATTTGCTCAAATTTTTTTAAATACCTTATGAATCGCACCATAGAAATTGCTTCAATAGGAGCAGCCCCGGTTTCACTTAACAAGATAACATAAGGAACTTCACTTTTAATCTTGAATTTGTTTGTAATCAAAGGCTTATGAATTTTCTCAATCTATTTCCACTGCATGTCGGATGTACTGCTGGCCCATAGTTCACAACCATATAGAATCACCAGAATCACTAGAAGCCCAAAAAGAGTTTGAGTGGTTTTCCAGTCCCATAACTCTATCTCTCTACACCTATTTTGAAAAGCATAAAATGATTTCCAACCCCAAAAGTTCTTTTTATTTCTATAACCATCCTATGTTAGATTTTTGTTGAAGTCAATTCCGAGATATTTGTAATCCGCAACTTCTTCTAGAATGTTGCCTTCAATGTAGAACTTATGTTGGTTATGTTTTCTTTTTTTAGGGAAAACCATTACTTTCATTTTGCTGATATTGACTTGCATACCCACACTTCTACAAAAATGCTCAAGGGATAGTAAGTACTCTTGCAAACCAAGAGCCAATTTAGCAATCAGAATAAGGTCATCTGCATACAAAAGAATCCTTATAACAAACTTTCCCAAATAGATACCATCACCCCTTGCGAATTTAACCACTCCTCAAGCTTGTTGATATATAAACCAAAAAGGGTAGGAGACAATGGGCAACCTTGCTTGACCCTGATATCGCTTCTAAAACTTTCAGAAATGCCTACGAAAGTTCTAATTTTGATTTTCATCTCTTCATACAGCCTATGCATAACTGCTCTCAAATGTTTAGGAACCCCAAGTTCCTCCATTATGTGCAAAATCTTATCCCTAGGAACCGTATCAAACGCTTTTTTGAAATCAACCAAAGACTTCTTCCTTTTTTCTCCCAAACTTTTTTAATGATGTGCCTTAAAGTTATACAATGATCAACCGTGGAATGTTTAGGTCTAAAACTTGCTTTCTATTTAGCACGTTTATATCTTTCTTTTTCCCACTCGTTAATTTTATTTTTCTAGCATGCTTTCAAATAGCTTTGCAAACAAAGGGTTTATCATTATGGTCCAATAATTGGAGGGATTATTGATGTCACCGCTATTGAAAAGAGGTATTTCCAGACTAGTTTTCCAATCTATGGGGAGCCCCGGTTGTATGATGTTGTTGAAAATTTTTGTAATGTGAGGTGAAATAATCTTTGAGGCCCACTTTACATATTCTTCTTGGAGTTTAGGTAAGTCTTTTTCTTTTCCAACACCCAACTTATTGATACCCATTTCTACCTCTTGCACCATGAAGAGTTTAGTATCAATGTTGACCAAGGGGGAGGGTCAACCTTGGATATTTCTCATAGAGTTGTCTTGCATAGTCAAACCATTTAGAGGTTATAATACTATTTCCAGTTTGTATCTTTCTCGGTTGGAGTTCATTCCAAAATAATATGGGATTATTTTTCCCAAGGAAGATTAGTTCTTCCCTCCTTGAAACCATGAAATCGACCTTTTTCTTTCTTAATAACTGCTTGTAAGCTTTGAGATTTATGTTATCCTTGTTTGACTCTTTCCACATTCTCCTTGTCTTTTTGCATTCCTCGTCAAACCAAGCATTAACCAGAAAGCGATTTGTTTTAGAATTCTTAATTTTTTTCTATTTTGCACTCTGCAATTGCACATTGAATTAAATTTGTTAATTCATGACTATAAAGGTCGTGAATTGTGATTTTCTCCTTCTCGAAGAGCCTGTCTAACGTCATTTTGAAGGTATTACAATTTTGTGGAGTTAAAAGAATTCTTCCATTTGGGAGATTTTGTTGGACATGCTGAATTTTTTACTCTTATTGTTTCTTTCCAGTCGAAGGGAAACTTAAATAATTTGACTTGTGATTTATTTTAAGTCCCAAATCTGATATTCAATAAAAAATTCCTCCATTTTCTCACACAAACCATGCGAGCAAATTACATAATCTACTACACTTGCTCCATTGTAAGTATTGCAAGTGAAACTACCGGACTTTGCCCATCTAGTCAAGCCATTACAAATGACTAAATCAAAGGCCCCACTAGAGTAAACAATTGTTCACCATAGATATTGGAGCGCTTGTCCTTTGAAATTATTTCCCACCGATGATTACTCTATTTTGTAAGCCAAATAGGGTCGCAATCTTCTTTACAACAAAGAATGCTAGCTTGTTCACTTGCAGTCCTAGCATTGAAATCACCCACTATAAGGACTTCACCTAGCTGAGAATATGTTGCAATATCTACTTTTAAGGATGCAAAGGGATCTTTGTGGTCAAGCCCTCTACCTTTGTAGATTTTTGAAACTTGCGGTGCAAAATAGCATGCTGCAATTCTGATGTGGTTTCCATTTTCTGATATTTTAAACCAAATGAATTGTTTATTTGTCTTCTTTTTCTAATTGAATGAGACGACCTTCTTTCTCCCTCACTAAAACCATGATACCCCCGTGCCCTTTTTCATTCCTTGATGCCTTGTTCCACACTGCCATCTTCCAATATCCATCAAACAAAGGTGTCTTGCATCCTTCATGCTCATGTGTTTCTATGAGGCAAATTATGTCTCTATTTTCCACAATAGGCCCTAACCCAGGGCCTCGTCTCCATGGGTAACCTCTGCAGTTTCAACAAACTAAACTTAAGGAAACTTGGGTATGACTTGATTGCTATTTATTTTGATATGAAAGACTCACATTTGAGTCTTTGTCCTTGCTTTCCGATACTGACCTTGCTTCTTGATTTCCTGTTGAAGAGTTTGTTGCCTCTTCTTTATTACCATCTTGCTGCTCTATTTTGGAAGGAAGTCCAAATCACACTATCGTAGCTTTACCTTTATGAATCCATGTTGTCTTACCTTCATCTCTTGCTGCCCTAACCTTTAACATTTCCTCCCTCCTTTCCTCTTATTGTCTTACAGTCAAATCTTCTTCTAGAAAAAAAATGAGAACCCCTCAAAAGATGCTTCTTGCTTATAATGATATATTTATCACGCAAACTAGGCATGATGAATTTTATGGGCCTGGCTCTCTCACTGTTAAACTTACCCACCATCCATGTTTGGCATATTTGTACTTGCTATAGCAACTTGTCTTTCAAGAAGTCTCTTGCAAAGTCAAGAGTACGTTCATTTTTTCCATAGTCTTTCACCCCTTTAATAATTATGTTTGCTGCTCTATTTTGTCTTTCCTTTCCTTTTCTATCTTGCATGTTGTCAACCCGAATGTTTGTTTCTTGTTCCTTATTAGCAGAATTGCTAATAACTTGAGCCCATTTTTTTGGAAACTTTGGTGGAATCTCATTTCTTTTTTTCTCTTGTTTTCTCTTCATGGTTGTCTATTTGGACAATCATTTTCCCTTTCTCTTGGGACGATTTCGCATTCATCACCTCTGTACTTTCCACTACAAATTTTTTTATGTTTTGCACATCCGCCTTCATGCGTTGCCATTCTATCTTCCTTATCAAGAGAGCTTCTCGTAACAATTCCACTTGTTCTTTCAAAACTTTATTTCTTTCTGCTATAGCCTTGTTCTTAGTTGTTATTATATGAATTTTATGATCTCTTTCCTGCTCTTTAACTTCTAAAACCTCCAACCTTTATTTTGCATTTAACAATTCTTTCACATAAAGATCAGATGACGAGGTGAGAGGTGTAGATGTGGGACTATAGAAGGCAGAATCATCAATGAATTTTCTTCTGGACTTCTTGTGCCACATGCTTATAGAGGGGGCTTGTTTGAGTGCTTGTTGTGAAGGACCATTGAGTGCTTGTTTAAGTACTTTACCTTTGAGACCATTTTTACCTATCTTCTCCTATTTTAGATGGGCTAGTCTTCGTTTTAAAATGCTACGATATTGTTTAGAATTGATCCAAACCCACTTACCAATTTTGGCGAATAAAGGAATTTTCACTTGTCCTAAATCATTTGTCTCCATAAATTCTGAAATTTCTTATCGGGTTGTCATAGTTGAATGCATTTTCCCTCCCAAAACTCGGAGACCTCAAACCCTTTCCGTCGCTTTTTTGTTCTTTCACTAAAGATTCAAATAGTGCGATTAAGGAGTGGAGTGTTATTTGGGGAATGCATGCTCAAAGTCAGCGACGACACTCGATCAGTCAACCTCATGACGGTGGTAGTTATTGGGATGGCCTCCCTGTAAGTACAACAAATATGCCGTGGACGAGCATATCCTTGTCCCTTTGATCGGTTTCCGCTCCTCGAGAAAGAAAATTTCAATCTAGAAGAACTCAGCTGGGCATGTGTAAATATAGGAATGGGGAGCCGACCTTGCCCTTTCCCTGCGCCTGTTACTGCAATTTTTTTTCTACAAGTTGCTCTCAATGTCCTCCTATATTTTGTTCCACCTCCTTCACCCACTCTTCTAGATTTCCTGGACATAACATATTTCGTTTTAGATTAAGAATCCACTCCTTCCTTGCAGGCTCTGTCATGTCCTTCCTTCAGATTAAGAATAACTCTGCAAATTCTTGGTAGCTTCCCATCTGAAGATGCCATTAACATCCTACTGCTGAGTGAGAGAAAAAGGTGGAAACTTCTGTGTCTCTATTTCTACGAGATTATGCAAGCAAGACGAGGAGATCCATACGTTGAGATATCACAGCCAAATGAACCGACCTTGTCCTCTTCCAAATTCCTCGCCGGTCGTTAATGAAAAAGGTGGTGATAACCCCTGGGTTGGTCACCAACAACAACTTTCGGAGCGGGTGCTGCGTTTCCACCGAAACAAACCTAAATATGAATATAACTCTATTGCACTAAAACGGGCAAAGCAAGCATGTGATCGAGCCCCCGAACTATATGGCTCCTTGCGGAAAAGGTCGGATGGGTTCCCTCAATAGTACACTCTTGATGAGAATATCCAAATCACGCAGTAATTCTTCAACGCATGGTAGCATGGGTAATGCGGAGGCCGCACTGGTGTCTTTGATGGAATTACCTTATAGGCAAAGTACCCACAATTGTACCACTACTGTTGAATGAAAATATGTCACTTCAACCATTACGAATTCAAAAAATACAATACAATTGGAATGAACATGATTTCCAAGAAATTTAAAACCCTTTTGTCATTATTTGTACAAAATAATCCCACCCATTTTGTAAAATAATATTCGAAAACTTCCACATAAATCACCATTTGCGTAGGCTTCACTTTTAAAAACTTGTGTATGAAGATGTTAACAACATTACCTCCATGACTGTCATAAACATCAAAAAATGTGCAATTATCAAGATCTGGAATTGTCGCATCTGAGGTGTTGTGATGCAACATGAGCTACAGGAAAGAACACACTACTCTGGCAATCAAAAATATATGCGGATCCACCGCGGATCAAAGCTCAATGTTTCCATTGGAGAGAATTTTGTGAGGTCATCATTGAAATGGTTGAAGCCAAGCACATATTGCTATTGGTTAATCGATCAATGTACAGGAGGATCAAAGTCCTGACCATGACATAGACATTTCCAAGTATTACCATTAGATTTTTTTTTTTTTTTCAATACAGAAATGCAATTCTTAGCTACAAGATCCCACATTCAAAACCATTTCATTATCGCTTCTAGAAAGCAGAAAAATGCGATGGGTATCCGGATGGAGTATGGTTGCAATTACCACTCCTTAATGCCCTCGAAATGGATATGTGCACCACCTCGAGATTTCCTGCTTGTATCCTTTTTTTTATTTGAAAATCATATGTCCCACACTGGTTCTGAGCAAGTATAGGCTATGGTCCATATATTGGTTTAGTTGACGCTTTGATTCAACAATAAAGAAATGAACATAAGAACTCTTACAGAATGAACAACCAGGTTGTAATAGCACATCGCATTTCGAAATTCTCATAGAATGAACCTAATTCCCACTGATGCGTAATAGCACATATCGAATGAACATATTCGAACATAATTCCTAATAATTCTTAATAGCACTTTCCTAATAACATAATTCTTAATAACATAATTCTTAATAGCACATAACATAAACAATAACAGCACTTTCCTAATAACATAATTCTTAATAGCACATACCATAAACAACAATAACAACACTTACAACACTTTCCTAATAACATAATTCTTAATAGCACATAACATAAACAATAACAACACTTTCCTAATAACATCTTAATAGCACATAACATAAACAACAATAACAGCACTTACAACACTTTCCTAATAACATAATTCTTAATAGCACATAACATAAACAATAACAGCACTTTCCTAATAACATAATTCTTAATAGCACATAACATAAACAATAGCACATAACATAAACAATAACAGCACTTTCCTAATAACATAATTCTTAATAGCACATAACATAAACAATAACAGCACTTTCCTAATAACATAATTCTTAATAGCACATAACATAAACAATAGCACATAACATAAACAATAACAGCACTTTCCTAATAACATAATTCTTAATAGCACATAACATAAACAATAGCACATTCCTAATAACATAATTCTTAATAGCACATAACATAAACAATAACATAATTCTTAATAGCACATTCCTAATAACATAATTTGATGCGCATTCCTAATAACATAAACAATAACAGCACTTTCCTAATAACATAATTCTTAATAGCACATAACATAAACAATAGCACATTCCTAATAACATAATTCTTAACAGTACTTTCCTAATAACATAATTCTTAATAGCACATAACATAAACAATAACAGCACTTTCCTAATAACATAATTCTTAATAGCACATAACATAAACAATAGCACATAACATAAACAATAACAACACTTTCCTAATAACATAATTCTTAATAGCACATAACATAAACAATAGCACATTCCTAATAACATAATTCTTAATAGCACATAACATAAACAATAACATAATTCTTAATAGCACATTCCTAATAACATAATTTGATGCGCATTCCTAATAACATAAACAATAACAGCACTTTCCTAATAACATAATTCTTAATAGCACATAACATAAACAATAGCACATTCCTAATAACATAATTCTTAATAGCACATAACATAAACAATAACATAATTCTTAATAGCACATTCCTAATAACATAATTTGATGCGCATTCCTAATAACATAATTCTTAATAGCACATAACATAAACAATAACATAATTCTTAATAGCACATTCCTAATAACATAATTTGATGCGTAATAGCACATAAACATAATTCTTAATAGCACATTCCTAATAACATAATTTGATGCATAATAGCACATATCGAATGAACATATTCGAACATAATTCCTAATATAATTCCTAATAACATAATTCTTAATAGCACATTCCTAATAACATAATTCTTAATAGCACATAACATAAACAATAACATAATTCTTAATAGCACATTCCTCATAATTCTTAATAGCACATTCCTAATAACATAATTTGATGCGTAATAGCACATATCGAATGAACATATTCGAACATAATTCCTAATAACATAATTCTTAATAGCACATTCCTAATAACATAATTCTTAATAGCACATTCCTAATAACATAATTCTTAATAGCACATAACATAAACATAATTCTTAATAGCACTAATTCCTAATATAATTCCTAATAACATAATTCTTAATAGCACATAACATAAACATAATTCTTAATAATATAATTCCTAATAACATAATTCTTAATAGCACATAACATAATTCTTAATAGCACTAATTCCTAATATAATTCCTAATAACATAATTCTTAATAGCACATAACATAATTCTTAATAGCACTAGCACATATAGAAGAATGAAATAATTCTTAATAGCACATAACATAATTCTTAATAGCACTATGCACATATAGAAGAATGAAATGATTCCTAATTCCTAATAACATAATTCTTAATAGCACATAACATAATTCTTAATAGCACTATGCACATATAGAATGAAATGATTCCTAATTCCTAATAACATAATTCTTAATAGCACATAACATAATTCTTAATAGCACTATGCACATATAGAATGAAATGATTCCTAATTCCTAATAACATAATTCTTAATAGCACATAACATAATTCTTAATAGCACTATGCACATATAGAATGAAATGATTCCTAATTCCTAATAACATAATTCTTAATAGCACATAACATAATTCTTAATAGCACTATGCACATATAGAATGAAATGATTCCTAATTCCTAATAACATAATTCTTAATAGCACATAACATAATTCTTAATAGCACTATGCACATATAGAATGAAATGATTCCTAATTCCTAATAACATAATTCTTAATAGCACATAACATAATTCTTAATAGCACTATGCACATATAGAATGAAATGATTCCTAATTCCTAATAGCACATATAGAATGAAATGATAAATTATAACATATAATTCTTAAAGCACATAACATAATTCTTAATATATAGAATGAAATGATAAATTATAACATATAATTCTTAAAGCACATAACATAATTCTTAATAGCACTATGCACATATAGAATGAAATGATTCCTAATTCCTAATAGCACATATAACATAATTCTTAATAGCACATAACATAATTCTTAATAGCACTATGCACATATAGAATGAAATGATTCCTAATTCCTAATAGCACATATAGAATGAAATGATAAATTATAACATATAATTCTTAAAGCACATAACATAATTCTTAATAGCACTATGCACATATAGAATGAAATGATTCCTAATTCCTAATAACGCATATAGAATGAAATGATAAATTATAACATATAATTCTTAATAGCACTATGAACATATAGAATGAAATGATTCCTAATTCCTAATAGCACATATAGAATGAAATGATAAATTATAACATATAGAATGAAATGATAAATAATGAAATGATTCCTAATTCCTAATAGCACATATAGAATGAAATGATAAATAGAATGAAATGATTCCTAATTCCTAATAGCACATATAGAATGAAATGATAAATTATAACATATAGAATGAAATGATAAATAATGAAATGATTCCTAATTCCTAATAGCACATATAGAATGAAATGATAAATTATAACATATAGAATGAAATGATAAATAGAATGAAATGATAAATTATGTATCATTTATAACATAATTCCTAATAGCACATATAGAATGAAATGATGCGTAATAGCACATATAGAATGAACATATTCGAACATAATTTCTAATAGCACTAACACATATAGAATGAACATGAAATAATTCCTAATAGCACATATAGAATGAAATGATGCGTCTGATTCCTAATAACACATATAGAATGAAATAAATTATAACATAATTCCTAATAGCACATATAGAATGAAATGATTCCTAATAGCACATATAGAATGAAATGATGCGTAATAGCACATATAGAATGAACATATTCGAACATAATTCCTAATAGCACTAGCACATATAGAATGAACATGAAATGATTCCTAATAGCACATATAGAATGAAATGATGCGTAATAGCACATATAGAATGAACATATTCGAACATAATTCCTAATAGCACTAGCACATATAGAATGAACATATTCGAACATAATTCCTAATAGCACATATAGAACGAAATGAACATATTCGAACATAATTCCTAACATAACACATATAGAATGAAATAAATTATAACATAATTCCTAATAGCACATATAGAATGAAATGATTCCTAATAGCACATATAGAATGAAATGATGCGTAATAGCACATATAGAATGAACATATTCGAACATAATTCCTAATAGCACTAGCACATATAGAATGAACATATTCGAACATAATTCCTAATAGCACTAGCACATATAGAATGAACATATTCGAACATAATTCCTAATAGCACATATAGAACGAAATGAATATATTCGAACATAATTCCTAACATATTCGAACATAATTCCTAATAGCACTAGCACATATAGAATGAACATATTCGAACATAATTCCTAATAGCACTAGCACATGTAGAATGAACATATTCGAACATAATTCCTAATAGCACATATAGAACGAAATGAACATATTCGAACATAATTCCTAATAGCAATTCCTAATAGCACATATAGAATGAATCGAACATATTCGAACATAATTCCTAATAGCACATAAACATAATTCCTAATAGCACATATAGCACATATAGAATGAAATGATTCCTAATAGCACATATAGAATGAAATGATGCGTAATAGCACATATAGAATGAAATGATTCCTAATAGCACATATAGAATGAAATGATGCGTAATAGCACATATAGAATGAACATATTCGAACATAATTCCTAATAGCACATATAGAATGAAATGATGCGTAATAGCACATATAGAATGAACATATTCGAACATAATTCCTAATAGCACATATAGAACGAAATGAACATATTCGAACATAATTCCTAATAGAAATTCCTAATAGCACATATAGAATGAAATGAACATATTCGAACATAATTCCTAATAGCACATAAACATAATTCCTAATAGCACATATAGCACATATAGAATGAAATGATTCCTAATAGCACATATAGAATGAAATGATGCGTAATAGCACATATAGAATGAACATATTCGAACATAATTCCTAATAGCACATATAGAACGAAATGAACATATTCGAACATAATTCCTAATAGCAATTCCTAATAGCACATATAGAATGAAATGAACATATTCGAACATAATTCCTAATAGCACATAAACATAATTCCTAATAGCACATATAGCACATATAGAATGAAATGATTCCTAATAGCACATATAGAATGAAATGATGCTGAAATGATGCGTAATAGCACATATAGAATGAACATATTCGAACATAATTCCTAATAGCACATATAGAATGAAATGATGCGTAATAGCACATATAGAATGAACATATTCGAACATAATTCCTAATAGCACATATAGAACGAAATGAACATATTCGAACATAATTCCTAATAGCACATATAGAATGAAATGAACATATTCGAACATAATTCCTAATAGCACATAAACATAATTCCTAATAGCACATATAGAACGAAATGAACATATTCGAACATAATTCCTAATAGCACATATAGAATGAAATGAACATATTCGAACATAATTCCTAATAGCACATATAGAATGAAATGAACATATTCGAACATAATTCCTAATAGCACATATAGAATGAACATTAGGAATATTCGAACATAATTCCTAATAGCACATATAGAATGAACATAATTCCTAATAGCACATATAGAATGAACATAATTCCTAATAGCACATATAGAATGAACATAATTCCTAATAGCACATATACAATGAACATAATTCCTAATAGCACATATAGAATGAACATAATTCCTAATAGCACATATAGAATGAACATATTCGAACATAATTCCTAATAGCACATATACAATGAACATAATTCCTAATAGCACATATAGAATGAAATGAACATATTCGAACATAATTCCTAATAGCACATATAGAATGAAATGAACATATTCGAACATAATTCCTAATAGCACATATAGAATGAACATTAGGAATATTCGAACATAATTCCTAATAGCACATATAGAATGAACATAATTCCTAATAGCACATATAGAATGAACATAATTCCTAATAGCACATATACAATGAACATAATTCCTAATAGCACATATAGAATGAACATAATTCCTAATAGCACATCTAGAATGAACATAATTCCCAACTTCTTATAGAATGAACATAATTCCCACATCCACAGTACATCACACATAATTCCCAACTTCGTAATAGCACATCGCATTTCGACTTCTTATAGAATGAACATACTTCCCACTGATACATAATAGCACATATAAAATGAACATAATTCCTAATAGCACATCTAGAATGAACATAATTCCCAACTTCTTATAGAATGAACATAATTCCCACATCCACAGTACATCACACATAATTCCCAACTTCGTAATAGCACATCGCATTTCGACTTCTTATAGAATGAACATACTTCCCACTGATACGTAATAGCACATCTAGAATGAACATAATTCCCACATCTAGAATGAACATAATTCCCACATCTAGAATGAACCTAATTCCTAATAGCACATCTAGAATGAACATAATTCCCAACTTCTTATAGAATGAACATAATTCCCACATCCACAGTACATCACACATAATTCCCAACTTCGTAATAGCACATCGCATTTCGACTTCTTATAGAATGAACATACTTCCCACTGATACGTAATAGCACATCTAGAATGAACATAATTCCCACATCTAGAATGAACATAATTCCCAACTTCTTATAGAATGAACATAATTCCCACATCCACAGTACATCACATTCCCAACTTCCCACTGATACGTAATAGCACATCTAGAATGAACATAATTCCCACATCTAGAATGAACATAATTCCCACATCCACAGTACATCACACATAATTCCCAACTTCGTAATAGCACATCGCATTTCGAATTCTTATAGAATGAACATAATTCCCAACTTTTTATAGAATGAACATAATTCCCAACTTCTTATAGAATGAACATAATTCCCACATCCACAGTACATCACACATAATTCCCAACTTCTTATAATTCCCACTGATACATAAGATCCACAATTCCCACTGATACATAAGATCCATAGTACATCACACATAATTCCCAACTTCTTATAATTCCCACTGATACATAAGATCCACAGTACATCACACATAATTCCCAACTTCTTATAGAATGAACATAATTCCCACTGATACAAATGAACATAATTCCCACTGATACATAAGATCACACATAATTCCCAACTTCTTATAGAATGAACATAATTCCCATTGATACGAATGAACATAATTCCCACCGATACATAAGATCCACAGTACATTACATTTACATCACATTTACAGTACATCACATTTTGAATTCCTACAAAATGAGCATAAGAACTCCTACATAATGAACAGAATTCCCACTAATACATAACCAGGGTTTACATCACATTTTGAATTCCTACAAAATGATCATAAGAACTCCTACAAAATGAGCATAAGAACTCCTACATAATGAACAAAATTCCCACTAATACATAACCAGGGTTTGAATTCCTACAAAATGAGCATAAGAGCTCCTACATAATGAACATCCTACAAAATGAGCATAAGAACTCCTACATAATGAACATAATTCCCACTAATACATAACCAGGGTTTGAAGTCCTACAAAATGAGCATAAGAACTCCTACATAATGAACATAATTCCCACTAATACATAATCAGGGTTGTAATAGTGCATCACATTTTAAACATCACATTTTGAGTTCCTACAGAATGAACATAAGAACTCCTACATAATGAACATAATTCCCACTAATACATAACCATGGTTGTAACAGTGCATCACATTTTAAACATCACATTTTGAGTTCCTACAGAATGAACATAAGAACTCCTACAGAATGAACATAATTCCCACTGATACGTAACCAGGGTTCTAACAGTACATTACATTTTGAATTCCTACATAATGAACAAAATTCCTACATAATGAATATAAGAACTCCTACAGAATGAACATAAGAACTGATACATCACATTTTGAATTCGTATAGAATGAACATAAGAACTCCTACAGAATGAACAAAATTCCTACAAAATGAACATAAGAACTGATACATCACATTTTGAATTCCTACAGAATGATGAACATAATTCTTATAGAATGAACATAAGAACTGATACATCACATTTTGAATGCCTACATAATGAACATAAGAACTCCTACAGAATGAACAAAATTCCTACAGAATGAACATAAGAACTGATACATCACATTTTGAATTCCTACAGAATGATGAACATAATTCCTACAGAATGAACATAAGAACTGATACATCACATTTTGAATTCCTACAGAATGAACATAAGAACTGATACATCACATCTTGAATTCCTACAAAATGAACATAAGAACTGATACATAACCAGGGCTGTAATAATACATCACATTTTTAATTCCTACATGACTGCATAAGAACCTGGTCCCACTAATACGTAACCAAGGCTGTAACAGTACATCACATTTTGAATTCCTATAGAATGAACATAAGAACTGATACATAACCAACGTTGTAACAGTACATCACATTTTGAATTCCCACAGAATGGACATAAGACAATGGTCCCACTGATACATAATGAACATAATAATTCGTACAGAATGAACATAAGAACCGATACATAACTAGGGCTGTAACAGTACATCAGATTTTGAATTCCTAAAGAATGGACATAAGACAATGGTCCCATTGATACATAATGAACATAAGAACTGATACATAACTAATGTTGTAACAATACATCACATTTTGAATTTCTACAGAATGAACATAACGCAATGGTCCCACTGATACATAACAAGGGCTGTAATAGTACATTTTATTTTGAGTTAGGTGTGAACTCTACATAACATAGCATATTTTTTTGTCCATGTATTTGAAATTTGTGTTTTTTTATTTCTTTGTTGAGAGAAGGGGAAGATACTCGTGAATTTTTTTTTTAATATTGACATGTGTCAACAGAAAGAATATATATATATATATATATATATATATATATATATATATATACAATTTCTATAAATTGTGTGCACCCACTCATTTAATGTGCTCTCCTATTATCCACGAGCATGAAAGTGGCACATCAACTTTTTTTTTTTGACCTATTTTGTAATGTTTTTTTAATTAAAAATTCCCTTGAGTATTATATTAATATATGGGGCCTTGATACAAAGTGGAAAGTCATGCATGCAACTTCCAAAAGCATTTCTATTTTTTTTTGTATCTTGACTTAGGCTAAAACACCCACAGACACAAGGTGACTTGAACTAAAACACCGAGAGTCATAATGCCATAAGTTTTTTTATAAATAAAAGTAAGACATTGAAAGAAACAAGGAACATAATCCTAATCAAAATGCCCAAGGAAGTAACCATGCAGACTAATGGGGAGGCTAGTCATGGTCATCTACGAGGTTGTGTAGTGGTTATACGAGTACCACCTTCTACAAAGCCGAAGGGAGAACATTCTTATTGGAGTTGCTAACATTGATTTCTTCTAGACAAAATACATGTTGGATCTTATTCATTTGATGATTTGGGAAATAAGATAGGATTGTCTTGCTATAACCATCCATTAAGGGAGAAAGGCTAGGAGACTCATGCCATCATTAAGAAGGGTGTGTTATGCCCTTTGTTATTATCCTTCCCAATGAGAGTTGAGGAAGGCTTGTTTAACCCCTTAGCATGAAAAGGCCGAAATGATCAAGGAGGATCTAAACACATTTCCCAAGGAGCACCATGGTGAAGAGAAACTCATTTGAAGCCTAGGTTGAAGGTGTTTTCAATTTGAATGTAAATGTGCTCATATTTAATTTTTAAAATTTGTAAAATAGAAATTGAAATTTTGAGAGGATTTTCCTCAAATTAAATTTCTAAATTTATGTTGAAGTTAAGAGTGTTATGGGATTATTCTCATCCCTAGGGTTTTGGATAAGGCCCTTGATAATAAGATTGAGAGATCTACTCCACATATATCTCAAGGTCATCTTTTAAGGGATTCATTGAGTTATTTTCTCCTTGAAGTAGGGGATCTAAGGAGATATTTTGGGATCTTGGAAGCTATAAAAGACCCTCCAATGTACTTTGTGAGGCATGAGAGTTTTGGAGAGCTTGAGAGAGTCATTTTGAGAAGCTTTTGGAGAGCTTCATTTTGAGGAGAGCTTCATGGCTCCATAGATCCTTCAAAGGTTTTGTTGATATGTACAAGTATTGAATTACTTTGTGTAGAAGAAAAATCTAGGTTGGTCACCTCGTTGTAAAGAGAAATGTACATCTTCCTCATTTTAGAAAGACAAAAAAGTGATTCGACCTGTTGGAGGCGAATCCAAAGACGTAGTCTAGTGGAGGGGGTGAACTCCATTTTCAATGCTTGATGTTTGTATGTTTCTTTTTATTCATGATTGAATTAAGTACTTTTACATGCATTTTTAAGTTACAAATTTATGATTAAATAAACATATTTAAGGATGTATTGTAACTTAATATGTCAAGCACATATGATGATTAAAATGTATTGTTTATAAGTTTTTAAGTGCCTCTCAAGTTTTCAGATCAACAAAGGATATTGTTTAATCATCGATGGTTTTCCTCGATGATGCAATTGTTACACATGATAGACTCTAATATCTTCATCCACCAAGAAGACATCAAATCGTTATATCTCCCTTGGATCTATTAATTTATGAATGAAATGACCAACTTAACCTTTGGTTACCTGAGTGAAAATCTTGAAATCATCCTTTCTCGAGTGCTTGCAATACCCATTGATTTGATTTAGAATATTAGATTGCTGTGCTAAGATCCTTCTCATATTAGAAACAAAATGCTTTCATTGTGCTTAAGGATTCATGAATTTTTGCAAGTGAAATTATGAGTTTTTATGTTAATTTTATGAGCAATTTAACATAAATAAGAGACTGAACAATAGCACAAACATGTACAAAACATCATAAAAAAAAAATTACAACAGGAACATGATAAAGGAGTTCACCCCTCCTAGGCTACGTCTCCTTGGTCCAGCTTCCAATGGCTTGGGCCTCTCTATTATGCTCAAAAGTGAAAAAAATGTGTTTACAATGCTCAAATGCTTTTGAAAACTACTCCAATGAGTCTAGCATGTCCAAAAATGGCTATCTAGCCTCTTTTTGCATTCAATTTGGTAAAAAATTGAAGAAGTTATGACCTCTTCTAGTTTTCCCAATATTTGCTCCACAAATTGCAGCATTTCCGGCATGATCCTACAATTTAATTCCAAAAAGCGCTAACTAGGTGAAAATTTCACCACGCAACGGCCATAAACTATTGGCACTGACAAGTCCATCGCAAATCGCAATCGGCAGGAATCGGCGAGTCTTATGGTTGGTGAACGTAACATGGGCGATATGCGATTGCGATAAGCGACGAACTCGACGGACTATCAATTACAGTATAACTGTATCGCATCTGAAATATACCGCAATCGATGGAGCCAGGGTAATACATATAACGTGACTTGCACTGTGAGATATGCGATTGCGATATCGCAATTGCAACCTGATCTTGTCAGGGCTGATTCTATAGTACTTCCCTTCTGCGATTTGCAATTGCGATTATTGCATCGCACCCTAGCTTGTTCTGGGGTCAATTCTTTAATGCCGACTCGCCTACGCTATGCTAGTTAAAAACCAACTCACGGGCATGGAGGTAAAGCTTGGTGTTGTTGTGGGTGAGGTTGCAGGTTCGACCCCGACCTCCCCACATATATTTTTATTTGACCTTTGAGAGGGCACGTGGCGGCCTTCGGGTTTGCCACGTGTCGCCCTCTCATTCATCCACCTATATAGCCTTCAACCAATAACATCCTACCAACTCATGCCTGTAAAAAGGTGCCACATGGTACTCAACCATTCGCTGATGAAATAACAGTGCCACCTTAGCTAAATAGTCAGTGCCAACTGGGTAGCCTAGTTAGTACCACAGACTACTGACTGGGCTATCCCCTTTTTTCCCAAAAATTTACCTATTTGCCAAAGTGAACATAACACGTTTATGAAGCCAAATGGTGTCCGTTTCACGCGAAACGAGTTGTGCCAGATTCAAGATGACGAGCACTATGCGGTTGTTCAGGTTCTACATCATTTTGACAACTTTTATTTTTGAGCATAATTTTGAGCACTTGATCACCCATAGTCTTTATGAGATTAATGTTCAAACCAAGATCCATGTGGTTTTCCAACGAAGGGCATTGTAGTTTAGTGCTATCATATACAATACTTGAAAAGGGGGAGATCTTGCCTAAGGCACATTATCAAATACTTAAAGTGTGACGTTGATTCCTGTAAGATATTAGTTGTAAGCACCATTTAACATATTTAAGCATCGTGACCGCGAACCATGGTTGCCTTAAAAAAAAACATATTAAGCATCTTGATCAATTAACAAACTATTGAACATGATCTATACAAACTTCAAAATATATTCTAGTAAATAAGAATCTTCATTCATAACAAATTGAACATACAAAAATAACACATCACCACCATAAAGAAGAAAGAGACATAAAAAATGAAAGGAGGCACCATTCCATTTGAATCAATCTTGTCAAAATCATGCTTTCAACTCATGTATTATATTGGAAAGACACAACGACTCATCTTCAACTAAGAATACTTTGATCACCATCCAAAATCCAACCTCAATGAAGTAAAAACCTTCACATATATAGTTGCACCTGTAAGCAAGAAGAATTACTCAAAATATAGGTCATTAGCTTACAACTAGTGTTAATAACATTATTTATGAGTTCACTAGCTCTTATATATTCAAATGTCTATAGACTTCTACGACTTAACCTCTCAAAACTGAGGATCACATCCCAATACCCTAATCCTTGCTCCCTACAAAATCCAATGCTCTTTACTCTTGCCAATGATCAAAGAAAAAAGTGGAACATCTTGGATTAAGATCCCCATTGAGATAGTGCCACCATTTTTCCTTCAAAATGAATGAGACAAAAAATCCCAACAACAATTATTCACTCGTCCTTGAGTCAATTCCACTTGCCCTTTTCCTTTATGCTATTACACTTTGGCTCTTCTTGGTTTCTCAACTCCTCAAATGGAGGGGCCATTTTTGAAACAACCCTCAAATCTTGTTCTTAGAATTTTAGAAATCTATTCATCTCTTTACACCACTTGGACATCAATGTTTGGGTGCCAATAATGAACTTCTAAGCTTTTTTTCCATTAGTGTTCGAGGCTTGTTACAACATTTATGGTATGCCATGAAAAGTATACATATGAATTGAGCCTTTGAAACTCCATGTAGTTTTAACTAGCCACTCGCCATGATACTCTCATCTCTTATTACTTCTTGTAGTAGTGAATATTTGGTCCATTCAATTTCCAAACTCATTGATTACTTATTTTTTCCCACCAATTTACAATTGGATACATACTCATTTATGCCTTTATTTGTAGCAACTCAACCTTTTGTTGAATAACATCCATTGGCTTCTCTATTTCCTAGTTGATGGTTAGGTAGTTAGTGATTATCAATGTACTCAATTACTCAATTCAATCACAACCTTCAATTGTTGTCTTGTTTGCTCCACTTGTTGCACCAATGACTTAATGCTTTATGTTAATATTGGAGTTTAGCAATATTTTCCTTCTAACTCAAACTCAATTTGCAAAGTAGTAGAGTGATAATGTAAATTGTAGTACAAAACATGTGGTTGTACAATATCCCATATGGTATCTCATCCTCATTGATATATACGACATTGGGTTTTAGTTGACTACACAACTAAACACAACATGATTATGAACCTTTTGTGTATTTAATCCCACGAATTTGTCAATGCATCATACCACAAGTCATTTATTTCCTCTGTAAACTTGCTTGGCTAATTTTGAGTGGCATAGTCGATCCTTTTGTAATTTTGAGCTCAATTATTTAGCCATCAAGAGCCGATTACTAATCTTTGTTCCTGCACTTATGGATTATTTATGGTTAGTACATTATGGTTTGTATTATACTCTACTTGATATTCCATGCTTTAATGTGATGGTTAGGTGTGGTGCTACAATTCTTGAGTTAGTTATGAAAATGGTAAACATTGAAATGAGATCTAATAGCACTTCATAACATTTGAAATTTTATTACTTGTCTTATCATACGATGGTGAACATAATGATCCCCTGGAAGTGTCATCATTTCTCAAGTGAGGTTATACTACTAGGAATCTAGTTGAGGTAGTGTATTCCACATCCTAACCATATGTAACAATTTCCATTCTTTACTTTACAATCCATTCCATTCATAAAAATCTATTCCCATTCATGTTTTACTTGTCAATTGTCACTAAGAAGGTCTAATTGAGGAATTCTAAATCAAATAAGCCAAAAAAGACTAGAGGTGGAGAGCTAAAAAAGGTAAAAAATATAAAAACAATAAAATTTTAGCTATGCCACCTCATTGTGAGGCTAATGCCCCTCATCCCGTGCTCATTTATGATATCTAAAGAAAAACATACTTGATCAATGAAATTCAATAAATAAATAAATAAAAATACAAATATAAAGGGTTGTATGAAACAATGACAAGGAAAGATAACTCAAAATCTCCCTCTTAAAGGTTTCGATAAAAAATCCAAGCTTTTGAAATCTAGTTGAACAAGTTATAAGATCTACAAAATGTTAGTGTCAACCTTTGCAGCCTTCCACCAGTGATCAAATATGCTCTTATAAGGTGGTCTTGGGGTGTCAAAGTCAAACTTTTGTCATTTCAATGAGTCTTCAAGTAAAAATCTGGTCACTGGGTATTAGGTCTAGGATTGTTTTCACTCCTTCCAATGTTTTCCAAGTATTGGTTCATGTCACCATCGAATGAGTGTACCATCATTCAAAGAGTTGTCATCATTATTTTAGGCTCCAATGGGTCATTTTACACATTGTTTGTGCTTCAGTTGTGCTTAGGTAAGGCTCATTTCCCTCTCCTAGGGTTTTGAAGGCAATTTTTCTTGGATGGTCAAATCATCAAAAAAGCTTGTATCCTAATGCTCATACACCTTCCCCTATCCTTAATATACATTCTTAAACACTTACCATCACTGGTATCCCTCAAATTCATCATTTTCCCACAAACCCTAGCCCATTGCTATAATTTGGCACTTTTCTAGGTTAGGCATGTGTTTTTCCCTTTCAGATCCCTTCCCCTCACTCAATCCTTGAAATTCCACTTTCCCCTGCTTCCTAACATTCCTCCCTACTTCCCAAAATTTTCTCAAGAATTTATAAGCCCCTCATCCCCTTCATTTCCTTTTATTTCTACAAATCCCTTGTTCCACACATTGGGATAGGTTTTATTCAAATGATGTTTCTGAGCAAGAAAAGATGAATTTGAAAAAAGTGAGAGAGGTTTTTGTCCATAATAGACTCAAGAAGAAAAAACTCCTTCAGTTTTTACACAAGTCTCATGGTTTGGGAGAAATGTCCAAAAAATCATTTGCCACAGGAGAGTTGTTGCCCTTTTAGAGTGACCTTGGTAAAATCAATTTTTCTCCTAGATGGAATGTCCAAAATACTTTCTTGATGAGTCAAATGATAACTTGACATAGAGATATTTTCAATGAGCTATCATGAGCTCAATTGGGAGTTGAGGAAGATCTCCAAAAGTTGACTGAAACAACACTTTGCATTTTGGCAGCTTCATTCTTCACATTTTGACTAGTCTTGGGAGATTTAGTTTTTGACAGGGCAAATGTGCTCCCAATTGAAAAATTCAATATGTTCTGGAAAGTAGGCTCGAAAAGTGTTCCAAGGAGCTATCCTACGCCCAATTTGGACACCGGGAAGGCCTCCAAATGTGGTCTGCAAAAAGCGCTACGCGTTGAGGGAGGGCGCTGCGCGTTGAGGGAGGGCGTTGCACGTTCAGGAGTGGCGCTGTGCTTCTGTAGGGTGCGTTGTGCGTAGGGCTAGTGAGCAACAAAACTCACATTCCATCATACAAAAACCATTTTTGTTGTTTTGGACCCTCAGAAAAGTAAGTACCTTCCTTCTTCTATCCTTCGACATTCGGTTTGTGATTCTAAAGTGGTTAGTTGTTTGTAAAAAAATTTCAAACCCTAGGTTCCAAATACACTCCTCCACTCATTCCCCATATCCTAATTCCCTCAAATTCCACTCATTCCATATACTCTAATCCTCTCAAATAAACACTTCCATCTATCCCTTGCCCCCTCGAACCCTAAAACAAATTCATCCCTTGCCCCCTCAAACCCTAAAACAAATTCCTAAAACCCTCATAACCTCTTTAGCACTCTCACAAGCTCACTCATAAGCTCAACCCCTAATGAACTCACCTCCCCTTCCCCTACCCATATTCACCATAACGCATTCCTCAAATACCTTCTCTAGGGTTTCAAGGCTTCAAAACTCAACCAACATGGACACAAAGGACAGATATTATGAGGATGGCAGTGAAAGCATGGAAGATGAACCTCAGCGTTAGAGAAAACCACATAAGGGAGGCAAAAATATTAAAGGGGCACAAGGAGATTGTTTGCAGCTGATAGGCAAGTGTTTGCTCCACAAGATGTGGAAGGGGCGTTGCCTTCTTCATTAACTCATAGGCAAATGCTAGCTCCACAAGATGTGGAAGGGGATTTGCTTTCTTCATCAACATAGCAGGTACAAGTGCAATAGCTGCACAAAGGGAAAGAAAAGATGCTGGAGGAAAGTTTTGATGATGAGGAGGAAGAGAGATATTTTGATTTGATAGAGCATGATGAGCCAGAGCAACATTATATTCATCATGGCATGGAGACAATTGACTAGGAGGCTCAGGATGAAGCAAAAATAGAGAACATCATCATACAGGAGAAAGAGGCTCAAATCCAAGCATTGATGGACAATTTGGAGAGAGCCAAGTATGTCATCACATATTTGGAACAAGAGAACAAGCAGCTGAGTGATAAGCAGGTCCTCATGGAGCTGGAACTTCTCAAGATAAAAAGACAAGGTGACAAGGGTAAGTCAGCAATGCAAGAGGAAGAGGCACTGGTCACTTTGACTCCAATTGAGAAGGAAATTGAGGGTGATAGAGAGATTTGGATTGAAAGAGTCAATTTGCACTTAGAAAAGCTGTTACAAAAGGCCAATAGGGACAACCAGATCATCAGGCACATGGCCTACCATTACAGGACCCGAAACAAAATTTGCAACATGAGGGTCAAAAAGATGAAAGCTAGGCTAAGGCGGGCTCTAAAGGGCAAAAAAGAGGAGGATAGGCTTAGGTTTCTTGCTGAAGCTTCCTTGGCTCATAAAGATGCTTGATGGTGGTGCTGCTCACCAATTTTGGTCAGGTTTGGAGAAGATTTTGTTTTTTGCAAATTTTGGAAATTGCACACACAAAAAATCTAGCTCAATGCGCAGCGCCACTGGTGCTGCGCTTTTCCTAGGGGCACCCAATGGACAAATGGCTTGAATTTTTAGATTCAAAGCAATGAGTACATGCACCCTATGGATTTGCTAAGTTTTTGGGGCAGAAATGGTCCACCAAAAGGTCAAAAACACCCTAAAAATGACCTTTCTGCCACTTTTTGGACACAGAAGCGGTCTTGGGAGAATCAACTTTTGAGGGGTCAAATGAGCTTCAAATTAAGAAATTCTAGGTGTTTTTGAAAGTAAACTTGAAGACCTTTCCAATGAGCTATCATGAGCTCATTTTGAATGCTAGGAAGGCTTCCAAAAAGGACCTGAAATTGGCACTGCGCATAGGGCAAGTTTTCCACAGGATGGCTATTTTTCCATTTTTTGACTGTGTTCATGGATTTTCTCTCATGGAGGTTGTTTTACTACTGTAAATGATGAATTGGATTGTAAATATGATGGATAATTAGTAGTAGAGGGTAGATTCATTAGATTAAATTTCAATTTGAGCTCAAATGAATAAGTTTTTCACTTTTAGAGGCAAGTTGTTAAGATGCCTATATTCCTGTTTCTTGTTCAGTGTTGGTTAGATTAGCTCCTCATCTTAGGGATTCGACCCCTGAGGATGGGAGGAGGTTGAAACAATGCCTATATCTTCTTATTCATTCTCACTGTAAAGGATTGGACTCAGTTGGATTCTCAGACCTTGATTGTACATCATTTTGTAGCAGTTTAGCAGGAGATTAATAAGAATGGAAACTATTTTTATGGGATCCATGTGGTATGGAGTTTTAGTACAATTTCTTATTTTGTGATCATATTTTAATGTGTTTTATGTACTTTGTTAATCATTTCATTGCTTCTAAGTGAATTCTTTCAAGTTGATAGGCAAAATTCATTACATTAGTGCTCTGCTTTGGGAAACCGTTCACCATTTCATGTTTTCTGCAGTCTGGGAAGGATCCATGGTTTTCACGTGCTCTACTTAGTTTCTCACCAATCTTAAACATCTCACCCCATCAAGCCCTAGAGTGCTAAAACTTATGCCTACCTTGCCCCATTAAACCCCCTGCAATTTTGACCTAATTCCCTAGACCTAAACTATCCAGCTCCTCCTGATCTAGCAAAACCCCCTTCAAAATCCAATCAAAAATTCGTGCTACTATACCTAGCCTAAAATTCTTTTCCTGATCCAGTCATCGTGGCTAAGATCCTTACGGAGAGAGCCCTCTCCTCACCTAGTAGGGTTAGCTACTTGGCTAAGCGTGGTTTGTAGTTACCCTGGCATTGCCTTCTTTCAGCCTGAGGTTCAATCGAGGTGATAACACACAACATCTTATATGATGTTGAGGGTCATCACTTGAATATTTTCCCCTTTCCCTTTTAAGTTATTCATCACATTTCCTACCTTTTACTTAGTGACTAAGGAAATACTCATTGCCTTAGGATTTGTTACATTTATAAGGAATAAGGTTGTGGTCTTGAAAAGATTCTAGACCACCTAACCAATAGTGGATGTTACATTAAACTAAAAAAGAATCCCATAAGAAAGATCTCCAAAAATATCAATAACTTAATAAAAATGAGCAAAGAACATAATATCAGGAATCTGATTGAAACCAATCCCTACACCCCTAGGATTTATGAAGCCCCTAAGATTCACAAGGAAGGTATCCCCATTAGACCCATAGTCAATACCATTGGAGGTCCTACTTACCATTTCGCGAAACATCTAGCTAAGAATCTTAAACCTATGGTAGGGAACACTAAATCCTTTTTCAAGGACTCCAATCACTTGATTAATGAGATCAAACACATAAAACTATACCATAATGACATTTTGGTGAGTTTTGATGTACAAGCTCTCTACACCAATATCCCCATAGACGAAGCCATGGAAGTAGTGCACAAAATCATTGATCCTAACACAACTAAATTAGTAGAAATTTGTCTGAAATCCACCTTTTTTAGCCTTAGGGGTGATATATATGAACAAACTTGTGGTGTGGCCATGGGATCGCCTCTATCCCCCATTATTGCCAATTTGTTCATGGAACATTTTGAAGCCAAAGCCATTGAGTCCTCCCCTTTAAAACCTAAACTTTGGAAAAGGCATGTCAATGAAACTTACGTCATTTGGCCTCATGGAAAGGAAAAATTGGAGAAATTCCTAGAGCACCTTAACAATCAATCAAATTCGATCAAGTTTACAATGGAAGTGGAAGAGAATGGAAGTCTTCCCTTTCTTGATATCCTAATCAAGAAAAACCAAGATGGATCAATATCTCACCAGGTCTATCGTAATAAAACCCACACATAACATTACATACATGCCAACTCTCACCATCATCCTGCTCAAAAACTTGGAGTGCTTAGCACTCTAGCTACCAGGGTGGTACGTATTTCAAATCATGATCATTTTGATCAAGAAAAGAACCACCTCTTGGATGTTTTTGAAAATAATGGATATAGAAGATACCAAGGAATCAAAGCTTTCAAAAAAGCAGAGAATCCTAAAAACAAACAACCAATGGATGATAGTGCAGGCAAGGTTCACTTACCCTAGATTCTAGGCACCACTGATAAGATTGCACACATTTTAAAAAATAATAATATAAAAACCACTTTCAAACCCTTGAGTACGATTAGCAGATGCTTGAAATCGGTAAAAGATCCCATTGATCCTAAACACCACAAAGGGGTTTATTTAGTTCCGTGTTCGTGTGGTAAATCCTACATTGGTGAAACAGGTCGTTCTATATTGACTAGGATTCAAGAACATGCCGCTGACATCAAACATAAATGTTCCAAAACCTCGGCTCTGGTCGAACACTCTAGTAAAACTAATCATCACATTTGCATATAAAACTCCTGTGTTGTGGCCAAAATTGACCATTATGACCATCAAAAATTTAGAGAAGCTATCGAAATAGGAAAACACCCCAATAACCTCAACCACGATGACGGTTGGAAAATAAGTGATAACTGGGGTCTCTACCATCTCCCAGGTCTCCCGACCCCACTATCTCGTGACCTCCTCATGGTTCAACCTATCCCTAATATCATTTTATTAACATTTGAATAAATAACATTAATCAAGAACCCCACCTTACCTTCAATCCCTAAAAGAACTTTTAGTAAGGTTAAATTCCAATAATTTTATTCCTCAGTTAACATTAAATTTAGGAAAATCCTCAACAATTTATCTTAAAAATTATTGATTAATAAAAATTCAATTAGTAATATTTAGAAGACCAATTTAGTTTTATTATTATATTACATGTTTTAATTATTTTGCATTACTTATAACATTAATGTTAATACATAATATATTCAACATTATTAATCTTAATGTTAATTAATACAAAAACTTTTACTAATGAACAAATAACATTATATCATTTAAAACATCATAATACTATAATATCACATAAAATCATATTATAATAAAAAAATTAGGTATTAATTAATGTTATTAAAAATAACTAATACTATCCACCATGGATCGAGAAAACATGACTTGCATGCATGGGCTGCTTTTTCTTAGAATAGCAAAAGAAACATGCAAAAAGAATCCCTAGATTTTGGGAGCTATTTTTAGTCGCTGGAGGCTACATGCAAAGATCCTTCTAGAAAATTTCCTCCAAGTGTCGCTTTTTCCCAGATTTGTGGCATGCGCGTCATGAGCCTCAAACTTATTATTCAACACTTCAGAGCTCGTTCTTCACATCGATATTTGAGCTCTGACATCCCACAACACATCAAGGAGTATTTGACACATCCAACTCAGTTATTTATGAGTAAGTCCGCTTAACTTGTATTTTGCAGCAATTATGTCACTTTTTTTTTTTGTTTTGGCTTGTGTGATTGTTGTCTGCTTGAATTTTGTGAACGCTTGTCGTTTACATGCATATTATCTTTTACTAACTCCATTTCAGTTTTTGTTAGCATCTCACTGTTGTCGCTTGCATGACACCGTTTTGCACGAATGGTCGTCGATTCAGCGACTTGTCTCACACACATGCATGTTGTTCTGTTCTCTCAATCCTGCATCAACTGTTTGCATGTACGATCATTCACTCCTACTTACACTCAGTATTGCCATGCATTCTCATCTTCATTTGCTTTCAGTTTCCCATTGGCGGGTCTAGGCAACCTTGGCCCAGACTCTGCCTCACCAAGACAGCATTGCACAATCCTCAGAGGGAAGGCTCTTCCTTCCTCCCAAAAAATGCACATTTCTGGCCAGTGATTGTCCTCCAGTCTTTCCTTGCGCAATTCTGAGAGGCAATAATTGTTGGCCCATACAATTATGCAATGCAGTCCCTGGGCCTACATCACTTACCAGCTGGAATTGTAAATTGCACAATCCTAGCACCCAGCAGACCAGTCTAGATTGTGAATTGCGCAATTCCAGCATCCAGCCAACCTCAAAAAAGGCCAGGCTGCCTTTTGCGCAATTCCGGCAGCTAGTCCCCCGGCCTCCCAGTGAAAATTGCGCAATCCTTGCCAGTCAATCCCTAAGTATGTAGCATGTCATCCCTCAAGTTTTCTTTGGTTTTAGCTAATAGATTTCTTTCCATGCATGTCATCATGTTTCCATATATAGCAGGTGGTCGTCCATCACTCAATAGTTCAGGATCAATTGTCTTAAAGAGAGAAGGATCAAAGGACACCGACGGAAGTGCAGCTAGAGCAGCAGTTGAGCGAGTGTCTACAAGTTCGCTGATATATAAAGACACCAAGCTGATTGTAGACAAAGACATCAAGCTAAAATGGCAAGAGGTCAAAGATGCATTCTCAAGCACATTTGGGGAAGATCTCGAAGACCTCCATGTCTATGTGAACATTCACAAGTCCATCTTGTACTGGATTGCATGCAGGTATCCTGCGTTCCCATGTGCAGACATGATACATTGGATCATCTCGCACACTGATCCCGAGACAATGACATTGAGCATTTTCAGCAGGACAGAGATTGCTACCTTCAGGGCACAGGATTATCAAAAAATGTATCATTTGTCAAAGCCAGTGATCACCATGGAGACACCTTTCAACCTACCCAACAGCAATGTCAACTCTGGGGATATCTTGAGGAACTGGGTAAAGGAGCCGACCAAATTTAGGATGACACCCAACCATATTTACAAGACGAAGATATTGTGGAAGGCATATCAATTCTTGGTCATCTTTGCATATCGCTTGTATGGGCAAGAGAGCACGGAGACCTTCCCGCAGAGTAGGGTGATCGCGTTGGACCAATTAGCCAGTGAAGGAAAATCATGCAACTGGTCCGACACGTTGGCTCACGGGCTGAAGGAACAGGTAACATGAGCTCGACAACCACCCAAAGGTTAGCAAGCATAAATCTACATGTCCACGTACATCTTGGATGAAATTTGTGCCTGACAGCAGTTCCTGAGCATGAAGTGGGCATGGACATCGATGGAGACCTCTGTGAAGACTTATTGTAAATTGTTTTCCCAATGTTGCATGAGAGGAGTTATCACACAACTGTCAGATTATCTTTTCACCGCGGATTGGTATGCCTCGCCATCTGACACCTTCATAGGGATGTATAACGTGGAGAAGTCTCCACATGTTTTGTTGAAGTTTTCCATGGACAAGCTCGTCATGCAATAAGTATCGTATCACATCTCGACGGACTGTCAGCTAGGCTGCACTACAAGAAGAAGGCACCTTGGCCCACTCTTCCATTGCGGATCGAGTTGTACGAGATACAGAACCTCAAGCATGCAGATGTTGAAACAAAGGAGATCAATAAATATCCTTTCGATGTCTGAAGCTTCAATCTGTATGACCCACATTGTATTGTGAAATATCACTGCATGAGAGTACAGTTTCAGTGGATCCATGGGGCATGTCATTGGGTGGAGGAAGACCCATGGAGATATTGTTACAGCTTCTCCAGGCCCAATGAAATGATCGACATTGTTGTGGAATGGTTAATGAAGCAACATCCAAGAGAGCACCAGCACCAGCAGCAACAGAGGTATATATGTAGGCTTTAACCCCGTATAGAAATTACCTGCATACGAATTCTAAAAAACACATAAAATAAACAATGTGAGAGCATAACACATAAAACACATATACACAGAGATTTTTCCCTAGATCCCAAAACCGAGACTACCAACTTGATTTTTCATTATGTTCCTTTCAATGTTACAATACATATTTATACATGCCGAAGCATCTAATACCATGGACCAAAAACCATCGCATCCAAAACCATGGACCGAAAACCATCGTGTCCAAAAACATGTGCGAAAAACATGCACAAAACCATAGGTAGGTCCGCCCAACCTAATATAGGGTTGAAAAACAAAATTTTCCAGGGCGTTGCCCCAAACCCCATAGAGGGGGATTCCCTGCACCCCTCAAACCCCATGTGACCCCCCCACTACGCAATCGACGCAACGAAGGGGGGGCTTCACTGCCCCTCTAACCCCCCGGTTAACTACGTGGGCTAGTCATGGAAAGAATATAACACAACCCAACATTCTCCCACTTGTTGTTTTCTTTCCACAAGGGGCCACAAGAGAGCTTAGTCATTTATCCAACCTTGCAATGCCCATTGTTTCTCTACACCAACAGAACTTCTCAGAGCTCACATATTTTGTCAATGCATCTACAGTATTCTTCAAAGTGTCCACCTTTACGAGCAACACCTTTTTGTCTTCTATCATATCCCTCACAAAGTGATACTGAACATCAATGTGCTTTGTCTTTAAATGATATGCAGGGTTCTTTGCCAAGAAAATTGCACTTTGGCTGTCACAGTCTATCCTTATAGCTCCCTGTACTAACCCCATACTTGAACACAATCTCTACAACCAAACTGTTTCCTTGCTTGCATGAGTGGCTGCCATGTATTCTGCCTCTATAGTTGATAGTGCCACTACAGATTGTTTCTTACTCATCCAACTGACTGCACCTCCAAATAGGTTAAACACATACCCACTTGTAGATCTTCTTTGATCTAGATCTCCAGCCCAGTCTGCATCAACAAAGCCATGAATATCCAACACTCTGTCCAATCCTGGTCTTCCTTGGTAGCACAAACCATAATCACTAGTGCCACACAAATACTTGAAAACTCACTTCACTGTTGTCTAGTGCTCCTTCCCTAGTTTTGACATAAACCTGCTTAATACTCCCACTGCATGTGCAATGTCTGGTCTAGTACAGACCATTGCATACATCAAGTTATCAACTGCACTTGCATATGGAACACAGGACATGCCCTCTTCCTCTTCTTGTGTCTTGGGACACTTTTCACTAGATAACTTCACACCTACTGGAATAAGAACCTTCATTGGTTTACTATCCTGCATATTAAACCTCTGCAGTATTGTCTCAACATACTTCCTTTGGTTTAACCAAAGCTTCCTCTTTACCCGATCTCTTTGAATTTCCAGGCCAAAAAATAGTTTGTAGCACCAATATCTTTCATGTCGAATTTGGAGGATAATTGGGTCTTCAAATCGTGGATAATTTCTTTGTCATCTCCAACCAACAACATATCATCCACATACAAGACCAAATAAATAACACAGTCACCAATTAATTTAAAATACACACAGCTTCTGATGAAGCCAAGTCCCCGTATAAATGTATCAAATTTCTAATACCACATCCTTGGTGATTGTTTGAACCCATACAGAGACTTCTTTAGCTTGCATACCATTTCTTTCTTACCCTTCACTGCAAAACCTTCAGGTTGCTTCATGTTGATCTCCTCTTCTAGATCCCCGTGAAGAAATGTTGTCTTCACATCCATATGTTCTACCTCAAAATCAAAAGCAGCAGCAATAGATAAAAGTAATCTAATAGAAGTTACCTTGGCAACAGGAGAAAAAATATCACCAAAATTAATTCCTGACACCTCGGAATAACCTTTTGCTACCAACTGAGCTTTTTATTTATCCACCTTTCCTTCTGCGTTTTTCTTCTTCTTGAACACCCATTTTCTACCAATGGGTTTCCTTCCAGCCAGCAACTCCACCAGATCCCAAGCCTCATTTTTGTGCAAAGATGCCATTTCATCAACCATGGCCTCTTTCTAGAGTTTTCCATCCTCTAAATCTACTGCTTCCTTCACACTTTTGGGATCATCGTCAGTAATATATAAAGCAAAATTTGAATAGAAAGCAGATGGACTATACCTTTCTGGTTGCCTTCTTTCTTGAACTGATCTTCTCACACCCAGAGTTTGTGGCTCTTCATCTTCTGATTCCTCCTCTGCTGTAGAGTCTGATTCTCCTGAAGCTCAAACTCTATCTTCTCAGGTTCCTTTGGTTGGACTTCCTGTTTAATAACATCTTTCACCTCTCTGAACACCACATCTCGGTTGCACACAACCTTCCTTGTTACTGGGTTCCAAATCTTATAACCCTTTAAACCATCCTTATACCCAATAAAGATGCACTTTTCTAATTTACTATCCAACTTGGTTCTTTTCTTCTTTGGAACATGTACATATGCATCACATCCAAATACCTTCAGATGTGAAAGAGAGGGTTTCTTATCAGTCCATACCTCTTGTGGACATCCTCCAACGCTGATGAAGGTGATCTGTTGACCAGGTAACATGCTGTCTCCACCGCCTCTACCTAGAATTCATGTCCTAACGCAGTACCACTGAGAATGCTTCTTGCCCTTTCCATCAACGTCTTGTTCATTCTTTCTGCAGCTCCATTTTTCTCAGGGGTGTATGGATTAGTCTTTTTGTTTTGATATACCACACTTCATACAGAATTCTTCAAATTCCTTGTTGCAAAACTCTCCACCGTTATTTGTTCTCAACACCTTTATCTTCTTCTCTATCTGGTTTTCCACCAGAGCCTTAAATTATTTAAACCTATCAAAGACTTCATATTTCTTCTTAAGGAAATATATCCATGTTGTTATCGCAAAAACAGATCCTAATAGGCTACTGATCAGGAAGACTTTGAGTAACTATTTCAAACCAAACTTTTGGCTGAGGCTTAGCCTCCTCAACCTGAGAGGGCTCTCTCACTAGGTTAAAGATTTTATTTTAAGGATTAGATGGCTAACTCTATGGAAAAAACAAGTGAAAAAAGTATAAATGGTTGAACACAATCAATAAACATCCATTGGGTTATGGAGTCAGAGTATGCTTTTAGTACAATAGCAAATTAGCTCACATGGAAGTCAAGGCATAGAGAATGTTAATCTATCAGCAAATTAGAGACATAATATAGGAACACAATTTATAAACACATGAAGGAAGTTAGAGCATTATCAATGAATTCTAAGTAACACGTGTTCATACCACTGCAAAGGAGAAAATGAGGAAAGCCATGATAAAATCAAACACATAAAACACTCTCTGAATTTTGAGTAGTAAAGCCAAACTTCTATATTAACATCAAACATACAGTCTTCTACAATAACATAATATGCGTGTTTCTTTGAAAATTTCCAACCCTTGGTGCATTACACCTCTTTCTCTTTATATAGTTCATTACAATCTTGGATTCCTTCCTCCAACATGAGGGGAATTCGAATTTACTTGACTTGACATCTATTCATACTTTAAACAAACTATTAATTACAAGTGGTAGTTAACTAACAGTCCTAGAGTCCTAATACAACTAGGAGTACAACTCCTTATTATGCTAGCAACAACCTAGACTTTGGAATAAATTCGATCTTTGACAGCTGCTCCTCTTCCTTAAATTCGACTTTGGTGATGACTATAACCTCCATGCTGGCCTTCAATCACCTCTCCTTTGGCTGTCCTAAAAACTAGGCAACTATCCCCTGCAATGCTGCTTTGTTCTTCAAGGATATTCTTTGAAGATTCTACTAGCCACACTATCTCTTTTAGTCACATGACACATATTGAATTAATCATAGGACCCTGCTCTTACATTTGTGCCAAAACAAAAACTCCTTGAAGTTACCTGAAGGAAGATAAACTGGATGAGCTACGAAATGTACTGTTATTTTCGTAGCGCAAGGCTTAGTTCTTGCATATATCTTGCATTCCTTGAGTTCATATTTACTTAGGGTCTAATCATTCTCAAATGATCTTCTTACATCTCTGCAGCAACATCCTTCTAAAAAATAGCCCCTTTTTCCTTTGAAGATTAATCCAAAAACAAAACTGCAGCTACAGCAGTTTCATAGCGTGCTATGAAACTACTGTGCATTGTATGTCACCTACAGCAGTTTCGTAGCACGCTACGAAACTACTGTGTGAATTAAAATACATAGTTTTTTCTCAAAAATTGTCCTTCTTGGGATCTCTTCACAGCTTCACCTTATGCCAATAGGCCACATATATATTTGACATTATCCATCCATAAACAACTTCAAAAAGTAATGTCCTAATCAAAATTGTGTTAAGGCTCCATCACTTATTGTCCTATTCATTTTTGCTGAGGCTGACCTCCAGACTTGTTCAGCTGAATCTCCAGGTCTTCAATTTGTCTTTTCATCACCCTGATATTAGTTCTTAATCTACCATTGATCATTCTGATATATCTTGCCTCCTTTATTGCAGGGATAGTCCAGGTGAAATATTGAGCATGACTGCCAACTACTTCAGGTCTTGGAACTTTTCCTTCCTCCCACATGGCTTTTACTCTTTTGAAATTGGCTTTTTCAACTGCATGTTTCCTTGCCCTTTTCTTAAGTTGAGCAATCTCAAGATTGGCAAGCTTCAATTTCTTCTTGACCTCCTCAAAGCTACATTCTTCTTCTTGAGTACCAACTGCCTTATTTCTATCATCTTTGTGCATTAGTGATGATTGCACTACCAGAACCACAGGCTCTTCATGGAATTCTGATATCTCCGCTGTCTGACTCACCTCCAGTTCTACCTCCTATAACTTTTTGGACCGCCTAGTCACAAGCCTTCTGGGCTTAAAAACAAATTCTGAAACCTGATCATCAAACTGTAACTTTTTGGAAGATTTCATTTTTTTGACCTACTTTTGCCTACTTCAATTAAGTCTGCTTGGACCAGAGGGGACTATTCTATGTTAATGGCGTGGAGAAGATCATTCAAACTACCCTTTGAAGTTGGGCTTTCATCAGTAACCATTGTCTTACCCTTTTCCTTCGCTAATTGGCTTCTAGTTACTCTTCTCTGGACTGTTCTTGTGCCGGTACCTTGATTTGAACCTTCTTCTTATGTGACTATTGAGGGGTATCTTGAGCAATCAGTGATGTCATTGGTTCCTTAAATTTCTTTCTAGCTTTTGGTTTCACAAACCTGTTTGACCTAGCTTCTTCTTGGTGACTAGCTGTTGGTGATGATATTTCCTTAGCCCTAGGGCTAAGTCCTGTTTAAGCTCTAAAACTAGACATATATAGAAAAGCAGACCATTCTCTATCTACCTTTTGAAGTTCATGCAAGACAATTAATTTGATTAAGCCATGATGAAACAATGCTGTTTCATAAGCTTCTTTCTTCAACTGTATTTTATCAGACATCTTGCCTAAGCTTCGAAATAGGTAGAAAGGTAGGTCTAGAGATATTATTCCAGTGAAATGCAATAGGAGCTTGAAATGGTAAGAATACACCTTGTGGTATCTTCCTTCGTAGGTAAAATACGTATGCATGAGAGTAAGTTGGCAAATGAGTCTTTGACATAACTCCTAGGCACTACTTTAGTTAAATCTGAGTCTATAAATTCTGGCTTCAAGAATATCTTGCAAGGTGCCATCTCAAACTTGAAGTTCTTAAACCATCTCTCCTGACCTCCAGGAATCTCTGTGACTGAAGATATGACCTCAGGAGAAACTGGTAATTCTAATACTCCAACCTTTGTATTCAAACCTGTGAAATTGAGAGCAAATTCCTTGCTTACTTGGCTGTGACCTCCTTGTAGTTTTATGCAAAACCTCTAGCAACCTACTTTTTTAAAGGCTTCTTCAACTTCTTTATCCCTTGTGAGAGCATCTAAGCCTTCAGGCTCAGTTCTCAAACACCAGCCTAATCTATGATTCTTCTTCTCTTCAAACATTTCTTCTTTGAAATCCCAGTAAAGGAAACCTGGAAGAAACTTCCCTGTTTAGTTGAAGAGCTGCCTCGCTTGAATTGGATGAAGAGCTACCTCGCTTGAAGTTGGAAAAAGAATTCTAGTCTATGCTCACCCTGGGCTTTCTAACTCGACCTTAAGGAAAGCATCAAGTGTTTCTCATGCATGAAAATGACACAAAAATGACTAGGACCAATTCACCCTTACCTTTTCTTTTTGAAATTTGAAATGAGTGCGGACAAATGACTCCTAACAAATATAATGATGAATGTGAATGGTTGCATGTGATAAGTAAGGTTCATGGACTGACACCTGATGATGAAACATAATGGATTTTGGTGGATTTGACAGCTAAACAAGATTTGGCACGAATCCCTGATTTCGTAGTGCATCCACTGTAAATTCAGGGTTTTGCGCTACGAAAACTCCTAACTATGAATCCCCGATTTCGTAGCACATGTAGTGTATTTTTAGAGTTTTGCGCTATGAAAACTCCTAGACAGTTTCGTAGCGCGTTCAAATTTTAAAATGACCAAATACATGACACTTTTGGAATGATGTGGGATCCATACTGGGTTAAAATGGGTTGTTGACCTTTATTTGATAATGGAAACGAGACTCTGACTCTATGACTTAGACTCTAAACAGAACATAAAAATGACTTGACCATGACTAACATAAAAACTTTGGAACCATACCAATTGTCCAAAATTTTAAACTTTTTACAGTGATCACAGTGGCTTCACTTGGGATAGTGTGCCCTTGTGGTACACTAAGAACCTGCAGTTCCATTGCTTTGTCCACTTACGATAAAAAAAACAAAAATTTGATTGACAAGCATCCCCTTCAAGCTACTTGGACCTTCACCTCGGGCTTCATATTTTTGTTTCAGCTCGTCATTATTAGCAAAAACTGACAAAAACAGATATATACAATGTTATGAGAAATTGGTAATACTTCAACAATGATAATGCTTTAGGAACCTGCCATTAACATGCCCTCCAGCATATGATATTCCATCAATTTCCTACAATATATAAGTGTTGTTCCCATGAAAACTAGCAATCTGAAAAGGACCCTTCCATAAATTCTCAAACTTATCGTGTTTGCCTTTTTCTTCAATTTTGGCCTCCCATTTCAGTACTTTGTCTTGAATCTGAAAATTGTCTTCTTTGATCTTTTTATCAAATATACTCTTAATTCTGTTCTGAGCATGTTGATGACTGTCATAGACTTCACTTCTCTTCTCTTGTAAGGCTATTAGCTGGTTGATTCTCCTCTGAATGGCATTTGGCTCTTCTTCAAGTCCTTGAATTAGCTTCATTACCGGTACTCCAAGTGATGTTGGAAATATAGCTTCAGCACCATAAACTAGTTCATATGGCGAAGTCCCAATTGATCTCTTTGTACAAATCCTATCAGCCCATAAGGCAGAATTCAGCTTTACCAAAGATGATCAAAATTTCAAAGTTTCTTTCAGCTGAAATGAGAGTCAAGTATGTTCAGATGATGAAAAGTTTTGTTGATGTTTTTGCTTGGAGTTATGCTGACTTAAAGCAGTATGATCTTTCCTTATTCAGCATAATATTCCTATTAAAGAGAATGAGAAACATTTCAAACAAAAGTTAAGAAGAATTAATCCGCTTCTCATGCCATTGATTGAAAAGGAGATTAAGAAACTCTTTGATGCCAAAATCATTGTCCCAATCAGATTCTAAAATTGGCTTGAAAATTTGCTTCCGGTTAGAAAGAAGAGTGGAGAAATCAGAATTTATATTGATTTCAGAAATTTGAATATGGCTTCATTAAAATACAACTATCCTTTTCCCAAACTTTTGGCTGAGGCTTAGCCTCCTCAACCTGAGAGGGCTCTCTCACTAGGTTAAAGATTTTAGTTTAAATATTAGATGGTTAACTCTATGGAAAAAACAAGTGAAAAAGTATAATGGTTGAACACAATCAATAAACATCCATTGGGCTTATGGAGTCATAATATGTTTCAGTATCACAGGAATATTAGCTTAACATGGAAGTCAGGGCATAAAGAGTCTTAATATATCAGCAAAACAGAGAAATAATGTAAGGAACATAGTCTATAAACACATGAAGGAAGTTAGAGCATTGCCAATGAATTCTAAGTAACATGTGTTCATACCACTGCAAGTGAGTAAATAAAGGAAACCATGATAAAATCAAACATTAAAACTCTCTTCTGAATCCTGAGTAGTGAAGCCAAAGATCCCTGTATTAACATAAAAAACACAATTTCCCACAATGACCCAGTATGACTGTTTCTTTTGAAAATTTCCAAAATTTGGTGCATTAAACCCCTTACTTTTTATAGAGTTCATTACAATCTTGGATTCCTTCCTCCAACATTAGGGAAATTCGAATTTACTTGACTTGACACCTATTCATACTTAAAACAAACGAGTAATTACAAGAGACAGTTAACTAACAGTCCTAGAGTCCTAATACAATTCGGAGTACAACTCCTTTTATGATAGTAACAACCTAAAATATGAATTAAATTTTGTATTTGAAATCTGATCCTCCTTAAATTCGACCTTGGTGATGCCCATAACCCTCCAGCTGGCCTTCAATAACTTCTCCTTCATCTGCCCTAAAAACTAGGAAAACGTCTCCTACAATTATGACTTTAAATAAAGCCTCGTATCTCCCAAATGGGGACACTTATGAAAAAATTGAGATAGGTTATCGTATATGGGGATTTTATTAAGAGAAACCTCCTTCATAATTCCAAAAAGAAATTTCATGTGGCTAGAAATTGATCTTTAAAAAGACTGCTAAAACAGAAAACAAAGTTCCTCTCAGCAGTTTCATAGCGCAAGTTAAACCATCAATTTCTCCCACCTCATACTAAATTTGAAGAAAATGAAAGAGGTTTTTGTATTAAAGTATGTTAGGAATAAAAACCTCTTCCACTTTTCAGAAATAAGTTTTCAATCGCTCAGGAATCCCCTTGGAAGTTGACTGCTAAAAACAAGGAGACAAAGTTCCTCCTTTTTAGGGTTTCATCCTTATGCTTGTCTTCAAATCCTTCTGCTGACCAAACTAGCCCCTTTAATCATATAACACATGTTGAATTAGTCATAGAACCCTGCTCTTACACTTGTGCCAAAACTAAACTCCTTGAAGTTTCCTGAAGAAAGTCAAACTAGATGCGCTACGAAATAACTGTTATTTTTGTAGCGCAAGGCTTAATTCTTGCATATATCCTTCATTCCTTGAGTTTTTCTTTACCTAGGCTTTAAACCTCTTCAAATGATCTCTTTACATTTCTTCAGCAGCATCCTTCTGTAAAAATAGCCCCTTCATTTCTTTGAAGATTAACCAAAAAGAAAAAAACTGCACCTACAGTAGTTTCGTAGCACGCTACAAAACTACTTTGCATGTTGAGTCATCAACTTCTCCCAACTCATAATGAATTTGAAGAAACTAAAAGAGGTTTTTGTAGATAGGTATGTTAGGAAGAAGAACCTCTTTCAGTTTTCCAAAATATTCTTTCAGTTGCTCAAGAAACCCCCTGAAAGTTGACTACTTAAAACAATTTTTCTGCTGAAAAAAGGTTGCTTCAGTGATTTCGTAGCGCATGTAGTGTATTTTCAGAGTTTTGCGCTATGAAAACTCCTAGACAGTTTCATAGCGCATTCAAATTTTAAAATGACCAAATACATGACACTTTTGGAATGATGTGGGATCCATAATGGGTAAAACCAGGTTGTTGACCTTTATTTGATAATGGAAACGAGACTCTGACTCTATGACTTAGACTCTAAATAGAACATAAAAATGACTTGACCATGACTACCATAAAAACTTTGGAACCATACCAGTTGTCCAAAATTTTATAACTTTTTATAATGATAACACCTGTATTCTTTGAGAAGTCATCTATAAATGATACATAGTACATAGACTTACCCAGTGATGGAACCTTCACAAGTCCAAACACATCACTATGCACAAGTTCTAATATATGTTTCGCCCTCTTACCACCAGAGGGGAAGCTCACTTGATTCTGCTTCCCATATACACAATTTTCACAAAAATCAAAATCCAGAGAGTTATTACTGATACCTTCTACCATATCTTTACCATGAAGTATTTGAAGGCCCTTCTCTCCAATATGTCCAAGCCTTTGATGCCACAGCATGGTCTTCTCTCCAGAGACCACTATATTTTCTCCTCCACTTTCAGGAACCATGGAACTGTTGCACCCATCAACAACAGTGATACCTTGCATCTTGTACAAAGTTCCAATTCGAACTCCCTGCATCAATACCAGTGCTCCCCAAACCATCTTGCAGGTATCCTTCTCGAACACTGCTTTTACACTTGCATAATCTAGCTTGCTTATAGAAATCAGATTTCTGGCTAATGCAGGAATATGCAGAACACCCGGAAGTGTTCTAACCCACCTTGCAACTTCAACTTTACTCTTCCACAACCAATGATTTTAACCTTCCTGTCATCCCCCAAGAAGACATCACTACCATCATATTTCTCATATTCGCAGAACCACTCTCTATGGGGAGTGAAGTGAAAGGATGCACCTGAGTCAATCAACCATGCCTCATGATCTACATGTGTACTTGAAGAAGCCAAGTACACATCCCCACCTTCATCTGAGGTGGTTTTCGCCTCTGCAGAAGGAGCATCATCAGATCCCTTTCCTTTATCAAGAGATTTATATTTACAGTCCCTTTTGTAGTGCCCTTCCTTTCCGCATTTCCAGCACACCACCTTTACAGGTTTTCCTAGAGATTTAGATCTCCCTCTAGATTTAGATCTCCCACTCGATGACTTATTTTTGTTTCTGTTTTGGGACCGTCCTCGTATAGACAAGGCATCACCATTCTGGCTCTCCATATTTTTCCATCTCATCTCCTCCGTCAACAAGGATGAGACTATTTCATCAAACTGCAAGGTAGTTGTATTGCTACCTATTGTAATAACCAGACTATCCCACGAATCTGGTAGAGAACACAACAAATTGATGCACTTATCTTCATCTAAAATTTTAATATCAACAGATAATAACTAACTTACCACAGTATTAAATGCGTTCATATGCTCTGTCACCGAGTCTCCATCTTTCATCCTCAGGTTATACAGCTTTTTCCGCAGGAATAGTTTATTCACCAAAGACTTAGATTGGTACAAAGTCCCTAACTTGTCCCACAAAGCCTTCGTCGTAGCTTCCCCTGATACATTCAACAATACTGAATTTGAGACACACAATTGTATTGTGCTCTTTGCCTTCCAATCCAACTTCTTCCATTCTTCATCAGACACTCCCATTGGTTTAGTACTCGGATTTATCGTGATCCACTGATATTTGTCCACCAACAAATCCTCCATCTTGAGTTTCCACAACTCAAAACTTTGACCATTAAATTTCTCGATCTCTATCTTTCCACTGCTCTCCAGCTTCTTTCACCACCAGAATCGATCCTAAAGATCTCCCACTGAACAGGGTCTACCACAAGCCCAAGCGAAACACCTCAGCAACAAAGGCATCCCCTTGAAGCCAAAACAGCTCTGATACCAAATGTAGGTTTTAACCCCGTACAGAAATTACCCGCATACGAATTCTAAAAAACACAGAAAATAAACAATGCTAGAGCATAACACATAAAACACATATACACAGAGATTTTCCCCTTGATGCCAAAACCGAGACTACCAGCTTCATTTTTCATTATTTTCCTTTCAATGTTACAATACATATTTATACATGCTGAAGCATCTAATACCATGGATGAAAAACCATTGCGTCCAAAACCATGGACCGAAAACCATCACGTCCAAAACAATGTGCGAAAAACATGCACAAAACCATGGGTAGGTTTGCCCAACCTAATATAGGGTCCAAAAACAAAATTTTCCAGGGGGTTACCTGTACCCCTCAAACCCCCTGTGACCCCCCCGCTATGCAATCGGCACAACAAAGGGGGGGCTCCGCCCCACCTCTAAGCCCCCGATTAACTATGTGGGCTAGTCGTGGAAAGAATATAACACAACCCAAAAATACATATTTTCGTGCGACAAAGGCAAGAGGAAGATTTTCGACAACATGGAGGCAGAACAAAGCTGCAATTTTAGGATAGACCCACTTGTGCAGAAATCAGCTTTGGTAATAGAGGTGAAGAGGAAATAGCGCGACAAGAGGAACACACAAAGGTAGAGAGAGAAAAGGATATTGAAGGAAATAAAGAAGGAGTTGCATGAGTTGAAGGAGAAATTACGAAAGGAACAAGAGTTTCGCAAACAGGAGAAGGAAGCATAGCAAGAAAAGGTACAACAGGGGGCACAACATGTACAAATAGATGAAACTGCGCCCGTACAGGTGGTAGACTCATCTGAACAGCTGGCACCAAGCAGACAGGGTGAGTAATCGTAGGCACGGGACTTTGCTCAAGAGATAGAGCAAGCACTTGAACAGATGGATACATATATGGAGCAGTAAGAGTTAGAGAATGACATCGACCTCATGCATTACCACAAAGAGGTCGACCCACCAGCTTCATCGAATCCGGAATTAGAGCAAGTCCCAAGAGACTAAGGAGACACTAAGATCCTTGGAGACAATCCAGAAGAATAGATGCACAACATATCGTTCGATGAGTCGCAACATAGAGTTGTGCAATATCGCAAAGTGTCCACTCCGGATGACAACACATCTCCTGCACAGTTTGAGGAATGAGTGATCGTGTCTGACATGTTCAAACATCCAGCAACATTGGCCAATGCTACCAGAGAATATGCCAAGCCACTAGCTCGAGTGTTCGCTTCTTGATAGCTAAGAATGAGTGAATGGCTAAGGAGCTCCAGATGGCCAAGCAGGGAGGAGAAATGGTTACAACATCCGCCCGAGAAGAGTTGAAGAAGGCAATACTGGATGCAGTATTGTCCCTTGAGGTAGTCATGCGGGCGTTGTATTCTAAGATTGGTACGTGCACAAGGCAGTTGTCCATCTCAACGGTTGGCAACAATGATGTGCTAGGAAAGCACATATATTATCAAACGTGCATGCTGATGTTGACTACATGCAAAAATGGACAATGAGATACAACAGAGCCCCGTTATACTTGCCCAAGATGATGAAGCCCATAGTGGTCGAGCTAAAGGCACGCATCCAGATTCATATCCAGAACTATGAATATCTCCTACAGCTCATCACTACTTTGCAGGCTTCCCATGCATGTGTAGCCAGGAGTATGGATGTCTTTATGCACGCACATGCGATCCCATATATTGGAACACTCACTGAGGCAAAGAAAAAGGCACAAGTCCAACTGGAGCTTGACTCGTACTTGACAAGTTGATGCGCATAGCCACCATCCTAGACTTGGTGATCAGTGCAGACACCATGCATCCGTATGTTGTTGGTCCGACCGCACTTAAGAAAATGATATGAATGTTCTCAGATGAGTTGGAAAGAGGAGCTCGATCAGTGTACCTAGATGCAATGGAGCAAGATTTTGTTTCCAGAAAGAAGTCATCACAGAGTACACGGACACTATCACGGACTACCAAGCATGGCATCAGCTCACTATTGTTGACCACCGTGAAGATGTCGAAGAGTTGGTCTTCCCACAGTTGTCCGAGTCATAGTGATGTCTTGCATGGCTTTCTCAAGCCTATTTTGTCTCACATGGGTACATGTGCAGATTGTATGTAATGTCTTGTCAAGTGGAAGTTCAAGTGTTGATAGTTGGATGTAACAATCATAGAGTAAATGAAGAGTCATGAGGGTAGATGAACAATCACAAAGGGGAATGTCAAGGGCCACCCCACCCTTTGTTATATATAGTCCCTCATAACTCATTGTAGAGGCTTTTGGTTAGCCAATCTTCCAATAAGAGTATCTTAGGGAAATCTTGGAGAGTATTGTAACAAGCCTTGGCTTCTCCATTGTGCAGAGCTAGTATATCTCTTTGGAGGAGTAGGTAGCAGTGAATTTAATGTTCCACTGTCATAACTAGTGGTTGGTCATGGTTGTGTTGTTTGACTAGAACTTTCACTTCTTAATATAACAGAGCCAGCACGTTTCATGCATATGTCGTATTGTATTTCATCTATCTTGTTTACTCTAAATGATATATGTATCTATTTTCTTACGCATGCATGTGTAGCTATTTTCTGTATATGTGTGTATGAATCTTACTGAAATGTGTTGTTGGTTTCACCATCATTTTCGATTGCTAGCTTATTTGCCTTCCATGTTGTGATGCATCTTTTCTTGTGTTTTCCCTTCTTAACTCCGTGCTTTCACTAGTTTCCATGGGGCGCACTCACCTCACCCTCCGTGTGTTAGAACGGCTCATGCACCTTCTTTGAATTGCCGCATACGTCACACCCTTGCTACCAACAGGGACATTTTACTTTCCTCTGTGTGAAACTGGGGTCAAGGCGATATCATATGACCCACTACTGGGGCTCCTACACCAAACAGTCTGAGGTCTATTTGGGACTTCTTACCAGGGAGATCCCCTTACATGTTGGCGGGTCAAGTACCATCAACAAGGTCATCTAGGTGATCCAGGAGTATCATCGTCAGTTCAGTTGCATAGGTTCATCATCAGTGTTTAGTGTCGTCAGCGTCGATAGCATTGTTTATGGTTTTTCATGGTGTTCAGTTGATATGGTTTTGTACCTGGCTATCAACATATGGTTGTCGTCAATTCAGCCAGGATTTGGTCATCGACATGTGTTTGTCAACGATATGTATTTGGTTTTTGTCGTCCACTCGCAGGTTGATCATCGACATGGGTGTGTCATCCGTTGCAGGGGTTCGACATGGTTTGTCTTCATGTGATGTCATCACAAAAGTAGTTTTGTCGACGATATGTATTTGGGTGAATCTCACTTTGTGACATTTAGTTGTGAAGGGGTTTTTTCTTATTTGATGGAATGTCCTAATACAAAACCTAAACCGAGAACCTAAATGCAACATTCAAATGAATTAAAACCTAAAGCATTGAGCCATAACCTAATCCTAAACCTAATTCCATACACATTAACCTAAGCTCTAAACCATATTACAAATGTAATAAAATACCTAAAACCCTAAGTTCTAAATCTATCAAACCTATCACATTACAACTATGTGTTAAGACCTAACACATATAAACCTATGCTCTAAAACCCTCGGCCTATTCAAATTAAAAAAAAAAAAAACATTGCAAATAGCATTACACAGTTCCTAACTGTGGGGTTAAGCCGCGTCAGAACCGCGTGGGGTTAAGGCTGATGTAAGCGGATATGATTAACCACTGCAGCATAACCGCGTGGGCAGCCTGACTACAGCAGGGACATGTGAGTGGTATGCAGTTACGGTGGCAAGTTGGCCAGGTTAACAGTTAATCGTCGGCATCAACCTAGACCACGTCAGAACCACTAGGGAAAGTCGTGATGGTCGGATAAAAGTGGGCACATGCAAACAGTCAGCACGATGGTAGCCGGAACCACCGGGGAAGATTGCAAAGGTGGCAGTTGGAGGTTAGACCACGGCCTATTCACATGGGTGGTCAACCTCCTTTGCCCGGTTAATAAGCGCAAACAGTTTCAGCTATAATATAAAGTTATAAATGGGTTTTTTGCGAAGTTTGTTAAAACAAATTAATTCAATGACCATGAAGCCTATCCTATGTGTCAGTTCACAACTAGATCGAGACTCAAAACCCACCCAGAAAGCAGTGAATTCATATTGAATTTAGCCAAAGGAGGTTGGATTGTATTTGCAGGTCTTTTTAAAGGCAGTTTACTCTTTCAAGACATTAGAGTGGTTTTGGTTTTTTGGTATGCAGATTCTGAGAGAGAGAGGTTGTTTTGTTTTCAGTGTAACAGGAGCATCGGGAGTCGGAATTAGGAACTGAGATAGGTGATGGAAATCTGGTTCAGAGAGCTTCATTTTGGCAGTAATCAGAAGTGCCTACATGAATTTTCAGTCTAGTCTATTCTCTGGGTAATCAAAATCCATGGTTTCAATCCTAATAAAATGGTCGCCCATCTTGAAAGCAAACCCGGAGACGTAGTCCATTAGGGACGAACTCCGTAATCAATTTTGTTGTCTGGTATCGCTGTGTTTTTACTATTTTAACTTCTGTTATGCATCTTACTTATGTTTAATCAGTTGTCGTAAAGTATTTCTTCTCAAGCAGTTTCCTTGATTTCCACACTTTCAGTGAACAATCAATTCAATAATGGCTAATAAATTCTACATTAGTTTTAACATATGATCATTTCAGATCATATAATTTGGTACCAGAGCAACTTGCATTTGTAGAATTTTCCATCGAATTTTAACCAGGTCGAAGTCGCAACGTGGAGAAGGAATCCTTGAGCAGATTGATCTAGAGATTGGAAAGCGACGAGTAGTTCATAAGTCGACGATGACAGGATCTGATGCAGGTGAAAACACTGAAACTAAGATGAGTGATGAATAGTTTTAGCAAGCATTCTTGACTATGCAGCAGATGTTGGGAGAATTGTACGAAGACAAGAAGGCGAGAGATGCAACTTCTTCTTCAAAGACATCGAAGAAAAAACAAAGGTAAAGGCAAGGTTGATAAACCACCTTCACCACCATCATCTCCATCATCATCATCATCTTCTTCTTCTTCTTCCAGTGAAGAATCTGAAAAAGAAAATAAACCTAAGAAAACATCTCTTTTGAAAATTGATGTAAAATTTGAGTTACCTATTTATGATGGCGAAATGAACCCTAAAAAGATAGATAATTGGATTAAGAAGTTAGAAGTGTATTGTCATATTAAGAACATTTCTAACGATAAAACGAAAATTCAGTTAGCTACACTTAGAATGGGGGGAACAGATTTGATCTAGTGGGAAAGTAAAACTCTGATAGATGTAAAGTGGAAAGGAAAAGTCATCTCTTCATGGTCTAAGTTTTTAAATGATCTTAGGAAACAATTATATCCTTTAGGATACATGGAGTAAGTTGTTATTGATTGGCAGCATCTGGGGCAAGGTAAAGGGAAGAGTGCTCAGGAGTTTACTTAGGAGTTCAGAAAGAAATCATTGGTGATTGGTATTTCATTGGATACACGTGAAACTTTATTAAAATACATCGACAGTTTACATTCATATTTGGAGCATACATTATTGATGTTTAATCCTGATGATTTTGATGAAGTGTGTGTTTAGGCCATACATATTGAATCAGGTGGTAGACCATTCAAGTTTTCATTGCAATCATCCAACGAGTTGGAAATCAAAGATTCTAATGACAGTAAGGGGACGAACAATTCGAAGAGAAATAAATCAGTGATAGCTCAGAAGGAAAGACCTACTTACTCTCATTGCCAGAGAATCAGTCGTGATGAATCGAAGTGTTGGAAACTTCATCCAAAACTTAAGCCCAAAAAGTTCCTTAAGGAGAAGGATGAAAAGAAGGAAATTGCAGCAGTCCAACAAGATCTAGGTTCAGATTCAAGTGATGAAAGGAGGATAACTGCTATGGTTACGACAGGTAAAACTTCTGACACTGGTTCAAGTTTGAAAACTATTACATTTTCATCAAACATAAATCCTTCAAATGAGGATAAAAGAGTTGAATTGTTTAACATAAGGATAACTTCTAAGCATACAAAGATAGATACAGTGTTTGATAGTGGATCACGGGTGAATTTAATATCTGAATTTTTAATTAAGAATTTGGGTTTGGAAACACGGAATCATCCAAGACCTTACCCATTAGGATGGCTAAATAAATCAACTCAGATAAAAGTCACAAAACAATGTCAATTAAGATTTGCCATTACAGCTAATTACATTGATGAAGTGGAGTTAGATGTGGTTCTAGTAGAGATATGTGGAGTTGTCTTAGGAAGTCCTTATCTTTATGATCGTGATGCAGTATTTTACAGGAGAGAGCATAAATATCACCTTAAGAAATATGGGGTTGAATTTATTGTCAAGGCACATCAAAACAAAAATCACTTGAATTTAGTTGTTGCTAATAGATGAATCAATTAATAAGTTCAAATAAGAGATTTGTAATCATGTGTGTAAAGGAACAAGCTAACAATCAACATGATACTTGTTCAGGTTATGAATCTCAGCTTAAAGATAGTTTGATCAAAGAGATAGAAACTATTCCAGTTCTATGTAAAACGAAACATCTTGCTCATAAGCAGGGAATACAACATGAATTACAGTTTGTGCCTAAAGCTCCTCTTCCTAATGTCAGAATGAATCAATTCAGTCCAAGTTTGGAAATTAATAGCTACAGGGATGCATGTCAGTATTGGGGAATTCAATGTTAAATTTCTCTTATATTGTGTCTGCATTTCATGTTTTGAATAGTTTGGAAACCTCTTTTCAAGTGGAGAGGAAACCTATTTGTTTTCATATCAAAGCCTTTTCTAAAGTAGTGTCAAAGTATCTAAGGGAAACTAATGCATCAGGGGAAAGTGATAATCAATGGAAACATCATTTAAAAGTGATTCAAACAAATCAACAACTAATTCAATACTTTCAAAGACAAACTAAGTTGCAGCAATTTTCACCTTATAGTTTCATGGGTTTATGGCAGCAAGTTCACTTAGTAATCAGGAATCAGGAAAGTATAGCTAGTTTGATGTCAGGAATATCTTTGATTGTCTCTGGTATTTCGCAAAATAGATTGTTAATACATGTCAATAGTATTGAACAATATCCTGTAGAGATTGTTTTCAAAGATGATTATGAATCACTAAATCATAGTAGTTCATGGAAAGAAATCAATTTCCATGTTAATAACAGGTTGTTTGACCATCGTATCAAGTTGTTCATACTGCAGATGGAGGTAACATGTCACCAAGTCAAAATGTGCCATGGACAGCATCATAAGGATCATCACTTTTAGGTGATTAATCGAATGTATTTGTACATCATCAGGGCAAGGTGGAAAGTGAGGGAGTTCTACCCTCATCGACTATTCGTTTAGTCAAACTTTTGTGGTCCAAAAGCTTTCAAGTGGAAAGGATTGATCCAGGAGGATCATCATCAGATCAGTTTCACAGGTTCATCGTCAGTGTTCAGTGTCGTCATCTTTGACAGTGTTGTTTATGGTTTTTCATGGTGTTCAGTTGATATGGTTTTGTACCTGGCTGTCGACATATAGTTGTCGTCAGTTCTGCCAGGATTTGGTCGTCGACATGTGTTTGTCAACGATATGTATTTGGGTTTTGTCATCCACTCGCAGGTCGATCATCGACATGGGTGTGTTTTCCGTTGCAGGGGTTCGATATGGTTTGTCATCATGTGATGTCGTCACAAAAGTAGTTTTGTCGACGATATGTATTTGGGTGAATGTCACTTTGTGACATTTAGTTGTAAAGGGGTTTTTTCTTATTTGATGGAAATTCCTAATACAAAACCTATACCTAGAACCTAAATGCAACATTAAAATTCATTAAAACCTAAAGCATTGAGCCATAACCTAATCCTAAACCTAAATCCATACACATTAACCTAAGCTCTAAACCATATTACAAATGCAATAAAATACCTAGAGCCCTAAGTTCTAAATACATCAAACCTATCGCATTACAACTATGTGTTAAAACCTAACACATATAAACCTATGCTCTAAAAGCCTCAGCCTATTCAAATTACAAAGAAAACATTTCAAATAACATTACACAGTCCCTAATCGCGGGGTTAAACCGTGGGGTTAAACCGCGCCGGAACCGCATCGGTTTAAGGCTCATGTGAGCAGATATGATTAACCGCTGCAGCCTAACTACGCAGGTAGCCTAACCATGCTGGCAGCCTGACTGCAACGGGGACATGTGAGTGGTATGTAGTTATGGTGACAAGTTGGCGGGGTTAACAGTTAATCGTGGGCATCAACCTAGACCACATCGAAACTGCCAGGGTAAACCGTCACAGTCGAAGAAACATGGGCACATGCAAACAGTTAGCGCAATGGTAGTCAGAACCACCAGGGAAGACTGTGGAGGTGGCAGTTGGAGGTTAGACCGCGACCTATTTACATGGGCGGTCAACCTCCTTTGCTCGCTTAATAAGCTACAAAAAGTTTCAGTTGTAATATAAAGTTATAAATGGGTTTTTTGCGAAGTTTGTTAAAACAAATTAATTCAATGACCATTAAGCCTATCATATGTGTCAGTTCACAACTAGACTGAGACTCAAAACCCACACAGAATGTAGTTAATTCATCTCTAGTTCAGCCAAAGGAGGTTGGAGTGTACTTGAAAGTCTTTTTAAAGGTAGTTTACTCATTGAAGACATTAGAGTGGTTTTGGTTTTTTGGTATGGAGATTCTGAGAGAGAGAGAGGTTGTTTTATTTTCAGTGTAACAAGAGCATTGGGAGTTGGAATTGGGAACCGAGACATGCATTGGAAAGCTGGTTCAGAGAGATTCCTTTTGACAGTGATCAGAAGTGCATGTGTTCATGTTCATTCTGGTCTATTCTCTGTGTAATCGAACTCCTTGGTTTCAATCCTAATAAAGCAATCCCCCATCTTGAAAGCGGACTCAGAGACGTAGTCCATCAAGGACGAACTCCGTAATCAAATTTGTTGTCTGGTATCGCTGTGTTTTTACTGTTTTCACTTCTATTATGCATCTTACTTATGTTTAATCAGCTGTCATAAAGTCGTTCTTCTCAAGTTGTTTCCTCGATTTCCGCACTTTCAGTTAATAATCAATTCAATAATGGCTAATCAATTCTACATCAGTTTTAACTTCTGATCATTTCAGATCACTAGGATTCTTCCAGCAACTTACTTGACTAAAAATATATTCAATCCCTTGATATTCTTCATGCCATCACACCATCATCCCATGAATTCTATAAGTCTAATGAAACACTTTCTTCTTCTCTTGATTAGTGAACCCTCCGATGAGACTCTATCAGAGAACCTTGAGGATCTTGCATGTCCCCCTCAAGCAGATGTTTCCTTTATCCTTGATGTATGATAAGCCTTTTCCTGGATGACTTCTTCCTTTCCTTTAATGTCCAATGAGGTTCCCAAGAGCTATATCCTTCATGTTTGACAACCATGGATTTTGTCCTTCATGATTCCCATGGTGATATCACGAGCTCGTATTTCTAATGCTTCCATGATGCCATGATACATCTTATTATCATGGTCATATCTATAAAATATTTAGGATCTTATGATAGGACCCTTTTGTGAGGGACAACATCTCACTCATAGTAGAGGTCTGTTACTCCCTCTTTTCTTGTCCCTTTTCTTTAGCTTCCTCCATCCTTCCAGTGATATGAGCTACTTTCCATAATCTTTCCATAGCATTGAATCTTAGCTATACTATTTTGTCTTGTCAACCTTTCCTTTCCTTTCTGCTCATGTTTGAGTCCTTTAACCTTTAACACTTTTTCCCACAACTTGTCCTTTTCTATTTAGCATAGAGACCACAAGTTGTCAAGTGAGGTAACCATCTTTTTCATTGACATTTGTTACCTTTCTTACTAGTTAATGATGATTATATTCTTATCATCTCTCCCAAATCTCCCAATTGAGATCTCATGAAGATATTTATTCATTCTTTGATACTTTCAATAAGGTATAAGTGATATGAGATTCTTCACTACATTTCAGAGAGTATATCTTCTACCATTTCATATATCTCTTTTATGTCTCCTCTCTTGCTACATAGGAATGAAACGACCTTAAGAGTTCCCTCTTATGAATTCAAAGGAGACCTTGATATGTTCACTGACTTCTCTTATCCATTAGGATTATGAAAATCTTCCTTATTCCATGCAAGGACCTTTGACGACCCATCCAACCTATAGATATTCTTGCAATCATGAAGTCATTGACCCAAACTTGATTATAGAATAAAAATATACTTACTTGATTGTGAAGATGAAGTCTTCACCTTGATTGTTTTGATGATGTTTGAAGAAGATGTACTAGTACTTCTTCTTAAATTACCTTATTTTGAATGAGAGAGTCTTTCCTTAATAGAAAAGGTTGCTCCTTTTGATGAGGATGATTAGTTTCTTCCTTGGATGATCTTCTTCTAGGGTTAGAAGATGATCCTTTGAAGATTTCCATGCCTTCAATTGTAGTTTAGATCAAGGTTGCTTCTAGGACTTCAACCTTCTTCAAGATGATGTAGTCTTCTATTTTGAGGTCCTTTTAGCTTCATTGATTTGTATACATCTTGATGAGAATCTTGGTGGCCTTTTTATGATGACTGTGGAGACAAAAGATTTTGTTGTTGTAGATTTTCTCCTTGATTTCATAGACAAAAACCCTTGTTATTGTATATTGTTGTCTTAGACTGATCTTTCAATTTCTTCAACTTACTTTGATGTCCTTTTTGAAGCTTGATCATTGAATGTCTCTTTTCTTCCCTTCCTTTTGACTTCAACACCTATGCTATGATTCATGTTGAAGAATCTAGGGAAATTAGATTTAATGAGTTTCTTCTAGTCATGATAACTATTTGTGAGGTGTTTTTAACTTTTCTTCTTATTCCAATATTCACTTGTTATTATTAGAGTTTGTAGTCTTTTAGTTCATAAAATAGCTACCAAAACAAAGAGACAAGAACACAATATGTTGGCTTTCTATCAGGGCCAAAACCTTTCACTCTTTGAGAGGAAAACCCGCATAAAATTCTTCTTATAGAGATTCCAATTGATGAATACCAAGACCATGAACCTTGACCTATTAGGCCACTCCAAGACCAAGACACCAATCCTCTTCTTTGTCATTGTTGATATTATCTTCATCGTTGTTGCTTCACCAAGGTCATCATTATTGTATTACAGTTGTACCATTGTTTCACCTTCACCTAAATGATTGCTGCACTCTCCCTAAGATCATCACTCTATCAATGAGGTCTCTATATGTATGAGAGTTTCACCAAGATCTACCTTGTCACTATGTCCTCATCATGATTATGCCGAGATCATGAGAGAGTTTAGAATGGATGCATAGAAAAAGCGTGTTACTGTGGGATCATCACAAATATCTCAAGACTATGTTTTTATTCCTACACCGAGGTCTCCTTCATCATAGGTATGTCGAGATTTTTATTGTATTTTCTCCATTATTGATTATGTCGAGAGTGTACTACTTGATAGAGTTGTACATATGCCGAGATTGGTACTGCTTTATTAAGACTGTGAGACATCACCAAAAACACAGAGATCCTTCTTCCTTCGTAACACTTAACTACTACACTCAGCTGAGATTTCTGAGCCACTGTACTTCTAGTAACACATCCAAAATTTTAGAGACACTGTACTTCATGTAACTCATCCGAAATTTTTGCACCCTGTGACAGACCTATGAAAATCTTAGACAAATCTGAGTTCTGCACTTTTGTTTTGTAGATACCCTAGATGGGTATTTATAGTAGTTAGTCTCCCATATTTAACCAGTGTGTCATTGTGAACCGTTGTGTCTATTTCTTTGAGCCGACATGACTATTTTTAATTCATTTTTGTTGGCTGACATAAGAAGAGAATTTTGCTTGTCATTTGGAGGGCTACTTGACATTGTTTATGAAACAAATATATTTTTCTCATGCTCAAGAAGAGATGCTTCATACATGACTTGACTCTTTGAAATTATGTAAAATCCTAAAGATATCAAGAAGAAGTCTTTGACCTATGAATGTAACTTCTTGCTCATGAAACCCATGCAGCAAGGCATACAAAAAATAATTTTATTCTCTTTTATTACATCATTTACATTAGTCATAATTACATGTCATTATGAATACTGAACCTAGTTACATTTTCTTCAACACTGCCATCTTTCAAATTTAAATGAAAAACACATAAAAAGGGTAATTTTCAGTGGCATGTTGCCAAACAGAAATACAAGCTTATTGTTAAAAATGGAAACTATGACCAAATTCCAGTTTGGGGAGGTCGTTTAAAGAAGATAATTATGGAATTGAATTCCTATTTTCTAGAGGATCAAAATCAACCTAAACATTGTCAAATTTGGATAAGGAGAAATGAGTTTTTGAATTTATGTTCATTCATATGTAAATTATCAAGGTCAACCTCACCTATATGTAGGCTCATAAAGCCCAATGGTCACGTCACTTGACCTGTCAATGATTCCTATATATAGAGGTGCTTCTAACTCATTTGATACATCATTAAGGTGCAAAATACTTCTGAAATAGGGTGCATATCTGAGGCTAGGACATCCAAGAGAAAGGAATCGAGTTTATGAGGGGATTGCTTTTGTTTGGGTGTCATTTTCTTGTGGGAGAGAGGCCACAATTGACTGAGTCTTGTCGTATATAGCAAGGAGGCTTGGAGGGTTGTTTCAAGTTTGTTTAGGGTAGTGGATCGTTTGTTGATTCATGCTGCAGTTCAGAGGAGAGGTAAGAGGGCATTCTATGCTAATTTTGTATATTTTATATCTTTGCTCAGGCTATAGGAAAGGGAAAACTACAACAATAGATCGGGTCACTTGTTTGAGGGTTGTAAGGCCTATTAAGTCTCTTCCCTTCAAGATGCAGTCACAAAAAGGTACAGTGAAGTAGATTAGGGGCTTCTTCATTGGTTTCAGGATAATTTCATATAGTTGTTGATACGTGGTTGTTTTCGGGTGCATTGAGGAGGAGCCTAAAACCCTAGATCAGTGTATGGATGTCTAGAAGTATAAAACAAGGGAGTAGACCATTGGGAGGAGGATACACCATGTTTAGAGCACTGGTTTAGGGTTTTTTATGTTCCCTAACTAACCTTGTTGACGCACAAAGGTCATTAGATCTAAATATTTATTGTACTTTCTCTCTTTGTTGAACATTTGATATTAATGAAAGAAGAATTGATAAAGGGTTTTCCCCATCTTGGGGTTTTTCCCTGGCTCGAGCCAATTCCTATGTTCTTTTGTCTTGACTTGTCTTTTGCAATTAATTTGGATGTTCTTTCATTAGTTATTGATATAAGTCAATGGATAATGTGATTGATAATGTTTAATGGAATTAATACTGGGTTTATGAAGTAACTGACATGTGCAAAGAACATGTTAATTCAAAATTTAACACTTCCTTCATATCATTTTTTTCCAAAGATTGTAATTAAAGGTTCAAATCGCAGTAAGTAAAGGTCTTGTTGAATTAGTTTGGGAATTAAGTGCATCCATGGTATTTTATTCCAATAGGGGGCACCTTCACCCTTAATCAGAGAAAAGTATCAAGTGTTAAGATGGAGATACAACAAATAGTCAAAATCCCATCTAAAGATTTTTTTTTCTAAATTGTGAACAATTTTGAAAGATAAAGAAATTGTTGTGGAAATGTTGGTGTAGATGTGGGACACCAAAGGGTTGCTCAACAAGGTAGAGACACCTTATTTTTTGGATGTTGGGTAGCAATACATGAATGAACTAGTAAGGAGCCACTTTGTGGAGCGTGTGGAGTATATTGTTGATGATGATTATAATGATGTGGAGTATTTAAAGATACATGAAGTTTTTTGTGACATGGAAATCGACATAGGCCAAAAGGAGCAAAAATTCTTATTTGTAGCAGGTCAACAGTTGCAGAGCTTTTCGACTGAAATTTTTCCTAGGGATTGCAGATTAATATCAGTGGGCTATAATGCTATTGATGATATACCAAATGATACGATCTGTTTAGAATTGAGAAGCTTGGTATTAGCCTCCAATATTTGTTGTTGGAAATAATACTGGAGGGGGGTGTGAATCAGTATTAGTCAAATCAATAACTTTTTCTTTTCATACTCAAATTTATATACACTACTTCAATGAAGGTAACTCGTGTGTACACACAACTGTCTTTAAAGCAACCAACGTATATCCAGCAAACTTATGATTCAGTTAATTCATCATATGTTGATCTTTAATCAATGCATCAGTACTTCATTAACCATATAAATAGTAACCATGTGCAGTAATAACAGAATAAACCATCACACATAAGAAACACACATGAACACCAAGATTTAAGGTGGAAACCCAATGCGGGACAAAAACCACCTATTGTTGTCTTCTTTTAATATAAGAAAAACTTGTTTACAATCTTGTACTAGTGCAGACTCATACTAGTACACAGGCACCCACCTGAAGAAAGCTACAACCTTCTCTCGTTTTCCAGCTTCTACTAGAAGGGAGCTCCAACCCCCTAGCTCTTGTACTAGTCAATCCATTTACTAGTACGTAGGCGCCAGCCTACAGAAGGTTCAAACCTTCACTCGTTCTCCAGCTGCTACTGGAAGGGAGCTACAACCCCCTAGCTCTTGTACTAGTCTATCTATTTACTAGTATGTAGGCGCAAGCCTATAGAAGGCTCCAACCTTCACTCGTTTTCTAGCTGCTACTTGTTACACAACATTTTCTCATCATCCCTGTACTCCCCGTTCCTTGATCTTGGAGGAGATCTACAGTGAACCCTACATGCTTTCCCTTCATGAAGAAACTCTCGTTCTGTCCCTCTTCATGAGCAGAAAAATTCCCTCTTGCACCATTTCCCCAAAATCTTTCGTTTTTCCCAGTTTACAAGACCGACGCTAATGGCCCTTGTCCTCCTCGTGCCAATATGCAGGGATTAACACTGTCCCTAGCGCCGACTGGAGCAACTGAGATTTTTTCCAGTCATGTCGGTCCTCTTATGGAATTTTTTTAAATAAGGAGCCAACGCTTCAAGCTCTAGAAGCTTCGTAATGGAAGTCTGGTAAATGGTTTGGCTGGATGGGGTCAAGGATGTCAATTTGCGCTCCTTTCCCCTATAAGGATGGAACTACCTCAAGAGATAAGACCTTCTCCCATGAGAAGAGGGTCCATCTCCCATCCATTCATGCTATATAAACCTCCCTTTTTTCCCAAGCACAAGCTAGTGTTAATATTGGTGTGCTAGTGCTAATTAAGTTTGGAGTAAACAACAAGATATTCATAGTTGTAGCTCTCTAGTTGTGTGAGGGAGAAGTGTGAATTTGGTTTAGTGTGAAGCCTAAACGGAAGTGTGTGGGAACCTAGTTTTGTCGGAGGAGAACGGAAACGTTAAGACAATGGTTGTAATCTCTTCTCGATTCAATATATATGCAACTATCAATTGATTTCCTACATGATGTGTCATCTTACATGTTCATGGCTTAATGTTTTGTGACTTGTTGAACTACAATTTGTCTATTATCACGGTTGTTGTTTGCTGTTGTTTACTTGTTCTAGGTGTTTGAAGAAGGAAACGAGAGATAGTTGGAGCGAGCAAGCAAGGTCATCACCAAACGAGATAAGCGTACTAAGAGGTAGGCCTTCTTAATTGGTTCTAACCTAAGGAAATCTTCCATAGAATGTATGATTCGGTTGTGGCTAGACCCATTATCGAGCTATAGGAATTGTTTGTGTCCGCACTCATAATTTTACTTCACCACAAATTGGCGACCATACTGGGGAGCCAATCCTTCTGTTTATTTGTTTGAGATTTCATGGTTTTGTGTGAAATTTTCTAGTTCCACTTTTTCCCTTTTGTTCTGTTTGTTTTCCTTTGCTTACTGGTCTGAGTTTGAAATTCATAGTAGCAAGTCTAATCCCAACTTTAAACAAAAAAAAAAAAAAACTTGTCTTCCTCACTCAGCGCGATTAATTCGCTGACAGTCGCACCGATCAGCACGGTATGCTGATAAATAGTCGCACTGACCCCCTTCTGGCGCTTGTTGTCAGTTAGGCAATCACGCCGATGCCTGTAGGTGAATATTAGGGTTCACCCCAGATCTCGACTAGTGTGTCTTTCTCTCTTTATTTCTGCCTTGTAGCTTGTTTAGGTTGTGTTCTCCCTGACTAGAAAGCTTCATTTAGCTTGGTTTGTGTGCTTGCTTGGTTTAGCCCACCCTCTGATGTGTTAAGTCTAGCCCTGTGTGAAGTTCTTTTTTATTTTTTCTTTGAATGCCTCGATTAGCGCTAGTTGTCAGTTAGGTAGTTTCTCCGGTCTTTGAGTTAAGAAAAAATCTGAATTTCTCACATTCCCATGCCAGTGTGTCTAGACCCTCAGACTCCCTTCTTTAGACTCCCATCTTCATTGCTTCATTTTCAATAGAATGAGTGAAAGAGTCTCGTTTGTTCTCTTATTTTGAGTGTCTATTTTCTCTTTCTAAGCATAGATTGCATTGCTTGGTTTGTCAATTGAAGCATTTATGTGTTTGGTTTGTTCGATTCAGAGAAGGAGTTGCTTTTAGTTTCATTTTCATGCTTTGGGTTTGATCGATGCTTGTTTGTTTGGAATTGGGAAAATTTTCATTAAAGTGCTTTATGTGAAATATTCATTTTTCATTTTATGAAAAGAAGAACATCATTCTAGTTTACTTAAGTGAAAATATTGTATTAGTAGCGTTAACCTTAGAATTTTCTCTTAAATATGATGTGATGGATGGTGGATGATATCCATAAATTGCCATAAATGGGGTCATTTTTGCTGCAGTATGGAAGGAAGTGTTATACCACCATTAATCCAGAGGCAACCATTTGACCCATTGTGTTTGTTTATCATATACAAAGCAATGAAGATATCCTTCCAATTTTACCATCAGATTGAGGATGATAAGATGAGCTATGAGCTAACTGAGTACCGAGACAAGAAAATAATTTTGTCCAAAAATTTCGAGTGAAAATGGGATCTCTATTGTTTACAATATTCTTTGGGTTTCCATGTAGCATTTGAATTGTTTCCATAAATGCAGTAGAAACTTCTTATGTTGTTAGAGGAAGATTAAATGCATTTTGGAGATTTATTAGTGAAAGTTTTCATTCTTTGATTGTTGCATTGCTTGTGTGTTCCCTATCTCTCAAATAGTGTTAACTTTCATCGAAGACAAAGATTTATTTTCTCATATAGCTACATGTGGGAGTTTTTTCAGGTGACAGCAGTAGGGCCTTGTAATTGAAACCTAATTCAAGATCAACCATTAAACTCTATTGAATTAACCTAAGGAAGCATTGAAACTTAACGGTCACATTTAATGGTCTAGGCTAGAGACGTGTTCTGGCGTCTTTAAACCTTGCAGTTGTCGTTCGCTACAGCATTAGACAACACTAATACAAACTTGTACTCCCTGTACTATCATGTATATAAAGGGAGACCCCACTAGGTCTGCAATCCTTTATCCATAGGAAGCGAGTCTGCCACCTTGTAAATGTGATACACCGAACACAACATTCGAGGAGATTGCCTACCCATACTTCTCGGTTCGTCGGGAGGTATTTTGTAGTTCACGGTTACCTGGTAATCCTTTATTCCTAGAGTACCCTGAGTAGTCATTTTTTATCTTTACTGACTCTTTAAATTTGAAAAGATCATCGAGCACTTGTCCTTTCGAGCTCGTTAATTCCGAAAGCGACTAGAGTCACCTTTCGTCCTTTTCTCGACTCTTAAAATATGAAAAGGCAAAGTTTTGTTTTAGTGTCTTAAAATTAACTACCCACGAAATATTCCTAGTTAAATTTATCTTCCTTAGTGATTCTTTAGGGTCGATTCCAATGGCAACATTCCTAGAGTCTACCAGTCAAGGGTTCCCCTCAGATGGGAATCCTAGTCCTTTTCCTTCTTTTGGAAATGTTGGTGCTCCTTATATGGCAATGTTGTCCCTCCTTGGGTTAACCATTGGTTTACCTGTCTGGTTATTTTTGACCTTGGTGGTCTCGAGTGTCCCAACTCCTACCCCACCATCTCCTTCATTCGAATCACATCACGATGATTCTAAGGTTGACCCCTCACCTTCTTCCCCCATTTCTTCACCCTCCTCTTCTACTTCGCTTGGTGAAAGTTTGAAATCCAGTAACCAGGAGGCTAAGAAGAAGAAGAAGACAAAGAAAAAGAAGTCAGATAAGCAAGAGGCCAACCGTGCAGTTATTTCTCTAAATGCACTTCCTGTCGACAAACCTTCTAATCCTCCACGGAAGGTCAAATTCCCTTGCAAGTTATGTAAGGGTGACCATCTCCTTTGAGATTGTCCTGGCATTCCCAAAGTCTTAGGGGTATGGTCTCAAGACATGAACCAACCATCCCCGTCGACCTCTAGAGATCATGTCAATGTTATGTCTTTAGCTAATGATGGTAAGAAGAAGGGAAATATTAGATTCCCCTGTAGGTTATGTGAAGGGATGCATCTTCTTCACCTTTGTCCTCTTATGGATAAAGCTTCCAAATTTTTGGAAAACCTTACAGCTCCTCAACCCCAACTTCGTGTTGGTTATCAGAGGCTTTCTTCTGACCCTCTCTCAGTTGGTCAAGAGATTGACTTGGATTCATCTCTTGCCCATCCTGCTCTTCATGAGTGTGACTCTCTTGTGTCTGTTCCTGACCAACCATTGGTCAAAAAGAGTGTCGACTTGTCTCCGTTCTTCTCATCTCCTCATATTCTCATGAATCGAAGGGTGACCCTCCCATCCCAGTTGTTCAAGAGAGTCCTTCTCCTATTCCTATATAGCATGGGGGCAATCATATGATTCCCCCACCAAGTAGTTTTATTGTTTCTTTCAATTGGAGTCACTTGACTGCTTTCCGCCTTCCATCTTATGTGCCTTTCCAGATTACAGTACAAGCCTATAATATGTTACTATATGGAACTATATTAGATGAAGGCGCGTCGGTTAGAATCATGTCTTCTACTACTTGGAAAGCTTTGGGCTCCCCACAGCTTGTGCCTGTCACCTAGAATATGTTGGCTTTCAACGGAGGAACCAGACAACCCTTAGGGATCCTTCCAAATTTCCCTATTACTTTGGGAGGAAAGACCATCTATATAGACATTATGGTAGTCCAAGGTCCCTTAGATTTCAATCTTCTCCTTGGACACGACTATGTTTATGTCATGGGAGCTCTTGTTTCTTCACTTTTCCATGTGGTTTGTTTTCCGCACAAAGGGAGAATTGTGACTATTGATCAACTGTCACTCATTGGTCACTAGGCGCCTCCTTTGCAACCATCATCCCCTATTGGCTCTTGTCTACGAGCAGTACATTCCCCACCACAGGTCAATTATGTGGCTACTCGTTTTGTCTCTGTGTTTGTTGCTGATCACGCAGATGGTATAGTATATTATGTACTGGGGGCATTAGAACTTGATCTGTCTTTGGTACAAAATGACATGTATTATTCCCAGAGCATGGTTCTTCCATCTAGTGAAGACCTCTTGGGAGCCATGTTCTCGTATGGTCCATGATCAGATTAACGAGGATAGTTCCTAGTCTTGTGTCAACCTCGTTAAAAAATGAAACAAAGGGTGTGAGCATAGTTCTTTGTCTTGTGTCAAGCTCATTAAAAAATGAAACAAGGGTCTCGAGGATAGTTCTTTTACTGTGTCAACCTCATTAAAAAATGAAGCAAATCCCTTTTCCAAATTGAGTCTTTGATTAAGATCTCGTAAAATCCCAATCGAGTCTTTCCAAGATCTCGAAAGTGAACCTTCATTCCATCCACCTAGTTGATTGAAATGAAGCTTGGGGGCATGTACCTCGATTGAGTCATTATGCTGGGGGCATGCAAAATTATAGCAAGCATAGTTTTTCGTTTCAAGCTTGTGTAAACATGAAACCGAATCCAAGAAGAGTTCTCCACGGTTCAAGCCTGTGTAAAATTGAACCCATGCCTAATTTACATCTCGTGATTGTCATTTTTATCAGTTGATTTCTGCTAGATGAGCCTTGGTTGTTTCATTCCATCGCCACCATCTCTTTGAACGATCATATGATTTCACTTGGTTGTTTTTCATTTCCTGAGGAACCATAGCGATGAGTGGTTTTGTTATCCAGCCTCTTAACCATTACATGTTTTGAGCAGTTCCTCCATTGCCGGAACCAGTTGTTACCCTTTATACCACTCATTCCTCCAGGACGAGTCACCTTTAAGCTCTTTTCTGACTCATAAAAGATGAAAAGATTGCCGAGTATTTTTCCCTTTTGACTCATAAAAGAGAGAAAAATGGGGGGTTCGCTTTCAAGCTCTTTTCCGACCCTTTAAACACGAAAAGATTTCTGAACTCTTGTCATTTTGAACTCGTTAAATGCTATGAAACGTCATGCGCCCAGTATACATTTACCCCTTTTTTGGGCTGGGATGCACTATTTATGAAAAATGTACTCCTTGACTGAAATGGTCAAGCAGTTCTCTCAAGTATCATTTTCTACCTTTTCGGGCTCAAGAGACACAAATGTACAAAAAGGGACTATGTGGAGTTTTCTTTTCCATGTCTTTTTCAAACTCTCTAAACATGAAAAGGATATCGAGTTGCACCTTTGTCAAACTCGTTAAAATATTAAACGACATCGGATTTGTCACCATGACGAACATGAGCTTATCCTTCCTATGGCTCATTTAACTTACTGTGTCGGATTCATTCGAAGGATGAACTTACAATGCAAGCATATGCTATCCCCTTCAAGCTTGCGATTAAAAAATAATTGGGGTACCTGCTAGAAATGGTGGGGGAAAATTTGGAAATCTAATCAGTCGTGTCGGCAGCTCACTCTTGAACATGACACTTTTTGCTTCGTATCGGGTTTGGATATCCTCCTTTGTATCATTGACCTTCCTGGGTTGGGTCATTCATTTTTTCATTCTATTTTATCTTTGTTGCACCATCATGACCTCCGATCCTATGGATCCAAAAGCTACCAAACTTCCAGTCGTGTCATCGATATGTTCAAGAGTTGTCCTTATTTAATTACACTTACCTTTGATTCTCTGTATCATCCAAAATAATTTTTCATCATTTTGTCTCGTGTCGATGATGTGGGATACATTATGGCCCTCCTTCGACACGGTCACTTCCTGTCGACTTCAACTCATTATCTGGGAAGTTTTCCATGAGACTCCCTTCCAGTACCTTAGAGCTTGTATGCCCTAATGGCAAGTTCTTCACACTCGACGACAGGTTCACATCATTGGATTTCGATCAAGTGATTTCACGGGTGTTCGACTTCAGTTCCTCTATTCACATTCCGTGGATTTTGTTGATAGCACCTTGAGGACCATTGTCATTAGTGGTGGTTTCTCTCGTGCTTGTTAATAGTTTACATCATTAACTGGTAATCAAGTGACTTTCTAGCATGTTCGACATCAACACATCTATTCACATGTTAGAATTTGTACTTCGATCGGGTCGTATTGGAGCGCGAAACCCTGGGCTCAAATTACAAAAGTCTAGGTTGCGAAACGGTGTGGCATGATTATGTTGATATACATGTCTCTCACAGATGGATGGCTGCGACCATACCATGAGTTACCATATGTGATCCTTCTCATTTTTTGATGGTTGCGACCATACCTTGGTTTCGATATGATCCTCTTTATAGGATGGTTACGCCCATACCTATATCCATTTACATGATCATTCTTTGGGTGGTTGCGTCCATACCATAATTCATGTATCATTTGACAGATTTTTCAGTTATGTATATGAATTTGTACTTTCTTGTAGGTTTTTTGACGATAGACTCCAGTTCCTCACACTGATTCATAAAGCATTTCATCCCTCACTCTAGTTCAGCCTTCACGCTTTAAGGGGCATATGTTACACAACATTTTTTCACCGTCCCTATACTTCCCATTCCTTGATCCTAGAGGACCTCTACAGTGAACCCTACATGCTTTCCCTTCATGAAGAAACTCTCATTGTGTCCCTCTTCATGAGCGAAACAATTCCCTCTTGCACCATTTCCCCAAAATCTTCTGTTTTTCCCAATTTACAAGACCGGCGCTAATGGCCCTTGTCCTCCTCGCGCATATATGCAGGGATTAACATTGTCCCTAGCGCCAATCAGAGCGACTGAGATTTGTTCCAGTCGCGTCGGTCCTCCTATGGAATTTTTTTTAAATAAGGAGTCGAAGCTTCCAGCTCTAGAAGCTTCGTAACATAAGTCTGGTAAATGGTTTGGCCAAATGGGGTTGAGGATGTCAGTTTGGGCTCCTTTCCCCTATAAGAATTGAACTACCTCAAGAGATAAGACCTTCTCCCATGAGAATAGGATCCATCTCCCATCCATTCATGCTATATAAACCTCCCTTTTTCCCAAGCACAATCTAGTGTTAATATTGGTGTGCTAGTGCTAATTAAGTTTGGAGTAAACAACAAGCTATTCATAGTTGTAGCTCTATAGTTGTGTGAGGGATAAGTGTGAATTTGGTTTAGTGTGAAGCCTAAAGGGAAGATCCTTGAAACTATTATTGTTGAGGCCATCATGGAATGCTAACGGAAGTGTGTGGGAACCTGGTTTTATCGGAGGAGAACGGCAACATCAAGACAATGGTTGTAATCTCTTCTCGATTCAATATATATGCAACTATCAATTTATTTCCTACATGATGTGTCATCTTACATGTTCATGGATTAATGTTTCTTGACTTGTTAAGTAGGTTGAATTACAATTTGTCTATTATAACGATTGTTGTTTGTTGTTGTTTACTTGTTTCAGGTGTTTGAAGAAAGAAACGAGAGATAGATGGAGTGAGAAAGCAAGGTCATCACCAAATGGGATAAGCGTACTAAGAGGTAGGCCCTCTTAATTGGTTCTAACCTAACGAAATATTCCATAGAATGTGTTGGTTGTGGCTAGACCCATTATCGGGCTAGAGGAATTTTTTGTGTCCGCACTCATAATTTTACTTCACCACGCTACTGGAAGGGAGCTCCAACCCCTGGCTCTTATATTGGCCGATATGTTTACCAGTACGTAGGCACTGGACTACAGAAGGCTATAGTGTTCACTCTTCCTCCAGGGACCACGTTTCATAAATTTCCAGATTGGATACTCCTAAAATACAGCACCACAATCTGAAGGCCACATTTCATCCAATTTTCATACTAGACCCATCAACAACATTGAAGCTCAAAATCAATCACCGCTGCAATACAAAAATCAAATACATATGCATCAACCAATCACTGAAACTCAATCATCAATCTATGAATCAACCACCACTGGATCAATCAATCACTAAAAACCCATCATCACTGAAGCAAATCACAATTAATCAGTCTAAACATTCAGAACATTGTCACCATAACACAAAGCAGAACCCAGAAATATACATCAACCACCAGAACCAACTACAACTTCAAACATCATATTTCATAATGTATACGCTACTTCGATGTGTCGAACCAGTGTGTATACGTGCTTTTATCAAATCGAACCAGTGTACAAATCTGCAAATACTAACTTAAAACATCACAACTATTCCAGACTTCAGTCATACCCAGATCAAAACATTTACAGTGTAAATCATGCGTTAGCATTCAGATCTAGACTATCCATGATCAAACCACATAATGATAATTCATTTCAGGTCTTATGATCCTGATCCATCATTAGATCTCATCCCTCATCAACCACTAAGGTTCATCCTTAGTTCAAATCAAGCAAAGCACTAGAAACCCATAACATGCATATTTTCTTTTGATCTCACTCTTCATAAGATATTCATTACTTGCACACTTATCCCTTTGATCTTCTCCTCCTTATATGGTTTTAGTCTTTTTTCAATACCTTGGACCAAATACCTTAGACCAATACCTTGGACCAAAACATTGATTTTCCATCCCATACGCACTTTTCCTTCTATGAAAGTGCGTGCATACGTATACGCTCCTTTTGTTATGTTAAACTACTTGTATAAGATACCAAGATACTCTCCCCCTTTGACATCAAGGGCAAAGGGCAGACCAAGATATTCTCCCCTTTTGATATACATTATGTTGTCCATGCTCCCCCTGAGTACATGTAGAGTCTGCAAAGATATTTTTCAAAAGAATAACATGACTCTATAACTCAACTAAGTGAGTATGACTTCCCTAAGACCAATGACTCATACATACATCAATCACCCAACCAAGTGGGGATACACCAAATTTGACTCATCCACCCAACCAAGTGGGGATATACCAAATGTTTATACATGACTGAAATAGCAATTATTACATCATCCTTCCCATGCATAGTGGGGTTACAAATTAGGTATTTTCATGACCTTTACATCAAATGATATACATGACATTTATAACAAGGACCAAAAATATAAACAAGACCATGATAGTCATCAGCAACTATCATACACCATATATGATCTGCACCATCAGCATCTGTCAGCAGCATCAAGATCAACAGCCTGTATATGTCCATCATCAAAAGAGTCACCTGAATCAAACAACTATGTGGATCAAACAATATAATTATCGTCATGTACCAAAGTATTCTAATATAATGCCAATAATGCATTATTAGAAACATATGCTCCCCCTAAACCTATGCCAACTGTTTACTATCAGATTTGATCATTGCATTTGTTAGTAAGAATTCATCAACTTATTACCATCTTATCAGGGCCAAAAAAACTTCCACATATCATCAACAAACAGTAACCATCATCAATCAGAACATAATAGATAATTGATAATTGACTGAACCATATCAAACCCCTTTTCCTGAGTCTGTCCCACTGCTTTTTCTTCCAAACACCATATATGCGACTGTGTAGCTTCTAACTTGCGTACATACGTGACTTCTCTTCATAATAACTGCGTATGAGAATTGGAATACTGAATTTTTACACTTTCAGTTCCCCCGGAGTCTGTTATGTCTATATATTGTGTTATGCCACATCTTTCTAACTGTACTTCCTTCTTCTTCCATATCTTCGAGTGTGATGATGTTTTCTCCTTTTGGTATAGTGGCCGAAGTTTTCTCCTGCATTCCTTTTCTATATGTACAAACTTGTTACATGCATAACATCTTACATGTTTCATAGTCCTTCTATAGCATTCAATGGCTTTGTGACCAAACATATTGCAAGAAAAACAATATCCCTTAAAATACCTAGAATTTGATGATCTTTCTGTGTGATGGTCTTGAACCATTCTACTTCTGCATCTCGCTGCAACATGTGCAAAATTATGACATATAAAACATTCAACGTTATTCATCGTAGGAAATAACCGACTATCACTTCCATAGTTAGGAGTAAGAGATTTTATTTGAAGACTTTCTTTCCTTGGTTGTTGATGGGGTTGACCTCTTAGCTTCTTTCTAAGCATTTTGGATTTTGCATTAGAGTTCCTTGCTTCAGTTTGTGAGCTACATTCACCTTTAATAGTTTCATGAAAACCAAGACCAGATTTGAAGGCAGGAGACCTTTGACTACGAAGAATATCATCCAAAATCTTAGTACTATCTTGAAATCGTAAAATTTTATCCTTTTCTTCTAATTTACCTTTTAGGATATTTATCTCAACCTGATATTGCTCTTCCTTTTCAAGATACTGCTTCTTCATGATTTCTTCATATTTTTTTCCTTCTTCCACTTGTTACCATATTTTGAGAATCTCATTTTCTTGTTCTTCATCTACTTGAGGTAGTTCTTCATTCTGCTTATTTGATTTTTCAAGATCTTCTTTTAGAGAGAGGATCTTAGTTTCAAGACTTTCATAGTAATTGGGTCTATCTTTAAGTCTCTTGATTTTTGTGCTATTTTCATTTAATTCATTTCTTAATGATGTTACTTCACCCTGTAGCTTTTGACATTGATCTCCTTTTTCATTATATTACTTCCTTACCTTGTTTCCTTCCTCCAACTGAGCTTTTAATCTGGTAACTTCTTCTTTGAAGGCACACTCCCTTTTGTTAAATAGATCTTGTTAATCTCTAATTTTGTCTATGAGTCTTTTAACTTCTCCCTCTATATTTATTTTACTATCACTTTCAATATCTTCAACATTGTATGAACAGAGAAAAGTATCATCAGAAGACCAAAAAATTGTACCTAATACTTCTTTTGCTTGTTCATCTTCAATCTAAGGTGATTCTGAATCTAAATACTTGCTTCCAACTAATGGCCAATTGTATCTCCTGTTGTCACTGTTCCTTTGAGATGTCTTCTTCTTCTGAGGTGCTTTCTTCTTTTGCTTTTTTCTCATTGTTTCTACAGATCTCCTTCAAGTGATCAAGATTCTTCCAAAGGACCTCCTCTGATACCAATTGTTGGAAATAATACTGAGAGGGGGGAGTGAATTAGTATTAGTCAAATCAATAAATTTTTCTTTCCATACTCAAATTTATATACGTTACTTCAATGAAGGTAACTTGCGTGTAAACGCAACTGTCTTTAAAGCAACCAGCGTATATCCAGCAAACTTATGATTCAGTTAATTCATCATATGTTGATCTTTAATCAGTGCATCAGTACTTCATTAACCATATAAATAGTAACCATGTGCAATAATAACATAATAAACCATCACACATAAGAAACACACATGAACACCAAGATTTAAGGTGGAAACCCAATGCAGGACAAAAACCACCTGTTGTTGTCTTCTTTTAATATAAGAAAAACTTGTTTACAATATTGTACTGGTGCAAACTCATACCAGTACGCAGGCACCCACCTGCAAAATGCTACAACCTTCTCTTGTTTTCAAGATACTAGTGGAAGGGAGCTCCAACACCCTAGGTCTTGTACTAGTCGATCCATTTACTAGTATGTAGGCGCTGGCCTACAGAAGGCTCCAACATTCACTCTTTCTTCAGCTGCTACTGGAAGGGAGCTACAACCCCTTAGCTCTTGTACTAGTCAATCTGTTTACTAGTACATATGCGCCAACCTATAGAAGGCTCCAACCTTCACTCGTTTTCCAGTTGCTACTGGAAGGGAGCTCCAACCCCCTGGCTCTTGTACTGGCCGATATGTTTACCAGTACGTAAGCATCGGCCTACAGAAGGCTGCGACCTTCACTCTTCCTCCAAGGGCCATGTTTCATAAATTTCCAGACTGGATACTCCTGTAATACAACACCACAATATGAAGGCCACGTTTCATCCAATTTTCATACTGGACCCATCAGCAACATTGAATTTCAAAATCAATCACCACTACAATAAAAACATCAAATACATATGTATCAACCAAGCACTGAAACTCAATCATCAATCTCTGAATCAACCACAACTGAATCAATCAATCACTAAAAGCCCATCATCACTAAAGCAAATCACAATCAATCAATCTAAACATTCAGAACACTGTCACTAGAACATAAAGCAAAACCTAGAACTATGCATCAACCACCAGAACCAACTGCACTTCAAACATCATATTTCATAATGTATACGCTACTTCGATGTGTCAAACCAGCGTGTAAACACGCTTTTATCAAATCGAACAAACGTACAGATCTGCAAATACTAACTTAAAACATCACAACTATTCCAGACTTCAGTCATACCCAGATCAGAACATTTACAGTGTAAATCATGTGTTAGCATTCAGATCTAGACTATCCATAATCAAACCACATAATGATAATTCATTTCAGGTCTTATGATCGTAATCCATCATTAGATCTCATCCCTCATCAACCACTAAGGTTCATCCTTAGTTCAGATCAAGAAAAGCACCAGAAACCCATAATATGCGTATTTGCTTTTGATCTCACTCTTCATAAGATATTCATTACTTGCACACATATCCCTTTGATCTTCTCCTCCTTATATAGTTTTAGGCCTTTCTCAATACCTCGGACCAAATACCTCAGACCAATACCTTGGACCAACTACCTCGGACCAAAACCTTGATTTCCCATCCCATACGCACTTTTCCTTATGTGAAAGTGTGTTCATACGTATACGCTCATTTTGTTTTGTTAACTCGCGTGTATACGCTACATGGACCAAATGAACCAGCGTATACTTCTTAAACCATTTCTGGAGTCTGATCTGTAATCCTTTGTTGTTATCCCATTGCACTGTGAATTGTCACCTATGTGAGCTTCCATCAAGGACAACACCTGTGTCATAATTCCAACATTTGTTCAGAAAAGGATCCAGAAGAAATTTTCAACAATGCCTAGTCTCTTCAGGTTTTGGATTTGTCATCCACTTCAATAAAAGTATTTCCAAGCTTGAAGCAACTTCAACAACTTCAGCTTCTCAACTTGTCTAATTGCTCCAAGCTTGTTGATTTTCTTGATAGCCTCTATAGTGTCCTATCACTTAAAGGTTTGAATTTTTTGTGCACTCCAATAAAATCATTGCCTGAGAACTTTTATAATATATCTAGTCTCAAGTTTTGAATCTTAATTCTTGTTTACAACTAGATGAACTGCTGAATAAGAAAGGAGATCTTCAGAATCTAAAGCATCTCATGTTGATGCATGCTTTAGTCTCAAGAATATTCCAAAAAACATTTCTTAGCTCACTTCATTGAACACTCTCATTTTTCCACTAATAGAGTCTACTTGTGTAAAGTGTGGAAGATCTCTCAAAGCTCTCCAATCTCATGGAACTGACAACCATGGTGAAATAAAAAAATTGCATTGGGTACAGTGGATGAGATGAGAAGCTTAAAATTAGAATGTGACAATGATGCAAGTGCATATAGAGATGGCACAGCGCCTAAGCATGGTATTCTCCAAAACATAGGGAATATTAATAAATTGCAGGATTTTCATCTCATTAATTATTACAGGGCAACTCTACCTAATAGTATTTGTAAGTTACAAAATAACAGTGTTACTTTTGTGCTTATGTTACCAATTGGAGGATCTCCCTACCTTGGAGGAGACCAAAAATGAAAGTGCATGTGACTCTTTTCCCATGTTAGAAAAATTAGTTTAAGAAACTTGCTCAGGTTAAATTCCAAAATTGCAGGATCATCAGGTGAATGGAATGAAGAAACAATGTCCAAACTTCAATTATTGTTGATATTCAATTGTGCATTATTGGAAATATTTCTAAAGGGAATGAAGTTGCCTCATTTAAAAGAACTGTAAATTACTATGTGCAATCAGTTGATGGAGCTATACATTGGTAGTGGAAACTATTTATTGTTAGAGTATTTAACATTTGATAAACTAAACAAGTTAGAGAGCACAATAAATCCATTGCATGCTCAAGTATATCATGCTCCACGAATAATAACCAAGCATGCCATGCACAAATATTAGAGCTGCTTCATAATTGAAGGGACCTGCATACTATATTTAATCTCTAAATTTGATCTAACATCCATTACTACTTTGAAATTTCACATCACTACTGCCAAAACAAAATCTGGTTTTCAGGGATCAGATGCAAGGGCACTCACACATAAATTTTTGGTGTCCTTACTAATTTGTAGGTCTCTTTTTCAGGCTCCATAGATTAGTTTTCAATAGAAGTTAGCAAATTTGATTTCTAATTCAAACCAAAACACTACCATCAACATTTGAGAGCATGGAATAATTTTGTAGCATATTTCTAAATTTTATTCCATTGACGTGGCAATATTTTCCTCAACATTTGAGAGTAGGAACAAATTTCATAGCATACAATTTCTAAATTTGATCACAGTGACATGGCAATGATCCCAAATAGTAATTGAAAAACTGAGGCACAAATTGAAAACCTTCAGTCAGCAGTGAATTGAGGATCAATTGAAGACATAGAAATCCTATTTTTGTTCTTGTTCAAAAGAAAAAAATGCTAAATAGGGAGGCTAAATGCAAAATAAGGATGGAGCCTTTTTAACACTTAACTAACCCATTTCAAAATTAGAAAAAAATCCCTAAATTATTATAATTTTGGATATGCATTCTAAATGTGTGTATCTTCCCAGTTCATTCCTTTATATATAAGTAATTTTCAAATCACCCATTCAAACCTTAGATTTATTGGACTAAGAAACTTAGATTAGCTTCTTCCCACAGTTTAGATATGTGCTCTGATATATCTTTGACGTCCAAATTTAGTTATGGTCAAAAAATTGACATTACTCCAAACCTCAAAGCTCGTCTTCACTGCAGTGCTCTGTAATTATGTAATGCTCCCTAGCCAGTAGAATGGAGTTTTGTTATCTCATATGCAGGGTATGTTTTAGGTTCCATCCCCTGCAAAGTATTTAGGTTCCACCATATTTTAAATTTAAATGAAAAACACATACAAAAGGTTAATTTTTGGTGGCATGTTGTCAAATAGAAATACATGGAGCTTCCTGCATATCAATTTTTTTTCCAAAGATTGTAATTAAAAGTTAAAATTGTAGTAAGTAAAGGTCTTCTTGAGGGGAAGGAAAGGGAGCTCTGATGGGTTTTACGCTCCGCGACCGTAAGGGCCTAGGTTAACCCTAGCCGCAGGAACGCAGGAACCTCACTAGAACGACCAGCTCTGAACAGGGATCGGGTTTGGATTCGTCACCAGTTATCGACTGCGGTTATCGGAGGGTTGACCGGTATGGAGGACCTCGGAGTTACGGATCTAGTGGATTACACCGAGGATCCTCTTGAAGGGATAGGTATATTTAGAAACCCTAATGAGGCATCCACACCAGCTGTTGAGTTTACCGCCACCCAGGACGCTTTACCTGTGGTCTCCCTGCCCGATCTACCTCCCACTTCACCTGCTCTGGAAGCCCCGCCTCTTTCGCCAGGAACTGCCCTACTTCTATCTTCATTATCACCAGATACATTGGCTTACGATCTGCTATCATCGCCGAGAATCGATCAAGCTACAGCACAGGTTGAGACTAGGGCAGCAGCTGAAAAACCCCCGCAAGAAGAAGGGATCAGGCCCTCGGGTTGTTTCAGCACCCCGGCCCTCCATGCACAGCCCACAAAACCCTCCCCTGCGGTAGGGGTCTCCAATCCACTCGTAGATCATCCGACCGCACCTCGCACGAAGAAGAGATCGAAGTGCATCAGAGCGACGGTAAAAGATATTACTGTATCCTTCGGTGACCCCACCAATTTTGAGGAGACTATGGCACTGGCTCGAACGGTCCTGGTTGGACATGTGCGGGGGCGTACCTTCTCGGCGGAAAGATTGAAACTATGGGTGAAAGAAATCTGGGGTGCGCTATTCACAGAATTGCCGGAAGTACAAGAACTCCCGAGGGGATGGTTCTCTCTCCACTTCGCAAAAGAGGAATACACGGACACTGTACTGGCTCAGTACTGGCACATAGAATTGGCACCTGTGCTATTGAAGCAATGGAGCCCTCTTTTTGATCCGGAGCGCGAACAGATAGGAGCTGGTCCTCTATGGGTGCGACTGCCGGGGCTGCCATTACAATACTGGACTGAGGAAGCTTTCATCAGGATTGGGAATGCGCTGGGAACGTATTTGGATCACGACCGATCTTACAAGGAGAACAATAAAAGAATCCTGGCTAGAATCCTGGTTCACCTGGACACCAGGGAGGGATTAGAAGAAAAAATGACTTTGAGATGGGGAAAATTTAGCAGAACGCAGATTTTGGATTACGAAGGCGTCCCTTTCAGATGCAACCGATGTCACCAAGTGGGTCACCTGTTCAAGGATTGTCCATTGAAAAATAGTCAGGAAGGATCTCCAAAATCAACACCAGCAGTTTCCAGTGGAGTCCCCCCAATCAACCCTCGACCACCCCATAGCAGTGCGGGACCACAAGGTGTTTCAGAGAAACCAGACCTGCACAAGACAGCCCCGCCTTCGCCTCCGCTAACTAGGGCTCGGGCAGCAGCAGCGGCCGTGCAAGTGTCGGGTATCTCTCCTATCCTTCTCTCTAATTCATCTGATATCTCTTATGCACATGTAAATTCTATTGCATGCTCCATGGCTCAGTGCATTATTCCCCCTCCCCCTCCATTGTCATCCACTGCTCCGCCCTCATTGCCCCTTTCATCTCCGCCCCCCTCGCCATCATCATCTCGCTCGACCCCATCCCATTCATACTCTCTCTGATCCCGTTCCACACATCTGGATGTCTCTGAATCCCATTCCGGGTTGGGTATTGTCCCTCTGGGCCCTGGATTCCTTTCATCCCGGGGTCGCAAATCGTATCTTAACAAAGCCATTAGGCATGCTGGCGCGGAAGTGGCAGCTGGGCGCCAAGCCACTATCGATGGGGTTCTTAGAGCAACAAAGCCCCCAAAGAATGGCCCCCCATGAAGTGCCTCTCCTTCAACTGCAGGGGCCTGGCTAGCTCCCCAAAAAAGCTAGCCCTCAAACGACTTTTTGAGGTCGAATTGCCTGATATCATACTCCTCCAAGAAACCCTTGGATCTGCAGAGTCTACTACTCGATCCCTCTCCACAATGGGGGCCAGATGGAGCTTTCTAGCTACTGATGCCATGGGTAGATCGGGTGGACTGGCGTTAGGATATAACCCCAAATCTATCAGATTGGACTCCTCTTGGGGGGGTCATGGTTACCTGGGAGTAGACATTTTCTCTATCGACCTTGGTCTCTCCCTCCGTATTGTCAACATATATGGACCCTGCCAACAGAGGGAAAATTTCTGGAGACATCTTCTCAGCTGTAACCTAATGACTCTCGATCATATCATCATAGGAGGAGACCTGAACTTCTCCCTGGGATTCAGTGAGTCATGGGGTTCATCGGCCCAAGTTGACCCCATCACTGATTTCATGAGGCGATCATTGGAACAGCATGACTTCATTGATATCCCTATGCAGAAGCCCCTTCCTACGTGGAGAAATAGAAGGGTAGGATCGGCTGCACTGGCACGCAGGCTGGATAGATTCTTGCTGAAGGGCCCTCTGATTCATCGGCTACACTCATATAAACAGTGGGTAAGCAATGGGGGTATCTCTGACCATTCCCCTATCGTTATGGAAATCCTGGGACCGCATCAGAAACCAAAAGCTCCTTTTAAGTTCAATCACTTATGGCTCCAGGACCCGAGCTTCTCAAATCTGATCACCGAATTTTGGAGAGCACACCCCATTGATCGAGAATCCTCGATGGCAAGGGGATTCGTTAAAAACCTCACTGGGCTCAAGCATATAGTGATCAACTGGGCAAAAGAGAAAAAGACCAGAGAAGATGAGCAGCTTAATAAAGTGGAAGATGAATTGAATGCCCTTCTGGACGAGCAAAATCTGGGGTTCATAACACAGGAAGACAAGGCTCGTCTGGTGGAACTGGAAAATCAGAAGAATAATATTCTAAAGGGTAGGGAGGAATCTATCAGACTTCGCAGCAGAGCAACTTGGCTTAAAGCCGGAGACGAGAATACTAGATTCTTCCACAACTTTGCCAAAGGAAGGAAAGTGGCAAATACCATTTGGAACCTTCCCCTTCCTGATGGGGGACTGGCAGATTCCTTTAACAAGCTCTCAAATCTGGGTACTACACACTTCAGAGGTTTATACAAGAGTCCTGCAGGTACAAATCTGGCGGAAATCATCAATGTGGCCTCACATCTCCCTAGATTCGTTGATGAGGAGGACTCTGAAGATCTTGAAGCACCCGTCACCATGGCAGAATTGGAAAGTACTCTCAAATGGTTCCATAAGGAAAAGAGCCCAGGACCGGATGGCTGGACTATAGAGTTCTACACTGCCTTCTTTGATCTCCTGGGAGGAGATATACTAAAGGTGGTGGAGGAAAGTAGGATCTCGGGTAGTCTCTACAATGCTATTAATTCCACATTCATTGCCCTCATTCCTAAATCAGACACCCCATCCTCTTTTGATGACTTCCGTCCCATATCCCTCTGCAATGTTCTCTATAAGATCATCTCTAAGATCATTGCCAATAGGATCAAGCCTATCCTGTCTAGACATATCTCCCCTCAACAATTTGCATTTCTGGAAAACAGGCAGATCCATGAAGCCATTGGTTCAGCCCAAGAAGCGATACACTCCATTTGGACAAAACACCTCAATTGTATTCTGCTGAAGATAGACCTATCCAAGGCATTTGACCGAGTCAGCTGGCTATATATCAAAATGATCCTTATACATACTGGCTTCCCTCCTGCCCTAATCAATTGGATCATGGCTTGCATCACCTCTCCCACCTTCAGTATCTTGATCAATGGATCAGCCTCACACTTCTTTCACTCTGAAAGAGGGCTGCGACAGGGCTGTCCTCTCTCGCCTCTACTCTTCCTACTGGTCATAGAAGCTCTAAGCCGGCTTATCATCACTGCAAAAAGGGAGGGGACTATCAGAGGCCTCAAAATCACGGATGAATGTTTCCTCACACATCTACTATTTGTAGATGATGTCTTAATTCTATTAGATGGCAGCGTACAGGACACATCTTCCTTCACTCGTATCCTAAGTCTCTTCTCAAAAGCTATGGGTATGGAAGTGAACAGATCGAAGTCCACTATCACCATGGTCGGAACCTCAGCCAACGAATCCCACGTGGCTAGACAGGCTTTTCCTTTTACCTCCCAGCCTTTGGACAGAGGCCTTAAATATCTGGGATATTGGTTAAAGCCGACATGTCAAAAGATTGTTGATTGGGTATGGCTAGTAACAAAGATAGAAAAAAGGCTAACATGCTGGAGCCACAGATATCTATCCAGGGCTGGGAGATTAACCCTGATTAAATCCGTACTTGAAGCTACTCCGGTATTCTGGATGGCACTGGCTTGGATACCTCGGAATATTCTGGCAAAACTACAGCAACTATGCAATAGATATTTATGGGCTGGCAACCAAGACAAGCGTATATTTGCCTGGATTGGCTGGAACAAGATTGCCTTACCAAAGAAATGGGGAGGATGGGGGTTGAAGGAGCTCCCTATCTTTGCAAAAGCTTTAGCAGGAAAAATGGGCTGGGCTCTTCTGACGACCCATAGTTTATGGACCAGAATCACTTTCCATAAATACATCTGGCCTCTCAGCATCATCGACTGGGTTAGGCTCCCAGAGTGGAATAAAACTGGCATATCATCTATCTGGAAGGCCCTATTACACTCGCTGCCTCTCATCAGAGATAACCTGGTTTGGCGTATCAGAGAAGGGAACAGCGCAAGGATTGGACTTGACCCTTGGACGGGAAGCGGTGGTAGGCATATACTGCCACATGATCTGGTGGAACACCTCTCAGCTCAAAATATCAAGGTTATATCACAGATTGCGGACCATGACCATTCGGACATCTTCCATCAAGCATGGAAATCCGCGCACCAACTAAACCTCCCTAGAAGATGGCATGCAGCCTGGGAAGATTACAGAGCAGCCTTGATCGAATCACATATTCGAATAATAGAGGGCCCGGATGAACTCGTATGGAACCAGACAGATCACGGTATATACACTCCCAAGGAAGGTTACATACAGCTCATCGCACACAAAAAACCTGAGGACAATCCTAGTTGGTGGCAGAGTATCTGGAAGCAGGCCGCATCTCCCCGATCTAAGCTTTTCAATTGGTGCATATTGCGGAATAAAATCCCCACCGGAGAACATCTCATGAAAAGGGCACAACATGGTCCTACTCGGTGCGTTCTTTGCAAGGAGGATTCGGAATCAACATACCACATATTTCTGAGATGCCGAGCGACACTAAACCTTTGGCAAAACCTCAAGCCCTTCATAAATTACACTGGTGATTGGGTCGGAACAGACCTCATCAACGCTTGGACAGTATGGGAAAAGAAAAATAAAGGCTCGAAAAACATCAATCTCCCCATCATTGTTAACTGGTCCATCTGGAAAACTAGAAACAGAGCGATATTTGAAAACAAGCCGATTCATTGGCCATTGATTGAGGCCGGGATTATATCTGCCCTGAAGGAACTTCCCGACCCGCCTCCTCCGTCATCTCGTCAACCTGCTCCTCCCCCTCCCATCGATCAAAGTATACCTTGGGCATATTTCGATGGAGCTGCTAACTTGCAAAGCTGTGGAGGAGGCATCATCCTAAATGTATCAGAGCATCATCAATTCAGAATCAAGGCCGGTCTGGGTGCCGGCACCAATAACTTTGCAGAACTCATCACTCTTCGCCACTTACTTCACTTTGCACTGAGACACCACTGCACTAGCATCAACATATTTGGGGATTCTCAGATCATCATTAATTGGATTAACGGCACAGCTACATGTCACATGCACTCTCTTAGCATTATCTTACATGAAGCTCTTGCTCTCAAATCAGCATTTAACAATATTACTGTCTCTCACATCCACAAGGAACATAACAAAGGTGCCGACAAATTATCCAAGGAGGCAGCGCTGATGGACAAAGGCATTTGGGAGATTACAGAGATCAAAGACCAGCAGGAACAAAGATTTTTCCACCGTCCGTATATAGACCCGGGATACCCAACCTCGGGTCAGCAAACAGCATAAAAGGAACCGCTTATATATGACAGCAGTATATACATAGATTCATACTGAAATTTTTGATAATATTTTTGGCTAGATATGTGACGAACAGGCCACTGTAAACAGCTCAGACAGCTTACCCTGCGTGGTAATGCAAATTAACAGTACAACTGTCAATATTTTGTAAAAACAGTCTCATGTATTTTCTGCTTATTAATGAAATATTTATGGATTTTTCCAGAGGAAAAAAAGTAAAGGTCTTCTTGAATTAGTTTGGGAATTTAACTGCATCCATGGTCTTTATTCCAACAGGGGTCACCTTCACCCATAATCAGAGAAACGTAAGAGTTTTCACCCCACTTATGATGACACTCATATGAAATATCACAAGGGTGGGAGGTGGAAAAATAAAATGACCCTACATTTTGAAAAGGAGCCATGCATGAAAAGGAAAAAAGGAAATTATAACCACACCATCGAACATTCCCTCAAGTTTTAATATAAAGAAGGGAATGATAAAAGCCTCCTTAGTGAACGATAAAGATGGTTTCCAATTTCCCTAAAATGGTGGAACATGAGTATAATGCAAATATATTTAGGGAGGTTTCAAAGGAGTTTTTTTTGTTGGTTTTACATTCCTTTTAGAAGGAGCAAAGTCCTGGGCCAAATGAGTGGTCAATAGAGTTATACTTGCACTTCTTTAATCTCGTTAGGGATGATATTTATGGATCATTGAGGGAGTTCAATTGTCCGGGAAAGTCCCAAGAAATTTCAATTCTACTTTCATTGCCTCATTTCCCCAATGATTTGATGAGTTTAGACCTATATCCCTGTGAAAATGTGTACAAGATTACATCTAAGGTCACATTTGTTAGGATTATTAAGCCTCTCCTGTCTCATTTCATCTTCCCTAAACAATTTGGCTTTTCAAAAGGTCCATTCATGAGGCCATAGTTTCAATCCAAGAAGTTTTACACTTATAAATATGTCTCACTTCCATACTATTGTTCTTAAGCTAGATCTGTCTAATTTATTTGACAAGGCATCCTTATTGAACCTTAGACTCCTAATCCACTCGAGATTCTCTTTACCTATGGATAAATCGATTATGAGTTGTTTTTCCTCTGCTTCATTTTCATTATTAATCAATTGTTTGCTTAGTTTTGTTGGTTGTAGTAGGCCTCAAAAATGTTATTTATGAGGCAAAGAGGCTCACACTTCTACAAGGGTTCCAAGGTAGAAGAGGGATCTCCATCACTCACGTCCTTTTTATAGATGGTGTTTTATTATTTGGCCTTGGCTTGGTGAGGAAAAGTCAAACCCTGATTTTTTTTATAGATCTATAATCTACAACCACTGGGATGGAAGTTACTCTGGGTACGTATGCTTTGTATACCTATGGGTTGAATGACAATCTATCTAGAATTGAAAGGATATTCTTCTTTTAACATTTGGATTTTTGTAGTGGTCTCAAATACTTGGGTTTCTTTTTAAATCCAAATAATTATGGAAACGAGGATTGGAAATGGTTATTGTCTAGAATAGAACAAAGAATCACCATTTGGTGCAACAGGTGGATCTCAATAGGTGGTAGGTGTGTACTCATCAAGTCTATCCTTGAGGCTATTCGAGCCTTTTGGCACTCCCTAGCCCATATTCCTAAAGGAATCTTGGAGAAAATAAGAAGATGTTGCTTCAATTATCTTTGGAAAGGAAGTAATGAATTCAAGAGTTCCCATCTAACTCAATGGAAATTGTTTTCTACTCCAAAGAAACTTGGTGGTTGGGGACTTAAAGATATTCACCTTTTTGGCTGCTCAATAGCACCAAAATCATTATGGAAATTGATTACTAAAGAAATCTTATGGAGAAGGATTATCATCCAGAAGTATATAGCTCCAAAATCTCTCCTAGACTGGATAAGGATAGAAAGGAAGAATAATCAGAATGTCTCTAATCACTGGAAAGCACTAACAGGGGCCTTTCCAGTGATTATAAAATACTTGGCTTGGAGGGTTGGGAATGGCACTCAGGTGAGAATTGGTTTTGATTCCATCTTAGGTTGTGGAAAATTTGTTTTCCTTACATAATAACTTGCAATGCACTTGTAGGGGATGGGAATATGTACTTTAAACATAGTGGAAAAGCCTCGAGAAACTACATTTTGGTAAACTACATTCTGGTCGCAAGTTTGGCTTACAACACAGGATCTTGGTATGGGAATTGGACTAAGGTAGGCATTAGATGCATACTTGGCATAATTTTAAGAGAACCCACATAAGGTTGAAGGATGTATTTGATGAACTCTATTGGGTTGGGAAGAGTGAGGGGAACTTTACTCTGCTAAACTAGGTTATTTGTCTTCTCTAGCTCTCCATAGGTCAAGGAATTCGGGTGGTGGTCCAATCTGTGGAAGGTGGGAACTCCATCTAAGTGCATCATGTTTATGTGGATGGTATTAATGAATTGGGTTTTTACTTGGGATAGACTTAAAAAAAAACACATTGTAAGTGTTTATGTGGATGGTACTGATGAATTGGGTTTTCACTTGGGATAGGCTTAAAAGAAAAATCATTATAGGGCCTGTTTGGTGTAGTCTATGCAAATTCCAGGCTGAAACAAATACTTAACTCTTTATGAGCTTCTCCTACATTGTGCAGGTGTGCAAAGAAGTAGAGGAATTTTTGAGCCTGTTCAACTTATGGTGAAAGGGTTCCATTGTAAAAAAATTTAAGGAATGGTTTGACAAGAGAGAATTGAAGAAAAATCGAGTTGTTTCCTACCTCATCATCTAGGAAACCTAGTTAGCAAGAAATGCTAGTGTATTTGAAGGAATGTAGACTCCCCCATTTCAATTCATTGCTCAGGCAATTGCAATTTTCTTTATCTTCACAACTGTAGACAAGGTTCATAGGCCAAGTATGATGATCTTTCCATTGATAAATCCTTCCCCTAGAGCTTCTTTGATGGGGCCTGTCAAGGTACAAGCCACGTCTGTGGTGAGGGATTTGTTCATTTTCTTTAATATTCTCATGTCTTTAAAGGAAAAGAAAACATAGGAAGGGGGACCAATAATTTATGAGAATTTAAGGCTCTGTCGTTCCAATTAAAGACTGCTCTGAACAAAGGTATAGAGTCTAGATAGGCTTTAGGACATTGGTGATTGAATTTTCTTAGTTTGATGAATGACAAAATACAGGTTCAACACAAATGGTTACACTCTCCAACAATACTTTGAAAAGACCTACCCAGTCGTTTCTAGCTGATTCCTTTTCCCATGTATTTTGGAAGCATAACATGCAGGCAGATATCCTTTCCAAGGAAGGTATTCATGGGTTGTAAGATCAAATTTCTGAAGAAGATTTTGTTGAAGGTTCCTTAATCTCATCTAGGATTCTTCTTGCCTCTTAATTGCAAGCGCCTGTGGGTTGGAATATTTATGTAATTATCTCAATATCATTAGGGGAGTTTTGAGGTATAAAATAGAAATAGGCCTCCTAAGGAAATTAAAAATAATAGTGGAAAAAATAAAATAATATTATATTACATCATCAAATTTTAGAGGGAAAAAAAGAAAAACCTATTTTTTTAACTCATATTTTCAACTTATCTCCCTATGGGTTTACTCAAATTCCGAGTGGAAACACTCGTTGGATGCATAATTTGATTCCTCATCCAAGGAGTACCCATGTTGCATACTTTCGATGGACCCTACTACACGAACAATGAAAAATACACGAAAAATGTGATTGCAATCACATTTTTTCATATATTTCTCATTTTTCGTGTAGTACGGTCCATCGAAAGTATGTAATATGGGTACTCCTTGGATGAGGAATTAATTCTTTCATCCAACAAGTACTCATGCTCAAAATTGAGTAAAACCTTAGGGAGATGAGTTAAAAATATGAGTTGAAAAAATAGTTTTATTATTTCACTATTTTTTAATTTTTTTTACTTTTTTACTCCAAAAATGGTGAATGATCACCCATGGTTGACATCTTCATATTGAATCCTATTGGTTCTTATAAAGTTTATTTTTGTTATACATTTTTCTTAGGAGACCCATTTTATACCTCAAAATTCCCCTAATGGGATTGTTTTAATGGACTTTGTTAATAAGTTGACAATGGTCAAGTTGTCTTTGCTATAGAGTCTTTTTCTGTAGATATATAAGTTGTAAACAATTTTGGAAACTCTGATAATCCAAATCATAGGTGGGCAGGTTGTTATGAAACAATTTATTGAACATGTGTAGTTGTTGCACTCTGAAGAATGTATTTTTTATTCTTCCTGGAATAGAAAATGCAATTTTTCCCGAGGAAAAGAAATATTGAGAGTTAAGTTTGCACCACCTTATTGATCTTATGATAAATTTCTCAATTAGGATCCTTCAACACTTCAATTGCATTTCTAATGTTTTCTATCATGTTTTCCTAAAGAAGGGGAGTTAGTGTTAAGATATCTAATGGCCTTAACTATAAATTGCATAGAGGTTGTCATAGATTCTTGGTCCTGCCATTAGACATTTTTCCCTCTTCTATTTTAAATCCATTTCATCTCTCCCAATATATATGTATAATAGGGGTATGAATTGCTTCTTTGCATTGAATAATGCATTCACTAAGAATAAGATACAAATCACACCTCATTTCGATTGGTTTTAACATTTGAATAATGTATGTGACATGTATATGACCTGACATGTATAGACCTAGCCTGCGAAATTATCTCTCTAATTCATTCAACCTTCCCCATGTCCTTAATGAGTTATTCAATGCAAGCATTGCAAATAGGGTCTAAAACAAAGATCAAGATTGGTTCTACACCATCAAGTCTACAAAAATACAAATATATGTTTCCATTTTTTACCCATTGATCTATATTTAAGGCTAAAACCTTCTAAACAATATCCCAAAGGATCTCATATTAGGAAGCTGTATATGTGATTTTCAAAGCAATTTATTTCCTTTAAGCATAAAGGATCACCACAAGAGCTCATAGGTATGTTTGGCAAGAAATGGTGCCTTCTATTAAACTATTGTCAATTTGTCTCCTTACATTTGTTGGTCCGCTCTAATTAAAGCCCCATCATTCAAGGTAATTCTTAGCTGGTTATGTTGAAGTGGCTTGAAGCCTTTGGTGCTCCCATGGCAGCTTTCATCATTCTCTTATGGTAATATGACCATGCACATTGAAAAGATTTTATTTTTCTTACAAAACATCAAAAATAACATCTTCCAATCATTCAAATATGGGAATGTGATACAAGTCCATCACAAAATGGAATCTTTTCACATAATATTTTAAATTTTCTTACTACCGCCTGTTCATATAAATGTTGTGACCTGTATTTATTATATTTCCAAGTTCCATTCCCCTATCCCTGAAGTCATCATTTTTGTATTGTTCAGTAAAAGGCAACCTTTCATTGTGAAACCTATGCATTTCCCAATGCTTGTCCTCGAGAATTTCCCAACAATTTTTTGATTTAAATCCTTTTTCAATATGAAAATGGGCTCTCACACGTGTATATCTACCTTAAAACTCTTGCTTCAAATATTGTACCTATGCAAGTAGTTTCCCTCGCTACTACTGGCTCTTTTGTTCACCAAGGTTACAAATTTCGTCAGTGTTGTCCTTGCATGCACAATTTTAACTGTTGAACTTTTAGTCGAAGCTGGTGTATTTTATCCTCAACACCCTGTTGCCAAATTTCCTCCTCTTGTGAAATACTTTTCAAATCAACACTGTAAAAGTTCTCTTTGGTTTATGCTTTGCTTCTCTCTTTTCAAAAATCAGGACTTGTCCGCTCTTTTGTAAGGTTGTTTCATTTCAGAAGTATTTTAATATGTTAGGGTTGGAAGGTACTTCAATTATTATTTTAGGATGTTTTCTTAAGTTCAAAAAAATTGTTGTAAATAACTAAGTATTTTCAGGAACCCTAAAGACATTTTTGGAATGCTCCCCAAGGTCTAGAAGCAATATGGAAATTGGAAAACAATTCCAGGATTATTAGGGTACCACATAGTCAATAACTATTGTCAATTGCCTCTTTTTGAATTTTGATAATGTATTATCCCGCGTGATGGAAATGGATAATCAATGCAACTTTTTCATAGGTGAACAGATAGACCTTAAATAAAAATATTGTTATGATATTTGTTGCTCATTATTAGTTTTGTTGGATTCAAATTTTACATTGACGTCACAGATGTGGCAAGGATGAAACTGATTTAAAGACGAGGAATTTGTAGTGACTAGTGGAACTCTAAAATGATTAAAATTATCAAGCATGAAACATTTTGTATAATTTGAGTCCATAAAGTACTTTTTATCAGAACTGGGCCGATGGATCACAAATTATGTGAATCATGTGTTTGAGGAAAATAAGGTGTTGATCATATGATCATTCTAGCATCCATTTAATACTTGGTAACTTGAATTAAAAGGGAATATATGCGAGGAAAGAAACAAAGGACTTTTATTTCCTAAGAATAGAAAGTATTATAGTTTCCTTAACTACATAACTGACATGAAGAACTATTCGCAAGTGGTCATTTAGTGTGAAATATTCCTTTTGTGGAAGAACTCATGTAAGATGGGAATTATAATTATGATCAATGTCACAAATACTATTTCAATGAATGTATCTTTGAAGTTCCGGGAAGAAACTATAACAAATATTGGGGAAATTATTGGCAATCATAAACTATGACCTGAAAAACACGGAAAAATCAGCGACCTCAACAACTTTGAAAAAATCAAAATACCAGGAGAAATGAGAGATATTTTCAGCACCAATTATGATCGGCATGAATATATTAATGGAGAAATGAAGATAAACACTTAATGAAAGGGGTAATAGCAAACACACAAGTACAATAGGAACTAGGAAATAATAAGGTCAAGGTTTTTAAAGTCCATGAAGCATGTCTATGTCACAGGATTTGTCGAATTCGAACCTTGAGATTTGAAATTCAGCGAATCTCAAGGAAAAAATCAAATTCGTTGAGTGTTAGGCCCCTATACTACTATTGTAACCCCTTATTGTTATTAGTACAACCCACTTATTATATTGATGTACCCATGTTGTGCCCATATTGTTACTATTGTGCCACATAGAAGCCCACTATTGTTATTATTGTGCCCTTACATTATTATTGTTATGATCGGCATGAATATATTAATGGAGAAATGAAGATAAACACTTAATGAAAGGGGTAATAGAAAACACACAAGTACAATAGGAACTAGGAAATAATAAGGTCAAGGTTTTTAAAGTCCATGAGGCATGTCTATGTCACAGGATTTGTCGAATTCGAACCTTGAGATTTGAAATTCAGCGAATCTCAAGGAAAAAATCAAATTCGTTGAGTGTTAGGCCCCTATACTACTAGTGTAACCCCTTATTGTTATTAGTACAACCCACTTATTATATTGATGTACCCATGTTGTGCCCATATTGTTACTATTGTGCCACATAGAAGCCCACTATTGTTATTATTGTGCCCTTACATTATTATTGTTATGTTGGCTCTGATTATGTTATTACCCCTTAGACTCCTATATATAGAAAGGAGGTCTTTTCATTTGTATCATCCAAGAATTGTTCATTTATATAATGTAAAGGAGGTTTCCCCCTAGAAGAGGCTGAATTCTAAGGCGTTGATCTATCTTTTCTATCTTTTCTTGAGTTGGTTTCATAACATTTGGTATCAGAGCTTTGGATTCTAGGGTTTCGTTGCTCCAAACAGGTCATCGTGGCATTTTCGCTATAACTTTTTTTCTACGACATTTCAGAAGCTTAAAAAAAAACCCATTTGAGAAGACATCACGTTGAATCTCGGATCCGAATTTCAAAGCTTTTTGCGCTATATTTGTGGAGATATGATCTGAGGAAGTTGGTCTTTTTTCCGACTCCTGAATTACATTCCAAACAGGTGACCTGGGGAAAATCATCATAACTTTTTCCCTGAGCATTGGATTGAAATTTCGTAAGAAGGTGCAGAAATAAGACGGACTATAGTTTCTTGTATATATTTTTCAGAGACAAAGGACGAAACAGTGACTCGTGGCCCGTCGTACAAGTTCGCTCTACTGAACTAGTCTATAATCAGGGCACTGTGGGAGATTTCGCATAACTCTTCCTTCAAGAATCCAAATTGGATCAGACTGGTGGCATTGGAAAGAGGACAGAGAGGGCTACCACAGGTTGTAATTTCAAAACTGGATGATCTGAAAATACAGAGATACATCAGAGGCAATATCGAGCTCCTACAAAGTGAAAAAAAGGTGTGTAGATTCTTTTAAATTTTTTGCTTAAGAGTGGTTTGAAAATTTATTTTGAAGGAATTCAAAGGGCTAGTAGAGCATTATTATCAGTAACTGATGCCCCGAGGAAAGAAAATGCAAACACCTAGTAAGGAACCTGAAAGCTCTAGCATGACTCATGAAGAAGAAGAAGAAATGCTATATGATATATCAAAATTACAAGAACAAGTGCAACAAGTGTCACTTGCACAAAAAGCAACAGAATCTAAGATGGATGGTTTAAGGAAAGATGTAGAAGTTAAGATGGATGGTTTAAAGAAAAGTGTAGAAGCTAAGATGGATTGTTTAAAGAAAGGCATAGAAGGTAAGATGGATGGCATGGAAGCTAAGGTGAATGGCATGGACGTTAAAATTGATGGCATGGATGATAAGATGGAAGAATTGAAGATAAATATGAATAAGTTGCTACAAGAAATGGTCACTAATGGTGAAAGGGTACTAAAGGAAACTCATGATGAGAACAAAAGAAATGTTAATCATGATTCCATAAACTCTAATGTTGGATCGAAGACTCACCATATTCCAAAAATCGATATGAGGAAGTTTGATGGCAAGGATCCTTACACATGGATATTACAGATGGAGCAATTCTTCGATCTTAATAATGTGCAAAATACACCAAAAGTACATATGGCAACTTTATATTTGGAACCAAATCAGTTTGCATGGTATCAATGGCTTTGCTCTCGTAAACAATTTATCACTTGGGCAATTTTTACGGAAGAATTGATAGCACATTATGAGGATACAAAAAGAAACACTTTTTTTAGCCAATTGATAAGTCTCAAACAAAAGGGTTCAATAATGGAGCACATTAAGGAGTTCCAAAAATTGAACATAAGGGTAAAATATATTCCAGAGGAGCATAGGATTGATGTGTTCATAGGGTCTTTAAAAGATAATATCCAACATGATGCTCGCCTTTGGGAACCTGATTCATTAGAGAAGGCATTCAGGTTAGCAAGAAAAATGGAAAGCAAAATTATGGCAATTAGGAAGCATACCACTCACAACTATAAAGACGGAATTGTTGTTGCCCCTAGTCTTCCACGACCTATAAGGTTGACACCACAACAATTGGAAGAAAAAAAGAGAAAAAGGGCTTTGTTACAATTGTGATAGAAAATGCACTAAAGGTCATAAGTGTGGGGAGAATAAATTATTTTACATAGAATATGAAGATGAGGAAGAAAATGATCAAAAAACATCAAAATAAGAGGATATACGCCAGGACCCCACCTCAGAGAAAGAAGAAATGAATCATACCATATCTTGTAAAGCATTGGCAAGAATTACCACTCCTCAAACTCTCAAGATAGAAGGACATATCAAGAAGAAAAAGGTGCAAGAAGTGAAAGATCACATCGAGAAAGAAGAAATGAATTCAACCATATCTTGTAATTCATTGGTCGAAATTACCACTCCTCAAACTATCAAGATAGAAGGACATATCAAGAAGAAAAATGTTCAAGAAGTGAAAGATCACATCGAGCATCAAGAAATGAGTACGACCATATCTTGTAAAGGATTGGAAAAAATTACCACTTCTCAAACTCTAGAGATAGAAGGACATATCACGAAGAAAAAGGTTCAAGCAGTGAAAGATCACATCGAACATCAACAACAAGTTCTCCAACTTTTAAAGGATAACGCCACTTTGGTGCAAAATCAAATAAAACAACAGGTAGATCAACATCGTAGTGAAAAATGTTTTGATGTAGGTGATTGGGTATTTTTACTGCTACATCTCAAGCAAGCTATTTATGAGAAGGAAATGTTGGCAATACTACATGCACTTAAAAAATGGCAACCTTACCGAATGGGAAGACTCTTCAAGGATGAGGATGTGGAAGCATTGTTTTGTGCTATTTCTATAATCCAACCAGATTGGATAAACGAAGCAAGGGATGAATGGAAGAAGGACGAAGAAGTATGGCCACTTATTCAAAAGTTGCAAAAGATCCCAATTCAAACAATATTGCCAGAAATTGAAGAGGAAGGAAAAATCATATTGGAACCTGGAGCAATCACAGAAACAAGAACCCGACAGCTACGAAATCGATCAATTTCAGAGTATCTCATCAAGTGGAAGAACTTACCCACTGAAGATTCCACATGGGAGGACAAGAATTTTATACAAAAGCATCAAGAACTACTCAAGCGTTGAGGACAACGCTTTTTGAAGGAGAGGGGCATGTTAGGCCCCTATACTACTAGTGTAACCCCTTATTGTTATTAGTACAACCCACTTATTATATTGATGTACCCATGTTGTGCCCATATTGTTACTATTGTGCCACATAGAAGCCCACTATTGTTATTATTGTGCCCTTACATTATTATTGTTATGTCGGCTCTGATTATGTTATGACCCCTTAGACTCCTATATATAGAAAGGAGGTCTTTTCATTTGTATCATCCAAGAATTGTTCATTTATGTAATGTAAAGGAGGTTGCCCCCTCGAAGAGGCTGAATTCTAAGGCGTTAATCTATCTTTTCTTGAGTTGGTTTCATAACATTGAGGTTCGGCAATCAAATTTGTCGGTTGAAGAATGAAAGCCCTTTTTAGTTCTTAGGAATGTATGTGACAAAAGAAACAGAAGAATTTCATTTTGTAAGAATAACAAGCATTGTTGTTGCCTTAACTACATAGTTGGCATGAAGAACAATTGGCAAGTGGTCATTTAGTGTGAAATATTCCTTTTGTAAATAGACCTCATGTAAGATGGGAATTATAATTATGATAAATGTTACAAATACCATTTCATTGAATGTATCTTTGAAGGTCTAGGAAGAAACTATAACAAACACACAAGTACAATAGGAACTAGGAAATAATAAGGTCAAGGTTTTTAAAGTCCATGAGGCATGTCTATGTCACGGGATTTGCCGTATTCAAACCTTGAGATTTGAAATTCAGCAAATCTCAAGGAAAAAATAAAATTCGTTGAGGTTCGGCAATCAAATTTGTCGGTTGAAGAATGAAAGCCCTTTTTAGTTCTTAGGAATGTATGTGACAAAAGAAACAGAAGAATTTCATTTCATAAGAAAAACAAGCATTATTGTTGCGTTAATTACATAGTTGGCATGAAGAACAATTGGCGAGTGGTCATTTAGTGTGAAATGTTCCTTTTGTAAATAGACCTCATGTAAGATGGGAATTATAATTATGATAAATGTTACAAATACCATTTCATTGAATGTATCTTTGAAAGTCTAGGAAGAAACTATAACAAATATTTGGGAAAGTATTAGAAATCATATACTAAAACCTGAAAAAACATAGAAAAATTAGCAACCTCAACAACTCAGAAAAAAATAGAAATAGATCTTGATTTTCTTAGAGATTGAAGCATACTCTACTAAATTTGCACTTTTGTACTCTTAGAGTATATTTAGTTGAAAAGAAGAAGATCAATATTGTTGACCTCATGAGTAGGACCTTTCATATCTGGTACTTTTATCTTTATGATTGTGTTTTGTTTATGAAGTAATCTTCCTTATTTGTCTTATGCATGAGATCTGATTTATAGTTTGACATTAAAGAACTTTTGAATAAATGTTTATGTTGTAATTCTTTATTGTTCAATACATGAGCAGTTGATATATACGATATATTTTCCACAATTATTTTGCCTAACTATTTAGTCAAAATAATTATCATTACCGATTTCTTCTCTTATAACAATTGAATGATCTTTATTACCTTTTGCTTTAAGATATCTTTGTAGATCGCATGATTTGAGTTATTCCAGGGTACATATTAAGATATAGGTTAAAATTGATAGATGCATATGTTATTAAATTAGATCATTTTTAGTTAAAGCATTTCCCATTATATCTTATATCAACCCAATATCATCATGATATATGATGAATTGGGAGTCGAAGGAGGCGCGGAGATAGGGTTTCTACTGCCCCTGCTACCGCCGTTGGAAAGTGGCGGCAGGACCGCCCCTGGTTCTGGCGGCCCTTCTTGACGCTTTTGTTTGACATCGTTGCCATTGCCGAGCTGCCGGAGGTTTAGTCGTTTTACGTAGTTTTCAGTCGGGGTTTTGAGTGACGGTTCCTGCTCTGCCTGAGGCGGCGCTTCAACTTTCGGCCCCTGCTTTCCCCACTCCTGCTAATCTGATCCCTTCGGCTCTGTGACCCTGGTTTGGCGGCCCGCTCTCTTGGGCTCTGACCGGAGTGATCCGGGGCTCCTTGCATCGCATCTGTCGGGCGTTTGCGGCGCGCCTTGTAGACTTCGGCGACCCTGCTCACACCTTCCGTGCGGCTACTTGGCGGACAAGCAAAGGTATTGATTCTCTTGGGTTTTTTGACTGCGCGGCGGAGCGGGAGAGCGATTATATTTTGGTCTTCGGAATCATTCTTCGTGGGGGCGAGGTGGCTGCCCTAGCCGCCTCTGCCCCCGGACCTGCCTCTGCTCTGGCTGGGACCGGATGGGTTCCTCTGCTGGGGCAGTGGGTGCTTTTTTGATGGCTCGCTAGCAATACATTGCGGTATTTTGACGCGTTGAGGGAACAGGCATTGTTTCGTGCCGCATCATTGCCGTTTTTATTTGTTGGGGTATCTGCAGGCAGCTGAGGAAGTTTTGGCAGTTTGGTATCTACCTCTGGGTTTGTTGGCTTCAGGAGGAGAGTTTTGAGGGGGCGGGGGAGGCGTGGCTACCATGGCTGCACTTTTCTCATTTCGTGCCTCTCCTACTTGCTTGGGCAGCCAGATTTAGATGTTTCACTGTTTCATTTTCTACCTCAGAAGCTATGTTCTTGCTTTTTTGTTGTTTTTTCTGTGACGGGTATGGGTATCCTCCACTGTTTTGGGGTTTACATACCAGTACTTGCTGCCCAGCTTGTGGGCTTTTCTGGAATACTTCTCTTGAAGTATTGTTATTGTATGTGGCTCTGCCCACACTTCTGCATATGTGTTAAGCATCTACAACATGTAATTTTATGAAATTAATGGAAATTACGGATTTTCTCCTCGAAAAAAAAAAATAAAAATAAATAAATAAATAAAAATTAATTAATTAATTAAAAAATATATAAAAATAATAAAAAAATAAAAATAAAAAATTTCATCATGATATCAATTCTCGCTGGGAAACTGGTCCCATTATCCCCAGTTGGAGCCACTATACCAAACGGAAAAAGAGTTTCTTTTAAGGTCTGGATCAGGTGGTAATCCCCCATATTGTTGCAACGGAATTTTGGGGCTTCAACATTTCAGCACTAGAAGGAGGGCCATGACCATGAATGGCAAAGAGAATTGATTATAAAGCAAAAATCCATCCTAAGAATCGCTCCCCCTCCAGATCTCCTCCAACTGCTAGATCCCCATCTAGAACTACAATCCCAAGCTCTGAAGTTGAGAAAACCTCTCCAAAATCTCCTAGTGAATCTCAGAGAATAACTTCTTCATATTACAACCCTGAATCTCTAGAAGTTAAGACTTTGATGAAGAAGTTAGAGCAAATCTCTATTTCAACTGAAAAGCCTACAAAATCTCAGTCATCTGAAGGAAGTGTTTCCTCTGTTCTGCAACCAAGACAAATCTTGACTCGTTCTCAAAGCGAGAAGACTGCAATTCCTCTTTTTGAATTTCCCATTTCTTCTTTCCGAAAGAAAACCAAGAAATCCGAATCACAGACATCCACTAGCGAGGTTTTATCCCATTCTCCACCTCAAACCCCTTCATTCCCTCCATTGTTTCCAACAACTTCCATTCCAACCACTAGTGCTAGTACTTCTAGTCCAATCTCCCAACCTGCCTCTTCTTCCACTCAAATCCCTCTTATCATCTCATCCACTCAAATTCCAATGACAGGACAACAACCGCGAGTACACCCATGGAATAATCCCTGTGTTGTAGCAATGGCAGCTCCTCTTCACCCTCTTCCTAAACATCATGAAAACTGGTTGCCCAAATGTAACCCTGATGATGGACTACCAGCTAAGAAACACCTCCATAACTATATGTTGGCCATCAATTTAAATGGAGTCGATGAAGAAGACTGTGTCATCAAATTATTTCCATATACTCTTACAGGATCAGCAGGATCCTAGTACTTTTCACACGTAAGCCTTAATACATAGTTAATGAGGTTTAATTGCATTCTCTTTTAACGGCTCGAGAAGAGATATATTTTTTATCCGTGTTTGAAATAAAAGCTTCATCCTTACGTTCTTTCAGAATTCACTGTGTTATTGTGTTTCCACTTGTAATTATCGCTCTGTGTTTTTATCCTATTTTCTCCATTGACTGAATTTCAGGAAATCTCTGAAGGAAACAATGCTCGGAAGAATGGCTAAGAAAGGAAAAAAATTGCAGAGGCTACTTCGTCCAAGGATTCAAACATGTTTCCACTCTTCTCCGATACCACATGCAATACGGATGGCGGGACTACAACATGGGAGGCCATGTATACTTTACTGGGGAAAGAAGACCCAAAGGTCCTGGAAACCAAAGCAACAACGTATGTCGAAGAAAGTTCTGATGCTTCTTATTTCGAAGTAGCATGTTCTTTCCTGAACAAGCCGAAAATCTTACCATACACGGATATGGTAAGATGGATTATTGATAATGTGGACATTTTAAACAGAGTTCAAAAATTCCAAGCATGAAGTCATGGGGTCATTTAACCCAGACAATTTACGCTAAATGTACCATCTGTCAGCACCACATAATATCTATGATAAAGTCTTTATTGAGCATTTTTCCAAAGAAAATGAAGACCCAATGGGCATCATGCAAAATTGGAGGTCTGGCTCCAACAAGTTCAGGCAGGAGAAAAGTGGTATGTACACAATTTCACCCTTGTTAGCCCTGCATAATTTTGCAGCTGCAATGTTGTGCAGACTATTTGGAAAAGTTGATATTACTAAGTTGTCTATTGAATGGGTTTCGTTGATTGATGCGGTTGTTAATGCCATAATCATGAACTGGAGTAATATTTTGTCGGACAATTTGGCTATGGCCATCTGAGAATACAGACACAATAGAATTGTCTCCACTCGAGTTATCCCTCCCTTTTACATGAGTGCTTATGTCATGGATGTTATATGTTTTTCTTCACATTTTCCAAACATGGGTTGGAAATGGACTTTAAAGGATCCTACTCCCATCCATGTTTATCATAAAGTTTTGTGGGAATCACAGTTTAGCTCCCATTTTTATAAAATTTGTCATGGCGTTATGTTGCCAATTTACCAGACCATTTTTTATAAGAAAGCCCCCAGGCTATCAAAGGAAGCAAAGACATACATCTTACAGGTGGCAAGATGGTTTGGTGAAAAATTATTTACTTATATCATAGTTTTTGGGAGTATTACAGCTCCGCATGTTCTTCCATATTATGTTCCGAATAAATTATTGGCAAGAGAGATTGTCGACCAAACAGTAGATGATGGTATAACCAAAACCCTTAAAGAACAAAAGAAGTTCATCTAGTCGACCTTCCCAATACAATGTGGTGCTTCTGCATTACATGATTATGGGCACGCATTTAAAGAGATACAAAACATTACGTCCCTAAATCTGGCCACTGTGTCAGGTAGACAATATGACCCTAATAAGGTCGCCAAAAACTTCACTACTATGGTCAAAATCAGACAATTTATTCATGAGGATGATGAGTTTGATGATCTCTTTGAGCAAGCTGAGACATTTTCACAAGTTTTACATTTAGCATCAATAAAACTAGACCCAGCAGACCTCAACCGCTTCCACCTCTACAAAAATAGAAGGCTAACAAAGGTCCCTTTGGACCTATTATAGATTGAACAAATAAGAGAACCTACTCCCAGCGTAAGCCTAGAGGAAAGTTCCAAGCACAATTCTAATGAGGAATCTCAAGAGAAGTCAGTTCAAGGTTCAGAAGACTTTGAACACCAATCTGAGAATAAGGAAGGAAGCCCCGAGGAAGACCCTGAGATGGACACAGAGAAAAATGCTGAAGAAACGGCTGAAAATGCCTCTGCTAAGGAACACATAGAGACTGGCTCTTCACAGGTTCAAACAGAAAATATTGAAGTCATCAATCTGGAACAGGAATGGGAGAAATTTAATAAAAAGCTCCAAACGCCACAAACAGAGACAAGTCTTGAAGGAACTTCTGGATTTCAGACCCCACAACACACTCAGCAGGTTATAAATCCATAAACAACAATACAAGAAGTTATAACTACTCAAGATATTGAAGTCATCCTGGCACACCCAACTTCAGAAATTGTTTTAAAGATTGAGGAAATACCACCACTGGACATATTCTACAGCCCAACACATAAGGTTGTAGTAAAAAGGCAAAGGAAGAAAAGAAAATTGGATGTATTTGCAATAGAAACTCTTGGAAGTGAATCAATGGAGGTAGTATGGAAAGACACCCCCATTGATCCATTAGAAAATCTTACAAAGCTATCACAATTTGTAGTGCCTATGCAACTGCAACAATTGATAAGGCAACAGAAGTTCAACTTTTGCTCAAAGAAAAAGAAGAAAGAGTTCAGCGGCCTGAACAACAACTTGAGCAGACAGAGCACCAACAAGCAAGTGGAAATGCAGATGGCACAGCTTGAACAAGATTTTGAGCAAATGAGAGTACAACATCAAACAAACATTGTAGAGAAGAACTCAGATTCACCAAATGCAAGCTATAATGGATAAATTCAAAGACAACCCTCAAACAGATGAATTCATTAAAGAGGCACTTGAATTAAATTCTTTGTTGTCACAGCAACAAAAAATGTTCTGCCAAAGAATCTCATCGATCAATCCCTATTGTGAAACAAGTGGTAAATTAACCAATCAAATAGTTGATCAAAGAGATCAATAAGAGGATTTCAGATTTTATTTCTTGGCAGGAATCTGAAGAAGGAAGAAAAGTCGATCTGCCAAAGATCGAGGAGTCCCACAAGGATATCTTATTCACAGATTGGGACATACAGTTAAAGCAAGTAGAAAGGGCAGCAACAAGAGCAGCTAGTACAGCAAACAATATAATTGAGGCGGTGAACGAAAACCTTCACACTACCAATCTTATCAAAGAATGTAGGCCAAAAGCTCTCCCAGACATCAAACAGTTAGAAAAACAATGGAAAGAGACTGCCAAAACAAATGCAAAGGCAATCAAACAACTGTCTAAGCTTGATTGGGAAACCTACTGGCAGTTTCTGGTGAAACCACACAGTCAATGGATGACTCTATGATGTTTAACCAATTCTACTCAAAAGATGGTGCCACCTCTCACTGATGTTGTATTCACGAGACAATTGAGATCTAGAATTGACCAACCACCCCAAGTGAAGCCAATGATAGACATCTACGAACTCAAGGACCGAATGATTGAGTAGGACCATTCAATTTGAAGAAGTTTGTCATCATTTTATTTTCTATTTTAGTTTTATTTTACTTATTATGAGGAAGGTTGTTTGAGACCTCCTCACTTTTTTATGTAATAATATATTTTTTTATACATAATTTGTTTTATTTAAACTCCTCTCATGCATTTAGAGAGGGATCCAAGATTTTATCAAAAACACTTTGCAAAGGATTGCACTTCTATACTTTTGTGATTATTTTGATGAGATAATTGGAACAAGATCTTGATTTTCTTAGAGATTGATCATACTCTACTGAATTTGCACTTCTATACTCTACTATACTATACTAAACTAGTCTCAACATATGCTCTTCAACTTCATTTACTATAGCTTTAATAATATTACTTGCTAGGTATATGCTCTTAAGTTTGAGAAGGACCAACCCAAAGTGAGGATAGGTTCCTTAGGTGGTAGTTATGACTAGCATAGTAGTTCCCTCTCAAGTTACACCTTGTAGTTTAGGTTTTTTAATCCAATTAAGAGCAAGTTGGGGAGGTAACAACTCAATAACAATGAGGCAACATTAATTCTCCACCATTTCTTAATATGTTACCACAAGCAAAACAAAATAAATTATATGCAAAGGTAGTGTCATAATTAAGAACATCACCCATACCAATTGAATGCAAGAAGTACTATTGTGTTTTACAACATCACTAATATTAATTGAATGCATTACAAACTAAGAAACTACCACATACTTGATAGCTAAATTTAGTACCTACATAATATCAATGCATGCTAAGGCAAGATAATGGACTTCCATGTTGACCAATGTTAATTTAACATTGACTAATGCAATTAGAAAGCAGGGATTTCTTTGTCAATATTATTAAAATAATTATTTCTTACATTTTATTGGACCATAACTTGAAAATCTTATTGCAGTTATTGCAGAATATAATGCCATGTGGATAAGTGGATCACATATCTTATGCCATAATCTATAGATATGATTTATGTAAATCTTAATACTACTATTATTAATAATTTTTTCATAACATTTATAATCTAGTAAAAACTTTGTTACCATTATTATACGTTTTATTTTCTTATTTTAGAAAGTACATTGTTATGAAACCAAAGATAATATTCAATGTAAAGTAACACAAATAGATTGTTGTACACTGATGTCCATATGCAAAGGCAATGATGTAGAGACTTTTTGCTTACTATTCACAATGCTCAACAACACAAGCTAGCCCGGCAGCATCATTAACCCTGCCTTGATATATTTTTCGGTTTTGTATTAGAGTTGTAATCCTTGGTGATGTAAAAGTCTATTTCAAAACCACACCGCATTAGGGTTGTTACATAAAATGTAGCTCTGAAAGTAATATATTTTGGGAACCTCAAATTTGTATAAAGTTCGAGTCATCCTTTGAGCTTCGAACCACGGTGATTGATTTTACAGGGCATATGGTACACTCGAATGCAACGCAAGATTGTAAACTCATTTCCTTTTATGTAGCTATGACTAGAAAAAATTATTGTTTAATGTACAATATAAAATAACAGAATGTCACATTTTCACCAACTAAAAAAAAGCAACCTAAACAAAATAACGAAACAAACTATTCACATTGCAATATAATGAATTTCATTGAATAATCAAGACAGAAGAAGCCAAAGTAAGAGTAGTGCCTCACAAAAGCAACATCTCATTGTGAGAAAATCATGCATGCGGAATTTGAAGAAAGCCACAGCTCTCAAATGAAAACTCCATGTCCACTGACCATATAACTACCCCTGAAGAGGTTTTCCTCACTCCATTGCACAATTGGAGTTCCTTGGGCCTCCAATTGAAGTTTTTTAAATTCATTGAGTGTCAGGTAAGTTTATTGTTATGATGATTGTCAGTTAACACCATTTAGAGTAACAAACGCAAGGTTTTACTAAATTTCAACCAAAGCCTCCTCGAAGCAAGTGTCCCTTACCACTCATCTTTCAATAACTGGTCAGAGGAAGGGATAGTTTATAGAAAGCTCAATGCAGGCAAGTTATTGCATTCGGTGTCATGAAATTGGATCATAACTTATTCATACAAGGAAACACAAGTGTCTTATGTTATGTTAGCCTACTTACCCTGCCTCTGGCATATGCACCATAGTGATTGATTGGGATAAGCAGCTCCCTTCTATATCTGTTCACTTAAGCCGGGGAGGAGAATAATAAGTTCTCTAAGTGGCTAAATGCGAGAAACCAAGATGGAAACGCACAACTCAACCACAAAACCATGTTGTGTTTTAATAAAGTTCTTCAATCAAATCTCAAACACAATAGATGACCAGATAAGACTGATGAGTCTAGTGCAATTGATGCAATCATTTGCAAAACCTGATTCAGATTGAGTTTAATGATTAATTTCGAAGTTCGAAAAATAATTTCACAGTTACAAAATTATCAAGCAAACAGATGAGGCATAAACATGTCGTAACACGTTAATATTAATGGATCAATAACCGGATCATTAGGTATCCCGCTACCAGTTACAGTTGAGGGATCAATTAAAGTTGTGTACAATGTAAGACGGACATGCTAGGGTTTTAACTCGAAAGTCTCACAAAATAATACTCAGCTAGTTATGGGGAACAAATACGAAACTCATGCTCATAATATAAAAACAGCAAATGATGCAAACTCACAGTGGATGGATGAGGATTTTGGATATGGCTTTGGCAAAAGCTTTCATTACCTTGTGTCAATTCCAAAACTTACAAACAAACAAAAAAAATCTCAACAAAGCACCATTTATTTATTGTGTTTGGATGCTTCATCCTAGGCTTTCATGCATAAAAATTCACGCTCAACATTTACATAGAAACTGGGTAGTTATAATAAAATTATGAAACCCCTCCCAGTAACGATTATGGAAGATAAAACCCGAGGTGAAACTTCCACTCTACTCTTTAAGGGCACTAAACACAGTCCCTGACTGAGTTCAAAATATTCTAGCTCTACAAACAACCCAAAAATCAAGAATGCCAACTGCCAAAACTTATAAGCTAGTTCACAATATCATCAGAACTGCTCACTACCTGCAAATAGAACAACATAACACATCGAGTAAACTCAGCTGCAGCAATTAGAAACTTGTTTTTCAAATTTTAGTAAATAACTATGCACTCATCAGCAAATCATGCACATAATTCTGTGATACTGAGTAACTCTTTAATATTTCATGCTTGGGGATCTTAAATGCAAGGAAAAAAAGAGTAGACATAGATAGTATGGAAATAATACCTTGTTTTCTATCACAGATTCATCAGGTATCTCAAGTGTAGCCCCCTGCTTTGCTTCAATTATAACTTTTCCCTGAAACAAAAGCAGTAATTCCATTACGAAAAAAAATTAATTTCTATGAACAGTTGACCTCTAGAACCAATCATCACCACCATAATTTTGTTCTAGCTCAATAAACCATTTTGAATGGAGTTCAATTATTACTGAAAAATCAGTTTTATAGTTCAGAGAGGCTTCTTAACCTCCCGGGAGAGAGAATGATAGATTCATTGGTTTGAAAGCAGGCAAGTGGAAGCTAGGGACCAGTTCGAATAGGTTTTGCCCCTTTTGCCCCACGAAAGGGCACACTGGATTTGCAAGTTCCAAAATAGATAAACAATTTGCAACATTACTTGAATATGGAGAATACCTAGCACATTGAGAAGCAAGATGTTTTTTTAATATTATTAAGGTTCTGAAAGATGAGATAAAATAATTTTTATTAATATCCAGCAAATGACAATATATAGGTTAATGGGACTGCTAGGTTAATATGAATTAATACACAGTGGGGTGCAGCTCATATAAGAGGAGATCTCTTCTATGAAAGTTTTAGATGAAAAGCAGTTATTTTTACCAAAAAGTGGAATATCATTTCCGTGCAGAATCAGCCAGTGTTTATCAATTATGTATCGATCAATTCAATAATGAATGATAATATTGTAAGGTTCCAGAACTAGGGTAGAATAAGAATTATCGCCCATGCATTGTTTATATATATATATATATATGGAGAGAGAGAGAGAGAAACCACTCAGGTTTCCTTGAAAAAATATAATGGGGGAGAGAAGGAGAGGAAACACATCAACAGCTTGAAACAACAGGGGAATGTCCCAGACTTTCGCAAATGTTTCCATCTTCGGGAATGCATGGGTGAGTTTTCAATGTATTGTTAGAGTGTTCCAAAAATGGGTGCATTCAAACACCCAGGGAGCCATTTCTCGTATCAAAGTTCCCAAAGCACAACATGAAAATGAGAGCTTATGCATCTGTGATGATCATCTACAACATTTGTAACCATCCTAAAATTTCCTAAGTTATTTCCTCACACAAGATGCTTCAAGAACTAGCATATAAGCATGTACCTGAGCTACCTAGCAAAGATTAAGAAAAGATCAGGTTCAAGATAGATTTCTGAGCCTATTCCACAGTAGATGTAATGGATATTATTGTTGAGTAATTTGTCATTGATGTCAAAGCTCAAGTTCAAGATAGATTTCTAAGCCTATTCCACAGTAGATGATGAGAAAACCAATTATTCAAGAGCAGAGACAGATGTGGTATTTCTTATTGCAATAATGTTGAGGACAGATGGTGGTTGTCATATATGACAATAATGCACCTGCTTAAAGGATGAACCAAGATGGTAATTAGACCTTGATTCCCTGGCCATAAAGAAATACATCAGGCTAGTGACTAAAGACTGATAACCAGCCTGCGAGGAAAAGGATTGATGCCTACTGTGCTAATATAAAAGCAGCACTAATCTGTAAAATGTTATGAAAATACGCCAAATGAAAGGTTGAATGCTCCAGATCTGTCCTTACTCTCATAATACTATGCTTATCACTTCAATGAACCTGTCAAGAACAAAAATACCAACTAGCTTTCCAGAAATTTGTGGCCGTGGGATAAATTTACCTAACACCGGCTTGTTACAAGTATGACCATGAGTTCTCAAGTGTTAGAGAGACAATGAATTGGCCATATCTATGTGCTGGACATAAGAAAAGGGCAAGCATTACTCTCAAACAATTTTATAGAGGATTTCTATTCATGTCGGCTTCCATGTATTCAAGTTGGCTCCTTCTAGAGATGTGTCTATTCAACATGGTCAAGCAAGTATAAATAGAACCATGTGTCCTCCATTTTGACCATCCTGCTTGGCTGGGATACACAAAAGCAGAACAGATCTAAAGGAGTAAGAATAGGAATTCACAATCCACAAACTAGGAGCTGACTTAGTAGGATAAGGCGAGTTTTTCTTTTCTGAGTTTCTTTTCTGTGACTATCTTGGAGAAATTTGGCCTTACTGTGCAGGACTTCGGCACTAAAGGAACAGGACCTCGTCCCTCCTTAAAGGAGCAGACCTCAGCCTCTACTGAAGGAACTGAACCTCAGCCCTTTTCTGAGGATATACTTCAGAATTTTCGGAGCAGACTTCGGCTTCTGTCAGGAGCAGATTCTGCCTCATTTAGGAGCAGACTTTAGCCTAGTAAGAGCCTCAGAACTCAGCCCTTTTTGTGGAGCAGAACCAGTCTTCAGCCTTCTCTGTCTCTGTGGAGCAGAATCTCAGCCTTGTCTCAGCTGGTGGAAGGACATTCGGACCTGTGATCTTAGCCCCTGATCTCAGCCCATCTTTGGAGTAGACTTGTGCAGACTCTGGAGTAGCTGTCGAAGAGATTTTGAACAGTTATTTGGGAATCTTTGGAACAGTTCTTTGATAATCTTTGGAGCAGTCTTGTAGATGAGCTTATAGACTTCTTGAAGCAACCTTAGAGCAGATAAAAGTAGTCTTGAAGCCATCATTGAGAGCAATTCTTTGAAGCATTGTTTGAAACATTTATTCAGGGCCTCTTTGGAGCATCAATGAAAACTCTTGGAAGCATCCCCTTCTAGACTTGTTGCAGATACAAAGATACTTATTGAGCAACTTTGAAGAGTTTTGATCAGTCCATATGAGCATTTATTGATGAGCCTTAAATCAGACCTTGAGTGAACTTGAAAAAGCGTTGGGACAGACCTATTGAAGCTTGAAGAGCAAACTTTACTGAAGCAGATCTTTGAAGCACACTTTTGAAGTATTTCTTGAGCAGACATGCAGAGCCTTGGAGACACTTTCAATGCCTTGCTGGAGTTGACCTTGAATTAAACCAGATTTTGAAGTATCTTGGAGGCCATTTGTAGCAACTCTAGAAGCATTTATTGAAGTAGGTATTGAAACAGTATGTGAAGTATTGTTGGAGCAGTATTGGAGACATCCAAGTATTATTTAAGTACTGTTGAAGAAATCTTTCAGATCTTGTTGAAGAAGTTTTTGGAAGACTTGAAGCAGTAATGAAACCACCTTAAAGGACTGACACAAGTAGAGAGAGTTGGATGCCTAGAGGATTGAAGTCTTCATACAAAGTTGGAGCCTTGTAGGAAACCAGGTTGGAGCCTTGAAGGAGATAGACTTATAATATTGTACAGGTTAGAGCCTGGTTGTTTGTAAGAGGATTGGAGTCCTCATCTTCTCTATTAATAAAATCATTTTCTTGTTGCATATCTTGTGTTTTGGTTTAATTAATAATCTTAACTGGCATAGTATAACAATTGTAGAGAAATACTAATTCACCCCCCTCCCTTTAGTATTTCCAACTATTATAAATAGAAGCCTGCAAGCACCAACCATGTCATTTATGAGGCTGACACTCTGATGTCACTTTTTTACAGATAAAATTAGCTAAGAAGAGCACACGATAATTGTGAAACCTAATGAAGGTTATTGTAACGTTATCAAATAATGCATTGCTACAGACTCCGAAATATTGCCATGGTTAGAAAAAGGAAGAGGGGAATATAAAAGAATTTATTGATGGTTTTAGCCTCTAGTAGTATTTCTGGTAAAAAGAAATGATAAGTCAGTAGAAATTGATGGGTTTTCACTTATGAAGAAATTAGGATGCAGATTTATCTCCCAAGGAACCGCTACCAACCCAAAATCCAACGGTTTTAATGATAGCATATTCAGAAATTCCTCCTCAATCAGTAAGGATAACAAGGAGGCAGAAGAATCAGATGTTTATCTAATATATGGTGCAAGATAAGACATCAATATGGCTAAGACTACTATAAAAATTGGGCTAATAAACATAAACCAAGTCATTTGGATGAAGCGACACAAGCTGAAGCAAGTAATAAAAAAATCAGGGTTTCTGACAATGATTGTTGAAGAAACTGACCTAAAGGGAAATAAAAAATGCTACAGAATTCTTTAATTGTTTGCTTTAATGCAGAGTTCAAGGGGCATTGTTGACAATTAAATGGGTTGCCCAGGTAATAAGCAGAAATGTATCTTAGCAGGTACTTGTTCATCATCACACTAAAAATTCTCTACCATGTAGATGCAATGTGACAATTTCAAACCCCTATGGCCTGGCATCTATCACATGGTGTGATTGAATCATTTAATCACTACACATATTTGTCAAGGATATAACAAGCCTTGCAATTGTATCCAAACAATTGTGTTGGGAGTATGTAGATTACCAGTGGAAATGGAATTTCACTGCATGGTCACCTTGATGGGTTAATAATTTCCTCTATTAGAGGACAGTTGGCAAAGAAAGGTCTCACCCATGGGCATAAGGTAAACAATTTTCTTGGAGAACTCTCAAGTAGTCTAAAATATTCCAAGCTGTGGACCTACTTGTTTTCACTACATTTTGTCAGTGGATTCCAAATGACAGCTTTTTTGAGCTAAATTTCAATTCTTGTGGGCCTATCTATGAATATTAGAAATGGCCTTTAGGAAGCCATTTCTGGACTACAGAACCAGAGCTTTATTCCCAGATTCTATTAACTTATCCCATTGAGAAAATGGATTAGGTGTTGAGATATCTCAAAGATTGCTTTTCCTTTGGGACCAGAGTACTTGGGTAATTGGTTCTTCATAACAATTTATAAGGGATTACTTTGCATTGCACAAGTTTTTTCCAAATGGATGTTGGTTGGTCACAAGCCTAAGTCATTTAAAAATGATGTGGAAATGCAAAGTTGCCAAAGCATTTTGGATCTTGATTGGTGCACACTGCATAGTACAATGTTCTCTTTGTTGCTCCCCTTCATTGGAAAGGCACCTTTTGGAATAATGGGATGTAATCATATTGGCAAGCATCTTCTCTTTCTGACAGGGAAGGTGCCAAGCAACCTTTCAAGAGGCAACTACTCCTTTTAACTTGGTAGAAGTTTAGCTTTACGGTAAGTAGATCTAACTATGGGATGGATGGAAAGGTTTACATCTAATTCCCTGAGTGGTACTGACTTATTTTCTTCACTGCAAAAATAAAAAATACAATGAATAACAGTATGGTAACCTGCTAATTTAACAATGATATCTTAACCATTACAGAAGTTTACCACAAGATCCCACTCTTTGGTCAAGACTTGCAATCGAAGCCATGGTTGTGACATGCATGCAATTAGCCCTCTTCTTTTACAGTAACAAGTCTTCTAACCCTTTAAAAAATATTACAACATAAATGGCCCAAACAACTGTAGACCTAAGAACAATATGTTTGAGCTGAAAGAAAAGGAAAGTAAGACATAGTTGTAACAAAGTGGACCAGACGGGAGAAAATATCTAGCATAAATGGAAAAGAAAGGAAAAGAAATGATTTAACATGAGAAAACAATTCCTGTTGACATTCATTTCATATGAATTTGTCACAAAGATTTCATGTCACCAAGGCAAGGCATTTCTTTCGTAAGTACATAACCATCTACTCTCGGAAGCAACTTGGTAATTATTCTTACAGTAACAAATTGACAATTCAGGCAATGAGTACGCTAACTTGTTAATATACACATATGCCTAAAGCATAATAACTTGTTAATAAATTTTCCTTTTTGTTAGAAAACCCATGAGAAAAGAAACTTGCTAACCTTCAGGATGACTCCACTGCCAAACCACACATCACCTGACACCTTTAGACTATCAAGATCAATGATGCTAGGTATGGACTTGAAACGCTTTAGAAAGTTGCCAACCTGTGCATTAGACATTATAAGTATCAAAAATGGAATTATCATGGAAAAATGACTCTAAATACTAGAGTGGACATGAATGAAATGCAATCAGCCAATAAAAATCACCTTCTTGAATTCAGGACCCAACTCAATGGTGGGATTTGCAGGGTTGACTCTAGCAGGATTTCGGATGACAAAACCTTCCTCCACAGTGTAAAGATCCGACTGCAGAAGCAGAATTTAGAATGGTTAAAACTCTGCTAGAGACAACAAAAATATATAAGTATTTTCAAGTCAAAAGATAAGTGCTTCCCATTCAACCTGCACAAGTAGTAAATCTGAAGTTGCCTTCACTGGGAGAAAGCGTGATCTTGGAACATTGACACCAATTGCACGATCAAAAAACTGGGGGATCAAACAACAGCTGATGTCAGCTAAGCTTGCACAACAACATTGGAGAATCAAAACTTAAAATAAGTAGTCAATTAATGCTAGAAGAATTAACTGCAATGCATACCCTTATAGCAGCACCTGCAGCCGTTTCAAGCTGAAGCACCTTTACCCCATCTACTTCCTGTAAAATTAGAGACATATAAATGAAAATATCATTTGCCTAGGCTCTCAAGCACAAATTTACAATTGTTGTCCAAAGAGAACCACTACTTATTTGAGAATGTGGAAAAGAATATGTATTGCCTTTGGATTTGGAATTATCTCCATTTTAAGAGCATCAGCCTCCACAAGCCTCTTAATCGCCTTCAAGTTCACCCATCTGCATGTTTACATAAACATTTTGCATAAGACATCCTCCAGATCACCTAAAACTGTAATGAATAGAATAATGCAACGCATTTCACTCACAAATTATTGGTATTGAAGATTTTGAACTTTTCAATCGACTTGAACTCGCCAACCTGAATGATAAATCAATTAAGCACTAAAATCAGTTCAACGTCCTATAAAAAATTGCATGAATTCATTATCTTCAGTAAAACCACAAGTTTCCCGAAACCTGCAAATTTGTATTGTCAAAAACCAACTAAAAAAATCAATATAACGTACATGCTCCTCTGGAACCTGTGCAATCTCTAGAAGCTGCAATAAAAAATCATTACAGCACAGTAAGTTGATCATGTCATCTCGATATCATCAACAATCCAATATTATATACCGTTAAAATTACAAATCAATCTAAAATGCCAGGAAAAATGAAAACCTAGAGCAGTATGTAGAAAACCCCTAAGCGTACATACTCATAAGTACAACAGGTATATAATAGGAGTGAAAAAAGCACAAAGCTAGACAATGGTAATTAAAAATAATATAAATAGAAAGCATAATCCATGTTAATTATAGAATGTGGATGTCAAGTCACCTCAGAGATAGAAGTAGAATGAGGGGAGAAAGACTCCCCCATCGAGTCATTTGTTACTAAGAAGGGGCTGATACAGTGTCTGATAATCTCATCCAAACAGAAAACCAAAGCTTTTCTCAACAAGTTCAGGTTTTTTGAGAGTTGAGACAAATGGTTCATGTTGGCCCAAGATTACACATCTTGGTCTAAAGGAGTGCGTGAGGCAACAATCATTTCTTGCCAAAATCGAGGGAAAGAAGGAAGTGAATAACCTAACAAGGTTTGTCATGGATGAACGATATTTAATGTCTAAAATGAAAAAAGGAAACAAATTATATTAATGTCCACAATAAATAATGTCAATGAAACTATAAAAAAAACCACCTTAAAATAGTGATCAGAGAGAAGCCATTTATTTATTGAAGGTAACAATGTACAATACACCATTTCCTATGAAGTCACCCACCCTAGTCAATGGTCAATAGGCTTCAATCTTTTAATAAATGTAGGGGACACCTCATTTTATTTCATAGTTTATGTTTAAAGACACCTATCCTACATAGTTCTTTAGCAAAGGTATTACTATTTTACTGAAAACATGTTTCTACTTTTTCTGTTCATTCAATCTTTTTCTGGTTGTTCTGTTCATTCAACGTTAAAGTCTAGATGAGCTAAATTAACATATATATTGCTAAAACGAATTTCTGGATTTCTAATGTGTAATGGAATGGATATCCTTGGCATTCTATCCATTTTTAAATGCATTCCAAAAGTTTGGGAAAGTTTAATCTTTGCAGATCACACTTTTTCCCAATTCATCTTAACAGTGTCTATGAAGGCATTAACTTCACTCTAAAAATTGAAGACTTTTTTTCTAGGTCATCAAAAGCCAGATGGCTCCCTTCCTTCAGGTATGACAGATACCTCCTTGCTGTATCCCAACACCATGCCTACCAAAAATCTGTTGTTTTAAATACCTCAATTATCAAAATATTTCAAATTTCTAACCAAGATCACTCAGAAAAAAAGAAAATTTTCACCTTAAGAAACCGTTAGAAATGTAAATAAACCTAGAAACCACACTTCCAGCCTTCCTCATAACATGCTACCACCTACTTGCCAACCTTCCCTTCATTCATGGAACACAACATCTTCAAATCTTTCCTCCCAACTCCCTTTGTAACAAACCACCTTCAAAACTATCAAGGATAAATTGACCACTGCTTACATCAAGGTATATACTCAACTCCATGTTCATGTGGTATTTCATGCATTGGCCAGACTGGACATTCCATGGAAGCTAGAGTTAAAGAACACATTATTGAATAAATCATAACAACAATGTTAAATATCACATATTTACCCTTGCTGAACATCCCAACTGAACAAAATATGCCTTGACCAAACCAAAGTCCTGTTCCTCAAGACTAATTAGGAAAACCTAAGAACATGAATATAGAAGAATGTTTAACGCTTTGTCAAACTTAGAAGCTTCTTGTTAACATCATTTTTAACCAAAAGTGTTATACTCCCTTGTTAAGTTGTTGCATTGTTGATCCCCTGCCTCCCTTTCCTTCTCCTAGTTTTCCTTGTCCTTCTCCTTTCATTTATTTGATTGTTAGATTTGTAATCACCATTTCCTCAATCTTCATTTTTTATTTCTCCCTCTCCTATAAACTCTCCTCACAAAGACTTTTATTTGCTCCTATTCTTTTTATACCTTAGATCTTAACCTCAAATAGCTACTAACCTCTTGTTTCCTTCCTCCCTGCCTCTTCCCTTCTCTTCCCTTCTGACTGAAGTGTTATTTATTTTGAAGATGTTGAGCTATTCCTTCCTACAGTTTGACCTGAATGCCAGCATTCTTTTTCTTCGTGTTCCCTTTACCTTAGCTCCGTTCTTCCCTTCTGACCAGATTAATCTTTATTTATAAGTGGTTGAAGTATTCCTTCCCACATTTTGACCTTCACTCCATTTTTTATATATAGGGGCTTCCATTTTCTTCATGTTCCCTGTTGCATTGTGCTTCTAGGAGATAACTTCTGCACTCCCTTAAATATTATACTTTCCAATACCTTTCACCTACTTTCGTTAAGAGACATTGATAATTACATTTCATTAAATTTTAATTTGAGATATCTTTCCGATTATGTTATTTTGTTAATTTTAACATGTTCACCCAACCTCTTATATCATACCAACCTGCACCCTTTAATAATGATTGTTTCTAACTTTTATAACCCTAACTTCAATGCCCCATTAGAATTTACATCTTATAATCTTTCCTTTCAAGGCTTTAACCCTACTTTCCTCTGATTTCCTCACACTCGTTCCTCTTTCTGCATAATGATGAGTGATGTGTTACACATAAAACCTTCCTGACAACTACAGTATTCATTGAGTAATTAACATAATTTACACAAATTCAAGTATCGCGTTTCAAGATCAAAAGAAACAGCATGAAAACATAGAGCTAATATGGGACAGAATAATTGCTCTATAAACTTTTGCTTCTAAACTGTTACAAACATACTCTCACCATGCTCTTTTGATATTTCATAGCTTACACCTCTCTTCTCATCCCAAAGTTGCAATAAACACATTAGAAATTGTATAACAACATCAATATACTGCTTAGTACTTAAAGGCAATTAAGGTACAGAGGATTAGCTTTCACAAAGTTAAAAATGCAGCAATATACTACATTAGAAATTAGTAAAATGTACATCAAGATTGGTACCTCCACAAGCATACCAAGTCCCATTTCTACATGGGCAAGGAAAGCTAACAAATTTACTTTGGCTATAACTTGAAATTTACTCATATCTTTCATAAAAATAGCCATGCTGGCTGAAAATGTAGTGACTAGTATCTGGGTTGAATATATTGGCTCAAATGTTGAACAAAGGAATTCTCTGATAAGGTTAGGCGTGGTAATTCAAAATCTTATAGATGGCGATATTAAAGAGGCAAATAACGACAACATAAACAAAAACTAATCTGGGAAATTAAAAGCACACATTAGTTCCATGTTAATTTACATATTTCTCTTTCCAATGTAAGATTTAGGCCAATCTTAATAGCTTTCAGATAGTTATAATAAAGAAAGAAATAACAACCACATAATAGGATAATCAAAAGCTAATCTGGAAAATCGAAACACCAGGCAGCATAAATCTAAGTGCACATTAGTTACATGTCAATTTAAGTGTTCCTCTTTCCAATATCACAACTAGACAGAGACAATATTACCTGAACTCTGCCTTCATAAGAGATAAGCGTACCACCTTTTACATCTGCAAGCGTTTTGGGAGTGACCTGCATGTAGTTCCTTGCATGTTTAATCATAGGCTGCAAGCTTCCATATTGGACAATACAATGAATTTTTCTCACTTACCTCCATGCAGTATTCATTTTTATTTTTGACCAGATGATTCAAAATTTCTAATAGATGGTCAAGAAATTGCATGGTATCACAAAAATAAATTTGTTCATGGCATGAAAATATATAGAAGCCCCTGTGGTCAGGTACAGAGTCTTACATATAAGTCACAGTAAATGAATCGCATATTGAAAATTCTACAATTAATTCCCCAAAAATGGCATTTCATAGTTTTGGACTGTAGAAGTCCTCTGCATGCTATACACAATTTTAAGTTTAAACTTTGAGATAATGAAAAATACGTAAAACACAAGCGCAAATAGGATACTGAGATCAACTATTGCTCCCAAGTTGTCTGAGTTAGCTATAAACACGTACTCCTTACCCTGTGAACCATAGACACTGTTAGACACAAAGTAAGAACACAGAGACACCATTGAAGGCAAGATATGAAATATTATATCCATGAAAAAACCACAAGCATCTGAAACCAAAGAGTTGAACAAATGAAGCAAAGAACCTGTGAGAGTAGTTCATCAAGCTTCCCACTGTTCAAAAGAGCAGGGAAAACATCTCCGTGGCCAGGTGGGTACCTTCAACCAAAAATAAGCAAACAATCTGTAAACATGAATAAATATTTATATGAAGATACAGCTTCAAAATAATATGTATTTCTAACCGAGACAACACACATGACTTGATGTGATTGTCAACTCAAATTCACGTTAGGAACAAATGCCTTTCATATATTCTAGCACATCAAAATTGATAGCCATGACTTTTAGTGAACAAATCAACACGTTTAAACATTATAAGCATGTATATATTATAATAGTCCATGTCCATATTATGGTGTCACGCCTGCAGTTATATTTTGAAAAGAAAAAGCCATTACTACAGGCAGGTTACAAAACTCTGAATACTCTATGTAAGTGTATTGAATATTGATGTAATATACTCAAAATGTGCCTCCTCACGAAGCAAGCTGCAAAACCAGTCCAGATCGAAGCAAACTTTACTAATCCTAATGACCTCAAACTCTAAATGGAAAATTCCAATGGAGTAATATAGAAAGGATAATATTTCGTGTAAATAAATCAAGTGAAAGCAACAATGTTGTAAACCCATGGTTGCGTAAGACACTCTATTAGCCGTGGTTCTTATAACCAAAAATTTGAAATGATTAACCCAACCATAAACTTCTAGCTTTCAGCAATCCTTAACCAAACAAATAGAAAATGCCTAACCAAATAAAAAACAGAACGATATGGCAAGAAAACAAAGGTCAATATCGTTTTTATACGCCATAAAAATTATGCATTTTTAGCTATTGAATAGACAACCAAAAGCATGGTGCTAGGCATAAAACCCTTGGAAAGGCGATCGTAGTCGTGTTAAAGTACACTTGCATGAGTTTCAAAAGTACAGTCACTCTCTTGTTGCAAGAATTCATAATAACTCACGAACAATGTTCGTTAAACCAGTCTAACTTGTTTAATTTTTCTATTAAGCTCCACACTATATATGTTATATAGATGATAATTTGATATATATGCATTTAAAAGGAAAACTCATTTTTCTAATTGAAGGTCATTCAGAACAGACACTTTCAGAACAGAAAAGTGTCATTAAAGGTCCTGTTTCACCTAATTGAAATCTTGAGTACAACGTCAAGAAACTCACCATGCTTCTTTGTCTGTACGACCCTTAGTTGGCCATGGTGTCAAATCTTCTGCCACCATGCGTGGATATTGACTCTGACGACACAAAAAAACATGTTAACATTGTTACTGCATGCAGACAGAACAGAGCACAGAGAAGACACGAAATCAAATTTAAATAATAGCATCTGTTAAAGTTAATGCAAATGTATATCTCCGACCTGGTTGAAGATGTGGATGTCAATATTCGAGCCAGAGTACTTTTCTACAATCTACACAATGCAAATTACATGTGCAAAGTCAAAATTTCAAAAGTGGTTGTGGGAATTATAGTAATCAACAGTGAATAATTAGGAGCATTAAAAAATACTGCCATTTGGAAACATATAATGTATTACCTTAATTGTATCATCATGTGTATTAAATGAATTCATCAGCACCAACGGAACTTTGGAATCGTATTTGTTGTTCAGAGACTACAATTAACAAATCAAATTTATGAAATTAACTAACAAAAGATGCCAAATAGAAACAAAGCAAAAAAGAATATTTCAAGCAGCATTCCGCTGCATTCATTTTAAGTACATATATTTGTAAATCTCGAATAGATTGACACTTCACCTCTATTTGCTTCACAATCAAGTCCAGAAATGTTAGGCCATTTCGTACTTCAATGACGGATCTGCAGATTAAATGGAATAGCTTAAATTTCAAGTCAATTTCAAAGAATTGCCAATCATCGCAAGAAAGAAAGTTGGACCATTTTTTAAGACTGCCACATATATTACATTAGAATTCAATATACATGCACATCAAAATTCAAGATGGGGACCCATCTAAGAGCCAAAGGGCATGCACACCAAATCCCCCTTCGTACATAAGCAATGAAAGCTAGCATATCCGCTCAAGATTGCCCTTTTTCTAACATCGTAACGAACTATGCCATAGAATAACCCCCCATTATTTCAGAGGTTTTCAAAGATGTAATTTGGCCTTCCAATTAGATTAAAGGATTTAAATAGAAATTAAAATAGATAAAAGGAAAAAGCAAACTGCTTGAATTTTTTTGGTAGCTTTAACCAGAAAAGTCTCATAGAACAGTACTAAATTATATATCACAAAATTTCCATCACAATTAAATAGGTCCTACAGTAGGCCACAAAAACTGAGAATGTAATAGCAATCTTATATTTTGATGGAGCATCAAACAGCAAGCCTAGCCTAGAAGTAGCAGGGAGTTTTTGAAGAGGAAAATATACTTTCCTTGCATCGGTTTACAATCAAGTTGAAATCAAGGAGGAAAAATTAGTAACTTCGTGAATTCTTTAGGTAGCTTTAACCAGCCAAGTCTCATAGATGAGTACTCAAGTATATCTCACACAAAATTTCCATCACAATTATGTAGGTCCTACATTAGGTTAAAAAATGGGAAATGTAATAGCCTTAGAGGGCAAGACTGGCCTAGTAGAATGGAGAGAATTCTACTTTCCAGACATGAGTTTACAATCAAGTTAAAATCAAGGGGATTCCACTACCATAGATCCATCTTAACCTCTCAGAACTATTTTACATATAAAGTCAACCTTTTTTATACTAGCTAGCCTTTTTTAGGTGTTACACACAAAAGTAATGAACATCTCCCCCCAACCATGCTATAGAGCTTCTCGCTTGCCATAGTGTAAGAGATTTTGATCGACAACTTAAACAAGAAGAATAAAGATCCTTCGTGAGAATTGTGGAACAAGATCGAATGGATAATAGAGGGCTTGGGAAACCTTGAAGCAATATGCTTCAACCACAACAGAAGATCTTCCAATCAAGTAGCCAATTGGCTGGCAAACAGGGCAGTATCAACTACAAAAGGCAATCAAGTTTTTGAATATTGAGGCCATTATAAAAGAACATGGTCTATGATCTCAAATATTTGGAATAGGAACGGAGGTAGTGATCATTGTACGATAAATGAAGACTGGAGAACAATAGATATTGTCCATTACGTACAACTCAAGTGGATCAATCTCGAAAGAATGATGAATCAGCAGCTGTGATGAAGGATGTAACCCAGAAAGAAGCTCAATGAATATAGAGGCAGACCAAAGATAATCAGCATTCTATACTGCAAACACCTATCTGTGCATATTAGCCTTGTTGACCATTTTCAATAAGGGATCAGAGATCTGTCCCCAATTCTTTTGATACAAGACACTGGTTCAACAAATTCATGGATTTCTCGGAGAGGAGGTAGAACTTCTAATCCAAGCATCTTTGCAGGTTAACGTGAAAGAATTTAAAATGCGAAGGAATATTCAGTCGTGCAGAGGAACTTCAAGCAAGCCACGTAAATTGAAACATAGATTTTATAACCTGGTGCAGAGGAACTTCAAGCAAGCCAGGTAAATTGAAACATAGATTTTATAACCTGGATTAGATTCTGGAGAATAGTCTATCAAGCATAAGGCCTAAACCGGTTGAACTAGTTGATATTTGCGAATGGATTGAAAGGAACTCTTTACATAATGTGCTATGGGACTCGAACAACCTGAGGGAGAAAGCCATAAATCAAAGTCATCAGATGAAGCTCAGCCTCCACTGCAGTCACATGACTGTAAGACCCTACAGCCTGCAAGGTAGATTCTGGATCTACTCTGCTATGTTCCACAGAAGTCTCAATTGAATTTTTCGGTCTATATATTATAGTTTCTGTTTAATTTTGTATACTGTTATTAACTAAACAGTTAGAGGTCCGTATGTCTGGAAAACATACCCAGAGGCAATTTCGAAATGACTGTAGCAGATATCAAACTAGATATGCCTATCAAAATCCGCCCAGTTCGTATCGGTGGCATGTTAAATGCAAATTATGTGTCTAGAGTGGTGGGCCCGCTTTATGTATTACTGGTAACAATCAATAGGAGGCAAACAAGATCTAAACAGAGAATAGAGTTTGACGAATTTGCACATTGAAGAGTATGGAATATATGTCTGTTAGAAACACTTACTTGGGCCCAGTACAACCCATGGTTGTTCCCAAACCGCCATTAAGCTTTAACACAACAAGCTTGTCCAAGAGTTCCTTGGTTTCCGATGGATCTGCAAATTTCATAAGCAACTATTTTTAATGCAGACCCAAATTAAATATCCAGATATGCTAAACACAAATATCCAATCTAGAAATTTGAGACGCCAACATTTAATTGAGAAATATCCAATCTATGCATTGTTTGATAATAGATCACAGACCTTCTCCCAAAGCTGCCAACGAATCGTAGGGAACCACGACCTCGTCAGTCGGGGTCTTGATTTTTTCCCATTCAATCTTCTCTTCTTCGCCGCTGCATTCATCAAATTCCAAAGAATATTACCGGTTAGTCGAAGCGGCAGGTCACGGCGTCGAACCCCGGGGGCATACAAATAGACAATTAGATTTACGGGACCGTAAATTAAATGAATAACCAAGGTCTGCGAATATAAGCTGAGAAATATTCACTCAGTATTCGAAATCCGTAAAGATGCAATGGCGAGTCGTTGGCTGTTAGTCACCTGAGGAAGCGAGAAACCAGTCGCACAAACCCTTCCTTCTCATTATCACTGCAAGCATTAAGTATCCATTACACAGTGACATATCTTTAAATGGAATTTAAAGGCGGCGGATCTTTAAATGAAAGCAACAGAGGATTTTACTGTTAATACTTACCTGATCTGGTTCAGCTTCGTGACCTCGGCTTGAAGTTTAGGGATCCGATCGGTTTCGGTTGCGGGTGAAGCAACTGCTGGTGCTGCAGCCATTTTCGGTCGTGATAGAAAGATCCCCGTCGCGGACAGATCAGAGCGTGCGTAGAAGACGAAACTGTTACGCACTTATGCTTCCTGTTAACGCTATGTTGAATACCGAAGAATTATCATATAAATCCTCTCAGCGGATCAATCGTAGTGTTGCCACCACCTCCTCCTCCACCTCCCTTTATGTTCAGTAGGAGCGGAGCAATGAGAGTATATTCCGGCGAATTATGCGAGGAAGATGTGCAGTCACGAAAATTTCGTATGTCCACCGCCGGGCTCTGGAAACCAAGATGTCTCGCCCAAAACCAGTGGCGCCGAGATCACGCAATGCTGCGGCACTCTGGTTTGCCACGTGTTATGCCATCCGATGATGTGGGCCTTCCACACAGTGGGATAGAATAAACTTTGAGAAAAGGTATATGCCAGGTATTGTCTGACGTGGCGTTCGTTTGATGGCTGGAACTGCGTGTACAAGTTGATTAGAAGTTAGGCGGAATTTCTCTGTCGGATCTTGTTTCAACCATATTTGAAACAAAAGAACCTATGATTTTGAAACGCAGGTACTATGACTTTGATAATTTAATAAATAAAATATATGATTTATTTATATTTTTTCGGGGATTGAGATATATTTGGGGAAAATTTTGGGTTTTTTTTTTTTGCCATTATAGTATTCTGGTTAAACCTCTCGTGGTATATTTAATTTTTCGTGGGTTGGCATACATATTTTGATGGAATTTTCTGTTTCGGCATTTTTTTGGGTTTACAATATGGTACGAAAATTTCCCTTTTCCAATTGTGTTGTTTTAAATAACTTATTTGGGGACAAATCTGTTATTATGGTGTTTGGTAATTTAATTAAATGAAACAGTGAGGTTTAATCATTTTTATAGCCCTAGTCAATTTAATAATTAGCTTCGTAAATTTTTAATTATATTGTACAATAATTAACTACTTAAATTATTTTATTTTATTAAATATATAATTTATTTATAATTATATAATATTTTTATTTTTTAAAATATAATTTTTATTATAATAAAATTATTGTAGTGAGAGGTGTTTTTGAGATTCAATGGGTAAGTATGTTGTAACATAATGTAAACTTTTTAATTCAGTCAAAATAAAATAATAATAAAAATTAAAATTACTCATGGTATTTATGTAGAATATAGTCTATTTAAATGTGGAAATTAAATGAGTCTAGATCCATCTTAACTTTGGATCTACCAAACGTTAAGAGGGATCAAATTTCATTTCTTGATATGCAAACCTCTTTTAGAATGAAAAGAGATTTGGGATCAAATCTCTTGACGTGCAACCCTCTTTTAGAATGAAAAGAAATTTGATCCCTCTCGACACTTGGTAGATCCACAGTTAAAATGGATCCACGTTGGTTAATAGATATTGAAGATAAACCACTCTATATAATGACCTTTTAGTATATATAAAAGTTTATAAAATTTATAGTTTTAATCTTATGAAATGTCCTACATTATTGATCATTAACATATTTCAAAAAATATATAATAAAATAAATAAATATATTTCACTCAAATTTTTATTAAAATAGATATTTTAAAACTATAATTTTAAAAATAAATTATTATAATTTTATTGTTATACAATATTATTATATTTCCCCAATGGGAGTGGACAATCCTGGCAGCAATGAACTGGCAGAGAGTGGATTTGACCCACTTGCATGTCTATGAGGTGACACATGAGGAGTGCCAATAACAAGTGGCGTCAAAAGCCTGGGATGTTCAAGAGGCAAATCATTTGGTTTATATTCAAGATGGTGGGTTGGCTTTGGCAATCAGTACCTTTGGTTATGGGCAATTACGAGGGTGGTAAGGGTAATGTCAAGTATGCACAAGCTACCAACTTATGCATGCTCATTACACTGGTTATTCCTGAGATTAAGGCTATCACAAGTTGGTGTGGTTAGCGTTGTCACTGCTTTGGTGAACTAACTTGAAGGGTGTAGGATCCTAGAGCGTTGGTTGATTGTGAATTGCCTTATTGTTGGCTAGGTTTGGAGGGGGAGAAAGCTTCTTTGCATTATCTTGTTGTGTGAACCCAGAAGGAGTGGGGCTCTTCTTGCGCTATTCTGGTAAGCATTCTTGCCTTGCTCCTTGGTCCTCTAGTAAGCATTCTTGCCTTGCTCCTTGGTCCTTTAGTAAGCATTCTCGCCTTGCTCTTTGGTCCTCTGGTAAGCATTCTTGTTGTGCTCCTTGGTCCTCTAGTAAGCATTCTTGCCTTGCTTCTTGATCCTCTGGTAAGCATTACCATCGTGATCCTTGGTCCTAGGAGCATTGTTTTCACCAGAAGCCTGGGTCTGGTGTTTGTTGATTTTACCTGTATCCTTCTTTCTCGCACCCTATGGAGTTAAATGGGGCTCTTTCAATTTATAGTGGTAATTGTAGTGTGATTTTGTCTCATGGTTGTTCTAGGGTTGGGAGTGGGAATTCAAAATATTGGGTTATATATTTCAGTTCTTGGATGTTGAGTTCTTTGGTCGCTTGGAGTACAATAGCCAAGGGGTGTCACTGGGTTTCAAGGGGTGTTCTCTATGTGACCCTGGTGGATGAATGTGTGGTGCTTGGAGGCACCCTGATGCTAATTTTAGAAGCTAGATTTCTTGGTTGATTCCTGGAACTTGGGTGCTCGACCAAAGTTGGTCTTGGTGTTCCAATGCAATTTGGGAGATGCTTAGGCAACGAGGGGTGGGACCTCGTGGCCATCCAACAAGTCATGGAGGACAAGTGGAGGAAATGGAAGGCGATGGGGGTGTCGAGGCTAATTTTGAGGGTGAACTAGCTCATGACCGTGTGTCATCTCCTGATTGTGTGGATATTCCACCCTCTTTGGCCTCTCTGGAACTGCAGTTTCGAAGTGTTACTGCACTCTTGAAAAAACTAGGGCAAGAGAGGCATGATGATCATAACAAAGTGATAGCCTTCATGAATGATCTTTATCATAATCAATGGAAAATCCTTAACATGTTGGCCTTGCTTAGATAGAGTCAAAGATGAACAAATGAGCAACTATATCATATTGAGGGTCAGATTGATCACCTAGAGTTCCATGTTCATGGGGTCCTAGACCTCCAAACATTCTTGGTGCTAGACATACGTCAACACTTCTTCATAATCCTTGATGGCAGTGGGTTGCATCTTCATTCTCCTTGCGTGTTTGGGCATTTTTTTTGGGTACGATGTAAATTTTGGCATTATGCTTTCAGTTTTTGTATCTTTCTCCTAGCCAATAAATTTGGTAGGAGTGAGGACGAGAGAGCAATGGAATTCATGCAAATTTTTTGTATTGTTTTGAAGAATTAATAGAAGCTTGTTGATTGACAAAAAAAATTTATTATTATATTAAAAAATTGTATTTTCAAATTATAAAGATTTAATAGTTAATTATTTTTAATTTTTGACATTTAACCTAATATTGTTATTGTTATTTATATTTAATTATGTTATAGTCATTCAAGTGTGTTAAAGATTTATATTATAGAGAATAAAAGAGATAATTTAAGTGATGATAGGCTATAATACTAGCATGGCCATATAAATTAAATGACCTGTAAATGTCAATATGTACCAATTTATGATAGGCCTCAAAACACCTACTTCATAATATATCTCACATTGCCAAGGTTAGAAAAAGAATAAAAAGCTAACTAAATTATTATTATTATTAATTATAAAAATAATTAACACACACACACACACACACATATATAACAAGGTTCTTACCATGGACATTCACCCTCACTTCGCCACAGAGATTCTTAATTTGTAAATAAGCTTTGTTACAATATCATAGCTTATCAGTACCACATGCCTTAAAAACCATAACTCATCTTGTATAACACTTGTTCATATGACAAAGATTATGTAGCATTAAGTACAGGCTAGGGTTTCACCCTAGTCGGTCATCCCTTCCCTTGGCATAAACCTCCCTGTAGACTTCCACATTGTGGTATCCGCAACTCTCTAAACAATGGTGAATTCTCATGATTTAGTGAATAAGTCAATCTCTCTTGAAGGATCTCTCCCAAGCAGCTCAAGCCAAGGTTTTGTATAGTGCCATGCTAAAATCTAGATTTGTTTTTCCGATAGTTCAAGAAGTTCCTGCTCTTAAGGTTCCCTTAGAGGAGGAAACCTTTAGCAGTGTTTGTTTGTTGTTGTTGTTGTTTTTTTTTAGGTCAAGGTCTGGTCTGCAAATTTAATGGTATTGGTCGCAACTGATTGATTTCCACAAGTGGATTTCTGATTCATGGAAACCTTTATTATTTAATTATCTGAATATTTATCCTCTAGATCGGGGTACTTTTGTTGTTGTCTTTCATAATATTGAGGAGAAGAAGATTATTTGTGATTTCGAGACCTAGTTTTGGGGTAGTTCTAGTCTCTTCATGCAACCATGGTCTCCTACTTTTGATCTAGTCACAACTTTGATCTCCACGACTCCAGTTTTGGTAAGGCTCCCGAACATTCTCATGCATCTTTGGAATCCCTCGTCATTAATTTCTATTGGAAATATAATAAGAAATTGTAGTTCAAAAACTAATTTTTTTTAAGGCCACTTATGCTCGAATATGCATGGAGATGGATTTTAATAAGGGTTTTCTTATCGAGATAAACCTAACAACTCCAAACTATGTATGGGTTCAAAAGCTTGATTATGAAAATGTTTCATTTAATGTCGAGCATGTTATGTAACAAGGCATGTAATAAAAAATTGCCCCAATCGAGTGCAGAATAACAAAGTTTGGAAAGTAGTCGAAGACCCAAATGGTGGGAAAGAGTTCAAAGTGAATATTATATGGTATACAAGGAAGAAGAGACCCAGGATAAGGAAGAAGCAAAAGTTCATAAAGAAGTTCTTGTCAAAGAGGATTCACTAAAGGAAACAAAAATCAATTAGGAAGAAGTGCATGTCAAAGAGGATCCTTCAGACTCAGTGAGAGATGAAGCCCATATTCAACAAACCCTTGTGAATGCTAGATCCCCTTCTGAATCATCAGGAAACAAGGTTGGAAAAGAAATTTCTTGGGTTGATGAGGCAGATGGGGAAGTACCTACTAAAAGAGACAAAGACACCAAAGATCCCCCACAGAATGGTGACCCCTCAGATTTAGCTGAAAATACGAGTTGGATCCAAATTGGGAAAAATGCCAAAAATATATGACCAAGAAAAATGATAAGTCAGTCAAAGTCACAACAAAAAACAATGAGAAGTGGAATATAAATGTATTTGTATTTTGGGAGTATTTTGGAAAATGATTCGCTGGAAAGGGAATATAAATTTTCTATTATGGTGTTCCCGCTTGAGAGTTTGGATTGAGCCATCGTGTTCATTCTCAAATCCACAAGGGATATTGGCAACACAAGAGAATTGTAATGATTCTAGGTCAGATCTCATTTTTAATATAAACTTCAATATCTATTTCTTAAAAAAACACTTGTTCATATGACATTTTTTTAATTAATCAAATTAATTAAAAAGGAAGAAAGAGCATAACTACTTTTAACATAAATCTCAACCTTTGATATGTGGCTACTACTAATAATATTCTAGAATTAAATTAAAATTCTAAAAGATATTATTGAGATTGAAATCATTTTTTTTGTTTTGGAGTATAATGATAATGGTTTAGGGTAAAATATTATTTGAAATTTTTTCCAAAATTATTTTCATGTTTGAAATATACTAAGAGAAGTGTTGCAAGATCATCATTGTTTGTTAAGGTTTTGAAATTTATATTTAATATGAGTATATTATCTCAAGAGATTTTGGAAATTGACCTAACCCTCAATATCACTATAAAGCTCATAAGAATTTATTCATATTTTAGCAATGAGTCAAGATAAAGTTAGATTTTTGAAATTTAGGTTTATTACTTTTTATAATATCTTAATTTTCTTTTTCCATATATATATATATATATATATATATTCTCTGTAAAATTTAAAATAACAATATTTCTAATATACATTTGATTAAGAATTCTTTAAAATATGATTTAAAATACTCAACAATTTGTTTTCCTCACATATTAAAAAATAAATTAACCACTTAAAAATCCACCTTTTTATATACAACCAATATATTATTTTAAATAATTAAATTTCTCACACCCAATATATATAAAAACAAATATTAAACTAATAACTATATTATAAACTTTTAACTACTTCCTTGCTTCTCCTTTTATATATATATATAAATAATTTAATTTTAAAGTACTAAATTATATGAAAATGTGAGTATTCATTTTTCTTTACATTTAAATCTATAAATTTCATAACATATTTTAGCTTCAATAGACTTATATTGTTGTATTTTGTTATATTAATATTAATGTGTAATATGTTAATAGACATTGAGTTTTGAATTTAAAAATTGTAAACAAACTTCTAGCAAATATAGGTATGACTATAGTAACTTTGCATATTGAAATTTTGACTTTTAACATTGACCAATTGTAAATTTTGATAAATAAATGAAACCATGATCATATTTCTAAATCCAAATAAATAATTTTCAAAGCTGTCCTATAAAACCGTTGCTATGTCATACCAGTGGGTAGAACGTGCAAATATACTTTAATTTAGAGCAACACGTTGAGGCATTTTTACACATCAGATGTGTTTTAAATTATCACGAAATTTATTTATTATGTTGACAGCTCAAACAAATGTACAGTCACAGTGTAGTTATTCAAAAACTTTGGTAACTTGAAATTCCATGTACACATCACTATAAAGCGAATATCAAATATATATAACCATAATTTTTGAATATATAAAATCAAAGTATAATTATTATTCTATTATAGAAAATGTTATTTTGAATATATAAAATTAAAGTATAAATATTGTTATATTATAAAAAGGGTTATTTTAGTCGATTATTCTATTCTAAATGTTATTCTAACTTGGAAAATTTTCTTTGCCAAAGCATCTCACACCTAGATTTAGGTTTTGACAAGACATCTAGTAGTATTTGAAGTGCACATGAATCCATTAATTTAATTCAAATCTCATATTTACGCCATATTGACATCCATAGCCCCTTTTGTCAAGGGCTCTAAAGTTCAACTCAAAATCAACGCGCTAGTTTAATAACCAATATAGGGATTGATTTTAGGTTAGGATGACCTTATTTACTTAAAAAACAAAAATAAAACATAATTGTTAAGTTATAATTTATTTATTATTATTATTATGAATATTTTTTTATTTTTAATTAAAATATTGATTTTATTATTATAAATATTTTTAAAATTAAAATATAGGTTTTATAGTGTAATATGAAATAAATTTGTTATAATATGAAATAAGTGTGTTAGTAAGTAAATGAGTGAGTGTGTTAATGGGGAATCATTGATTTTAGGTTAGGATGACCTTAGTTGATTAAAAAACCAAGTTATAATTTATTTATTATTATTATTATGAATATATATTTTTTTAATTAAGATATTGATTTTATTATTATAAATATTTTTAAAATTAAAATATAGGTTTTATATTGTAATATGAAATAAATGTGTTATAATATGAAATAAATGTGTTAGTAAGTAAATGAGTGAGTGTGTTAATTGGGAATCATTCAAGTTGTTGCGAGGAGGATTGTTATTTTTTTTATTTAGGTTCAAGTTTCACTTATAATATGTTCATTTTTAGTAAGTTTATTGAGTTTTGACTTTGGAGAGTCTAGCTATGTAATGGTTTCGTATATTATTAATAAAATACATCACCAATTTCATAAGGATAAGGACAAGAGTATAGGGGGCTATGATACCATGAAAGAGGGGGTTAGCTAGAGAGGCTAGACCATGTGACCTTTTTGGGGAAGCCATATAGCATTATGAGAGCATGCATATTTAACCTTACCTTTTTGGTGGTGTGGGGTTTACTAGCTCATTATTCTCATTCATTGTTGGTATTCTTGCTTCTTGGAGGGGAGAAGAATTCTATTATTGAGAGTCATTGTTAATGGTTGTGTGTTAATACTTATTATTATTCTAGCCTAAAAGAGGCTTGAGTGCCTTTATACATTGGCATTACTAATGAAACTTTCCATGATTATGAGTCTCTCAAGCTTCTAGCAATGAGATTTCCTTACTAGTAGCACTAGAGCCCTATATGAAAATGGAATAACTTAAGGGTTTGCATTGCAGAGAAAGGGATTCATTTCCTTGGTTTATGTAGCCTAAAGGGGAAAGAGAGTTGGAAGTTGAGATTGTTATTGGACTAGTTGACCAAACATTTACAATTGTGATTGTCGTGTATTTGTGCGAGTAGAGAAAGCGTGTGAGCTGATTGTCTATGAGTGATAGAGTTGGCCTTGGCACCCATCCTTGTGGAATCATAGCCTTAACTTGAGGGTGGCCTGTTGTAGAGAGCGAATATACAACAAATCTTATGGTTAAGTGGAACATTTGACATTTGTGGACAGCTAGTGAAATATTCTTAAAGATAAGTGTTTTTTGTGGTCTCTATGTTTTTATTTCCATTGTGTAATTTATAGAATTATTATCTATATTTTAATTTTGTATAGGAGCTTGTAAGTATTACATTTCCTAATTGATTGCATAAGCATGTGCTTGTCCTGCATGGTTTCTTTATTTTCTTGATTATTAAAGTTGACATCACAAGTTCAAATGTTGCCAAGAAATTGGATTTTGAGGGTACTCGAGCATGGGGTACATCACAAAATAATATTAGAGTGACAGTTGCAACACTTAGGTCATATGGGTGAAGGAACATATGAAATTTTGGAGCAAAGGTTGAGCTAGAGGGCACCTCGACTATTGGAAGCATTTCTTGACATTGCAAATATTTGAAAATATTTGAAAATTTAGGATTTTATATACATGGTGATGAAGCCATGTGTGTGATGATGTAGTGGCAGTGACATGGATGTGCCACAATGGTAGGATTTTTTTTTTCTTTTTCTTTTTTCAAGGTTAGGGTCTTTAGTGTGGCATGGTGTGGCTACTTTCTAGCATGGGAGCCACATCATGTCGATGGATTGTGGTACCACATAAGTGGTATCTAGACCTTTTGAAAGTGATATTGAAACTTACAAAAAAACTCGACACTAACTTGAATTTTACATGGCCAAATGACTTTTTTCAAATTAACTTTCCCACGTTTAAAAATATTGATGTGATCTCAGCTCTAGATCAGGGGATGGATGATCTCCATTTTTTAGTAATGTGTGCATTGGGGGAAATGGTAAAGGATTGAGGATAGGGCCCATCCATTGCCTTGATTGTTAGATGACTACCAGATGTAAGTGTTGATTCTTATGTAGCATTGGGAGGAAATCTTGCATGCCAAAGAGGTCTGCAAGTCAACCTAAGGAAATTAAAATAAAATAAATTATTTTTGGGGCACCAAGTCGGCTTAGGAAGACAAGTCAACCCAACTCATGAAAGGGTGTGTCCCTTGTATAAATTTACCCCCATTTGACTATTATATATAATTGATGTGGCATCACATTTTCTCCAGCAAGCAAGCAAGTTTCTTCTTCATATTTCTGAGGTCACTTAAACAATCGCACATGTGGATAAAGGAGGATGAATTGACTATTTTGACCGAGATAGAGAGAGGGTTGTAGGGCCGCAAGGGTTGTAGGTCGCATGGTTGCAAGTTGTAGGGATCATAGGCATGTTTCACCAGAACATTTATAAACATTGATTTCTGATCTATTTGACTAGTTTGACCAACGTTGACTAGCTAAATTTTAACTAGGCTTAACTGATAGTTTGACTTGGATATTGACACAATTTTTTAGACAATTTTTTTAATTTGTAAACCTAACTATAGAATGATTCCTCCCAAATAAAATTTGTTGGGTTTTCTCCCATGGTTGGATTTCCCAGCATAAAAACATTCTCTATTATGAATGGTTGTCTTTCTATGATCATTGTAGTTTATGTTGCATTTATTGTTAATATTTTATGTGTATAATTACTCAATGATATCAGTGGCATGAGATAAAATTGATTGAAGGTCATTAGGTAGTAATTATCAATTTGGTTTTCTACTACTGACCTTGTAGAAAATTCGACATGGTATCATAACCTTGTTCAAAGAGCAACCATTGAAGTCTGCTTAAGAGACAAGTGTCCAACAAGTTGATTGGATTTTTGATCTCTTATCAAAATGGTGCTAATTCTCGGAATAGAAGACATGTTGGATGAGCTTTGGGATCATGTAAAGGAATTCATTCCAAAGTCAGAGGGAGCTGAGGAGAAAGCTAAGAATAAAAAGAAATCAAAGGAAAATATCTTTGGATATGCTCTTTCAGGCAATATCGGCAGTTATGTTTGGTTGGTGGACAACAATGCTTCAAGGCACATAATAGCTTTTTGGGATTCTCTCTCTAGTTTGATAGAGAGGGAAGACTATACAAAATGATGGGATGATCAACCCAGGCATTGGTCTTACAGAGCTCCAGATAGAACATGATGGTGTTTGCAGGGGTTGTTCACTTGGTAAGAATGCCAAGGGTTCTTTTTCGTGTTTTGATAGTATATCCAAGGGGCTCTTGGATCTAGTGCATTATGATGTATGTGGATCAATTACAATTTCATATTTGGGTAGCAACTTGTATTATGTGACATTTTTTTCCTGAAAAACTTGGATCTACTTCATGACGACCAAGGATGAGGCCTTCAATAGGCTCCAGGAGTTCAGGGCTTAGATAGAAAACTTGATAGGGAAGAAGATCAAGGATTTGAAGTTAGATAATGGAGGAGAGTATACTTCCAAGGACTTCAGTGATTCTCTACAAGGAGGGAAGGATCAAGAGGGTTTTGAAATTTCCTACAACACTCCGCAGTTCTTCCTTAATCAAGAGATAAGTACTTCCAATCATATTTTTCTCCCTTGATTATTATTTTTATATTTTTGGTCAGCCTCTTGTCCTTGTATTTTTTGCTTGGTTATAATTTTTCTTCCATGGCCTCTTGAGTGGAGTTTGAAGAAAGGAATAATAGATCTATTATGGAGATTTCCAAAGGAGATGATTCATGCAGCAGATAACAATATCGAAAATTACTAAGCAAAGTTTGTGGCAAGAGGGTTCTCCCAGAAAGAGGGGGTGGAATATGAGGAGATTTTTTCTCCAGACGCAAAATGGTCAGGTTCTTGTATGGCCTAAGAACTTGAGCATAAATCAGCAAAAGTGATTGACGTTCGAGAGGGAGAATTGTACAAATTGATAGGACATCCAAGACCGTGTCAAATGACTAGAAGAGCTTACGATTCTAAGGAAGCAGACAGTAAGGGAAAATGGAAAGAGCAACCTTCCAAGATGATGTCATCGGTTGAGATTATTAGACTAGATGCTCAAAGGCGAGAAGTCGGTGGGAGCAGTGTGCCTTCTATGAGGGGACTGTTATGAAACCAACTCACAAAAAGATAGAAAATATAGATGCATGTCTTATAAATCAGCCTCTTCGAGGGGGCAACCTCCTTTACATTACACAAATGAATAATTCTTGTATGATACAAATGACAAGACCTCCTTTCTTTATATAGGAATCTAAGGGGTCATAATATAATCAGAGCCGACATATCAATAATAATGTAAGGGCACAATAATAACAATAATGGGCTTCTATGGGGCACAATAATAACAATATGGGGACTACATGGGCACAAAAATATAATAAGGGGGTTGTACTAATAACAATAAGGGGTTACACTAGTAGTATAGGGACCTAACATGCCCCTCTCCTTCAAAAAGTGTTGTCCTCAACACTTGAGTTGTTCTTGATGCTTATGTATAAAATTCTTGTCCTCCCATGTGGAATCTTCAGTGGGTAAGTTCTTCCATTTGATGAGATACTATGAAGTTGATCGATTTCATAGCTGTCTGGTTCTTGTTTCTGTGGATGCTCCAGGATCCAATATGATTTTTCCTTCCTCGTCAAGTTCTGGCAATATTGTTTAAATTGGGATATTATGCAATTTTTGAATGAGTGGCCATAGTGCTTCATCCTTCTTCCATTCATCCCTTGCTTCGTTTATCCAATCTGGTTGGATAATAGAAATAGCACAAAACAATTCTTGCACATCCTCATCCTTTCTTGAGAGTGCATCTACAACAACATTCTGCTTCCCTTTTTTGCAGATGATTTCAAAGTCATAACCTAACATATTTGTGACCCATTTTTTCTATTCTTCTAAAGATAATCTTTGTTCTAAAAAGTATTTAAGACTATCACGATCCATTTTTAGCTTGAAGTGTCTTCCCATTAGGTAAGGTCGCCATTTCTTAAGTGCATGTAGTATTTCCAACATTTCCTTCTCATAAATAGCTTGCTTGAGATGTATTCATAAAAATACCCAATCGCCTACATCAAAAATTCTTTCACTGCGATGTTGATTTGTCTGTTGTTTCATTTGATTCTGCACCAAAGTGGCGTTATCATTTAAAAGTTGGAGAACTTGTTGTTGATGCTCGATGTCATCTTTCACTTCTTGAATCTTTTTCTTCTTGATATGTTATTCTATCTTGATAGCTTGAGGAGTGGTAATTTTTTCCAATGCATTGCAAGATACGGTCGTATTCATTTCTTGATGCTCGATGTGATATTTCACTTCTTGAACATTTTTCTTCTTGATATGTCCTTCTATCTTGATAGTTTGAGGAGTGGTAATTCCGGCCAATGCATTACAAGATATGGTCGGATTCATTTCTTCTTTCTCGATGTGATTTTTCACTTCTTGAACCTTTATCTTCTTGATATGTCCTTCTATCTTGAGAGTTTGAGGAGTGGTAATTCTTGCCAATGCTTTACAAGATATGGTCGGATTCATTTCTTCTTTCTCTAGGGTTGGTTCCTGGTGTATATCCTCTTCTTTTGATGTTTCTTGATCCTTTTCTTCCTCCTCTTCACAATCAATGTAAAATAATTTCTTCTCATCACACTTATGACCTTTAATGTATTTGTTCTCACAATTGTAACAAAGTCCTTTTGCTCTTTTTTCTTCCAATTGTTGTGGTGTCACCGTTGTAGGTTGTGGAAGGCTAGGAGAAACAAAACTTCCATCTTTATAGTTGTGAGAGGTAGAATTTTTTGTTGCCATAATTTTGCTTTCCACTTTTCTTGCCAACCTGAATGCCTTCTTCAATGAATTAGGTTCCCAAAGACGAACCTCATGTTGAATGTTATCCTTTAATGTCCCTATGGAGACATCAATCCTCTGCTTCTCTGGAATATCATTTTTCCTTATATTCAATTTTTGAAAGTCCTCAATGTGCTCTGCCATTGAACACTTTTGTTTGAGATTTATCAATTGGCTAAAGAAGGTGTTTCTCTTTGTATCCTCATAATGTGCTATCATTTCCTCCGTGAAAATTGACCACGTAACAAGTGGTTTACGAGAACAAATCCCTTTATATCATAAAAATTGATCCGGTTCTAAATATGAAGATGCAATACATACCTTTTGTAATAGTTTCACCTCATGTAGATCAAAATATTGCTCCATCTGTAGTATCCAATTTACCAGATCCTTGCCATCAAACTTCCTCATATTACCTTTTCTTGATTTTATGAGCTTGGTCTTGAAATGACTGTAACTCTGTAATTTCGGATCTTCCAGTTCTGAAATCGCGACCTTCCGTAGCCCTCTGTGTCCTCTTTCCAATGCCACCAGTCTGATCGAAATTGGGTTCTCCAAGAAAGCGTTATGCACAATCTCCCAAGATGATCTAATTTTATACCTTTTCAGAAGAGTGAACTTGTACGAAGTGCCACATGTCACTATTTTGACCTCCGGATCCTAAAAATATACACATAAAACTATAATCCATCCTCTTTCTGTAACTTCTTATGAAATTTCAATATGATGCTTAGAGAGAAAGTTATGACGATTTTCCAAAGGTCACCTGTTTAGGATTTAATTCAGAAGTCTGCAAAAACCATAACTTCCTCAGATCATATATCCGAAAATATAGCGAGACAAGATCTAAAATTCGTACCCAAGGTTTATACTGATTTCTTCTCAAATGGGTTTTTTTGTTAGATTTTGAAACGTCGCAGAAAAAAAAGTTATAGCGAAAATTCCATGATGACCTATTTGGAGCAACGAAACCCTAGAATCCAAAGCTCTGATACCAAATCTTATGAAACCCGCTCAAAAAGAGATAGAAAATATAGATGAACGCCTTATAAATCAGCCTCTTCAAGGGGGAAACCTCCTTTACATTACATAAATGAATAATTCTTGGATGCTACAAATGACAAGACCTTCTTTCTATATATAGGAATCTAAGGGGTCAAAATATAATCAGAGCCGACATAACAATAATAATGTAAGGGCACAATAATAACAATGGTGGGCTTCTATAGGGCACAATAATAACAATATGCGGACTACATGGGCACAACAATAAAATAAAGGGGTTGTACTAATAACAATAAGGAGTTACACTAGTAGTATAAGGACCTAACAGGGACCATGCCAGACGACAAGATACACTTTAATGATAGAGGGGGAAACAATGGAAAAGGGGGCAACTAGGATTTCCATAAGAGGATCCGATTCATTGTCAAAGGGAGCACCCAGTCAGGGTGACCAAAAAGTAGTTGTGGTGATGGATCTGTGAAGGAAGCCAGATAATTTATGGTTGAGCCAAGGCATGCAATGAAGCATGTGTTGAGGCACATACGTGGTACAATTGGATATGATTTGAGATATGTCTCAGGTGGTGAAGTGAGGTTGTAGGGATATACAAATTCATATTGGGCCAAGAGTGCAAAGGATAAAAAGAGCACCTCGAGGTACTGCTTTAGCTTGAGATCAACTATGATATCCTGGTTTAGCAGGAAGCATAATTCTATCACACTCAGTATAGTAGAGGCATAGTGTATTGCAGTTAATGTCACAAGTCATGAAAGTATGGCTTTGGAAGCTTCTTCCAAGACTCTTTGATTAGGTCACTTCATCTTGCACATGGTACAGGAGAGAGCAGTGAAGCTCCAATACATATCCACAGATGAGTAGATTGCAAACATTCTCACCAACCCTCTGTCTAGAGCGCTGTTTGTATATTTTAGTGATCCAAAAAAAATTGTTAGTATTTACTTAAAAATAAATCTTCATTTCAAGACCTTTAACTAAAATTATTTGCATGTGAACATGAACAACACATTCTTTCGATAATACTTTACCAACACATCAACATTTCAAGGAAGCAAACATTAAAGAACAAGTAATACAAGTAGTTTGATAACATAGTTCACCTTGGGAGAAGGGGCTACATCTCCGAATTCGTTTCAAACTACAAATCGCTTTATTAATTATGAGGTAATATCCTTCTTACAAAAATGGTTGAAAACATCTCACCATATGTGGATCATACTCCATAAGGAGTTGCATTCTCCTACATAAAAGGGCTTAAGGCATTCACAAAAAAGACAATTCACAACACCAAAAGGCTACATTTTCCCTCAATACAAGCTCCCAACTTCGAGCTCTTACAAAGATCCTCCAAAAGCTCCCTAAAAGGCTCCCTCAAAAGCTCACACAAGGGATTTAAATAATTTTCATGACTCAATAATCCAAGGAGACAAGATCCAGAAAAAGAGGATCTATAAGGTTTTTTAATAAAAGACAAGATCCACGAAAGTAGGATCTACAACCACTCAAGGGATAAAAATGAAAGACAATCCCAAGCATGTCCATGGGATTCTCAACTTCTCCTTAAGACTAGGAAACTAATTGTCACACATAATTAACTTCCTTTTTTTACAAAAATAATGAAAAATAAATGAGCACTTTAAGCTCACATAAAGTATTAGTTATTTCCACATTTTCCCAAAGTTTTATATGAGCTTATTTTTGTTGTGCAAAGATAATAATTTCTCAAGTGGAGATCCCCCTGGATCATTTAGAGACAAGCTCTACATTATGAAAAATATCTCCCTCATTGAGAGGGAGTGTTGATGTCTTTGCAAGATTGAGTAGACCATCTCCTGAGCAACTAGATGGACTTGGTTGGGTCATGTTGATTTGGCCAGGGGAGATGGATACATTCACTTGAGAAGCCATGAAGGACTTTGGTTGGGTCATGTTGATTTCACCAAGGGTGAATGGCCCAGGGAAATTGCAATATTGGACAAATCCTCTCCTGAGAATCCAGGACTTGGCTGGGTCATGTTGACTTGACCATTGGAGATAGATGAAATTCACTTAAGAAGCCGTAAATGACTTTGGATGGGCCATGTTTATTTGACTAGGGGTGAATGGTCAAGGGGTAGATCCTCTCCTGAGAAGCCATGAAGTACTTTGGCCGAGTCATGTTGATTTGACCAGAGGAGATTGATACATTTACGTAAGGAGCCATAAAGGAATTTTGTCGGGCCATGCTGATTTGGCTAGGGGATACTCACATTGCCTACTCGAGGATGGAGTGATCTATAGACGTGCATGTGAGGGAGATACTACATCAACATAGCAAGATCATGAGAATTTCTTAAGGAAGGAGAAATTTCAGCTAAGGGGAAATATATTTGTAGTTAATGAGAATACCTCCCTCGCTAAGAGGAAGTGTTGATTTTTGTGTCACATTGAGAGGTATTCTCGCATGCCAAAGAGGTCTCCAAGTTTTCCTAAGGAAATTAAAATATTTTTGTTTTATTTCTTGGAGAACCAAGTCGGCCTAGGAAGACAAGTTATCCCAACTCATGAAAGGGTGTGTCCCTTGGGTAAATTTACCCCCATTTGACTAGTATATATAATTGATGTGACATCTCATTTTCTCCACCAAACAAGCAAGTTTATTCTTCATAATTTTTAGGTCTCTTGGATAGTAAATGAGGATGAATTGATTGTTTTGACTGAGCTAGAGAGAGGGTTGCAGGGACTATAGACCTGTTTGACCAGAACACTGAGCAACATTGCTTTATGATATGTTTGATTGGTTTGACCAACATTGACTAGCTGAAGTTTGACCAGATTTGAATAAAGTTTGACTTCGATATTGGCATAAATTTCTAGACAAAATTATTGATTTGTAAACCTTGGCGAGGAATTATTTCCCCAAAAGAAAAGTTGTTAGGTTTTTTCCCAAGGTTAGGTTACCTGGGGTAAAATTATTGTCTCTATTTTGCATGGTTGTCTTTCTATGATATTTATTGTTTTCGCTGTGTTTACCGTTGATATTTTTTGTGTATAATTGCTCAATGATATTAGTGTCATGAGATGAAATTGATTGAAGATTATTAGGAAGTAATTATCAGATTTGAAATTTGTTTTTCTACTACTCACCTTATAAAAAATTCAATAGTAAGGTGGATAAGTACATGCAAGATGGGACCCTCCTATCCTATTGAGGGTCCTAGAGGTCATCAATTGGAATTAGGGCAAGTGGGCTTGACAATTAAAAGTAATATCAAAAATATGGAGAAAGGATGAAAAGGAAGAAAGAGGAGACAAAGAAAGATAAAGGGAGAATAAACAAAGGTAAAGGGGAAGGAGGGACAAGGTAGATTGGGTGATGATAGGGTATGTTTGGTGGTGACAACAATGACTTAGCACCATCCCAAGGTGTCATGTGGACCCGAGTGCCATGTATATAGGCCACATCAATAATTATATTGTGAAATTGTCATATTTTTCCTATGCTTTTCAAGTCATAAACTTCTAAGGAATTTTTGAGGGTCTAGATATCATTTTTAGATGTTGGAAAATCTTGAGAGCCTATATGAAATAACACATATGGTGAATGAAAGATCCCAAAAACATCTTTTGAGTGAGATACTGTAAGTGAAAAATACAACTAATATGCAAAAGTTACACCTACACCAATATAGACAATGGAATAATGTACCAGTTCACTTCCTAGAGGCATAAGGGAGCACAAGAGTAGTTAATGTAAATCTCTCTACAAATGAATCCACTCATGGAGAGTTGCAATCTCGGATTCCAAATGTTTAGGACACTAGCATAAAGATGCTTGTAGCATCAAAGAAAAATTGGAAAAATAGACCAAACTTCAATAGGTCATAACTTTCAAACTCTAGCTTAGATGTGGACAAATGAATGGTCAATAGAAAGCTTGAGCAGAACAAAATTTAGTCATCAACCAGAATTTGTATTGGAATAGAAAAAATTCTCAAGAAAGTCTTTGTTTTATTTATCTCTTCCTAATTTTATTCCTCATCTTTCTAATGATTTGATAAAAAAATTGTTGTGTTTAATTGTTTATATTTTTCCTTATTATTATTTTTATTCATTCCTTAATATTTTTCCTTAATTTAATCTTTTTATATTTTATCCTAACTTTTTATATTCGTTAAGACTAGTTCACTCATTTATTTTTACTTTTAATTTATTTATATTTTAATAATAATCCTTTATTATTACTTTGTTCTACTTGATCTCTTTAGTTTCTATTAGTCATGTGTATTTTTACTTTTAAAATAATTTATATTTATTTTATATTAAATTAATTATATATATATATATATATAACTTATATTCTTTACTATATATTTGGCTTTGTGATTTTATTTGATGTGTTTGAATTTTACTAAAATGATCACTTTCTATTTTGATTTATTTTATTTTATTTTGTTTGTTGTGTTTGATTATTACTAAATTAGTCTTTTTATGTTTTGATTTATTTTACTTTATCATTTTTTTATTATTTTGGATCTATTGAAAAATGTAGCAAAAAATTCTCAATTTGATTTTGCCTTGATTAAATTGAGAAAATTTGAATTTCCATATCAGAAGACAATTTGGATGCAGTTAACTTGTGCGACATGGTTTGTGTCCCTCAGTTTATGTAGTAAATTCGAGTTGGAGGAGTCAAAGTTCAGTTAAGCATGTGTGATTGCTAATTTGTAGAAATCAAGGTCAGTTATTTCAAGTTGTTTTAAGTTAAACAAGTTCCAACTATTGGAGGAACTAGTGGAAGGTTAGTTGTGCAGTGGGACTTCAGTCAAACTCAGTGATCATCTAGTTAACTGATCAATTAGCCCAAAATAGCTCGTGCATGCAGAAAATTCGAGTTCCCCAACTATGGTGTAGATTCCAAGGCAGTGTAACATCAATTGTAGACTAGTCATTAGTGTATAGGTGTTGCATGCAGTCAGATGATCAACCTTGGGAAATGTGCAATCCATTTTGGAGAAATTCCTAAATAATGTGGTTTAATTTCTCAAGGAATTGTGCAAGGAAATAGGGGCTCAAGTAGAGGCAGAAATTAACTAAGTCTAGTTTAGAGCTTCTCAATGAGCAAAGAGATAGGTTATTCACTTGCAAATTGTGTTCAGTTGAGCAAAGAAATTGTAATACATCTCTTTTCATCAGATTAATGCAAGAAAGCAAGGGGTTTTTAGTAGATTACTTTCCCCTAGAAAAAATATTGTGTGCATGTGTGTTATTTCTCATTGCATGTTTGTGATTGATGTTCTAAATTGTGAATTGATTTCCGTAGAGCAGTAGAGTAGGTTTGTGTCTTGTGATTTTGATTAAAACTTCATGAGTAGTTGCAAATCTACACCATAATTTCTACAAAATCTTTTTTTCTTTTTTAGCGTTAAGTGGAATGAATATTATTTTTAATCTATTTATGTATAATTTTTCTATTTAGTGGGGATTGTTTTCAATGTGTTATTATTATTATTATCCAATTTTAAGGTCACAGCCAAGCCAAACACCAAATTGGTATATGAGACTACCTTGTTTGTGGGACAAAGGACCCACATCCGCGTATGATTTGACTGCTAAGTTTACGAAGGCATACATACTCTACCCCCCTCTGTTTTTGAACTTGTGACCTCACACATATTCTTAACCATTAGGCACACTCAAGCTATATATATATATATATATATATATATCAAGAAAAGGCCACGACATCATATTAAAACATAACTCAGAGTTAAAAAATAATAAAATATGATAAAGAATATATATATATACATATATATATACACACACACACACACACCTTGTGATATGAATTGTTGTGTTTGACTTAATTTATTTATTATTTTTATTCTTGGATTGCCTGACCCTTTTTCACATCCGTTTTCCTTTTCATAACATTTTCCACACTACCAATCTCTTTGACTTGTTAAGTCAACAAAACTATAGTGACATCAGAATGCTTCTCTCCCTTCTTTTTTATCACAAAAATAAAATTTTAAATAATCTAAATTAATCGCTTCTTTATTAAATAATCTCTGGTAGACCATATTTGTCTTAGTGGACGTTAATCATTATCATCATCATCAATATTTATTATTTAATATATTATTGAACGTTATTTGAATCAATATTTAGTTATTTGAAGTCTTTTTTGTTTGATTGTTTTATTTCAATTGTTTGATTTAATTCTTTGTGCATCATTTTCACTATTTATTCTCTTGCTAAGATCAACTCTCCATCTTAGTCTTGACGATGAACCACAATGGATGGTTTGAAATGCGTAGACACAAAAATTCTAATGTGATTTTACCAAAATAATTTCAATTTACAAAATATGGATCACAAAAGACTAAATTCAAAAAATCCAAAAATTTTCATTAGTGACCTTAAAGGGCAAGAAAAAAATCATACATATAGTTTCCAAAAGTTTATAATTGTTTTTATCTATTGGAATTGTAACCACCCCTTCCCACGTTTACCCACTTTCACTGACCTGCCGGGGTAAAAATGAGAGGAGGGCTACGATGACATGACTCAACCTCCCAAGTACAGTTAAGGAAGTGGAATCGACCAACCAAAACTTTACTGACCTTCCTCAAGAGCTATAGAACGGACAAGAGCTAAACAACCACTGTAGGTGCACAAACCCTGAGTCAACTTGCTTTTTAAGTGATTCGGATTCCTAGTTGCTTGCATACTAAGGCAAGCTAGTGACTGTAAACCTCTACTCGCATGGATAACCCTGCCTCCCAACAAATGTAGACTAGAATTCCCAGTTTTGTGCATGTGACCCTGAAATCTAAGTTATTTTTTTAGGGCATGGATCTAGACCTTCGCCCAAAACTTGATATAAATTTCTAGAATGATAAATGACACTAGAACAAAGCCATTAATACAAAACTTATATAAGAAATTGACCTAAACATGCCCAACCATGAAAATCATTCCATCAAACACATGGTGAACATGAAATATACAAGTCATGAATGCATATCTGAACATAGAGATCTGAAACTTATCTGAGAATCATCAAGAAGGTCTAATTACATCTCACAATAGCTACAATAACATCTATTAGTTCATGCATTCAATAACCATTTTTTTAACAATCAAAACATGATAAGAGCCATAACTTGAATTTGTCATAAAACCATGCTTATAACGAGCATATAACCAAAACAATAACAACGATAGAACAACCATCAAAGCCACATCATAAAAAGTAAATTTACTTGTAATTACAAGATGAAATTAGTTCTTATTAACATATGGAAAAGCCAACCAAGTCAGGGACTTCCATGTACCGCCCAACCATAGATGGGGCTAAATCAAATCTCTCTTTTAGCCAATCACCCCCGAGCCATAAACCAAGAATGAATGTGGGATCTCATGGGGTAAACCAATACATAAACAACCAAGGGAATCCAAAGGTTAAACCACCTCCACCCTCACACTACTATGATCTCACCTAAACCGATCTCGAGATCACAAAACCAAACCAAGCTTTGATGCCTTAGAATTCCTTCACCGTCCCTTGAGGAATTTCCCTATCTCAACCCATCTATTAAGGGCTTCCCGAGAAAACCATCTCCACCCCCAACCCTTGGGATTTTCCTGAGAACACCTCACCAGATCCAAAACCTTCTGAAAATCCAATGCTCGACCAAGAATGAATCCCATTACACCATGACTATCGAGGAATGGCAAGGCAAGGCTGAAACCACTATCAAACTAGGCAAAACCCATTCCAATGACAACAAATGAACCAAATACACACATGCATGTACCATGCATGCTAAAACTAGCTAGGAAATTACACATGAAACCTGTTATATGCAAGTATTCCTACTAAAGCCACTTGATCCAACGCTTCCTTGCTTAATCCTTGATTTCCTTTGCTTTCTTGTCCTTCCTTTTCTTGCTTTCTCCTCTTAGTGCTCTTCTCCTCTCTGAAACCAATTCCAAAGCTAAACTGGTAAAAGGCCCCAAATTGATGCTCTAATGCCTTTTTATTATTGATGCCTCTAATTTCTTCATTTTTCCTTCAATTTCCTCCTCAGATGCAACCTGTGATCTTTCATATCCCTTTTCTCCTATTTTCCTTTATTTTCATAAAATAAATGTTAATAATGTCTTTTTTCCTTTTCAAAGCCTTTGTTAATGCCTTTGCCAATTTCCCCTTAGCCATAATAAACAACAAGTGATGCCCACTAGGATGTTTTGCCCAACATTTAGCTTGGAATACGTGTCCCATGACATTGGTCTTATTTTTGCCTTTATTAACTTTGTTACATGAAGTTTTAACCTGGGGTTGTTATAAACCCATCTCCTTAGGGGAACATTGTCCTCAGTGTTCTATGACACCTATAACCAACAATACCGGTGAAAAGAAAAACATATTGCCCATGGAGCTTTATAAATTAGCTCGATGCAGTATTTACAATGAACAACCTGCTCAAAATCAAAACCATCATGACAAACATGACAATATGACAACCATACAACTTATTGGAGCTTTATAACACAACTCGTTGCGATATTTACAATAACAACCATACATAAATATATACATATACCAAAACCCATGTTCCTTCACCGGAAAATAATGAAGGATACATAGCCTGCATCTGATTATCCATCTCCCCTGTAGCATCATCAGGCCCAAAGTGCTTCTACTTCACTTTAACTTGTTCGATTTCTCGGTTCCGAAGCATGAGTTGTTTCTGTTGCAATATGCATTAAGGTTCCGGATGGAATTCTCCTTCTCGATCCACCTGTAATACAGACCAATCAATAACATAATCAACATCTTTCACATATCTTTTTAGAAATGAAACATGGAAAACATCATGGACTTTCATAGTGGGAGGCAGTGCAAGTTTGTAGGCCACTGTTCCAATCCTCTCAAGGATATCGAAAGGCCTACAACACCAAGGTGCTAACTTCGCACATGACCCAATACTCAAGGAGCTCTTCTTAGAATTAATGCTCAAGTACACATGCTCCCCAACCTTAAACTCCTTAAATGCCATGTGTTCATCTGCATAGCTCTTTTGTCTATCTTGTGTTGCCTTTAAATTCTTCTCGATAACCTACATTTCCTGTTCCATCTCTGCCAACATGTTCGGTCCAATAAGTACCATGTTCACTGGATCACTCCAGCTGATGGGATTATTTCAACTCCGCCCATAAAGTGCCTCAAATAGACTCATCCTCACTGACTCTTGATACCCATTGTTGTAAGCAAACTCCACTAGTGAAAGATATTCCTCCTCCCCCACTCTATTGGTGCATAACATACATTCTCAACATGTCCTCTAGTATCCTATTGACCCTCTTTGTCTGTCCATTTGTATATGGATGATAAGTTGTGTTGAAGGCCAACGATGTACCCAAACTTGCAAATAACTCCTTCCAAAACCTAGAAGTGAACTTGGCATATCTGTCGAATACAATCTTCTTAGGAATACCATGTAGTCTCATTATCTCCCTGATGAAGACCTAAGCTACCTCACTAGCTAAATAAGTAGATTTAATTGCTATGAAGTGAACTACCTTTATCAACCTATCAACCCCAACCATGATGGAATCAAGCTGCTTCAATGTACTCGACAAACCTGTAATGAAATACATGGAAATGACCTCCCATTTCCACTCTAGAATCAAAATAGGTTGTAACAAACTAGCTAGGTGCTTATACCCAACTTTCACCTACTAACAGTCCATACATCTAGCAACAAACTCTGCCACTTCCTTCTTCAAATTTGGCCAATAGTAGAACTTCTTCACAGTTGTCAATGTCTTATGATATCCCAAGTGACTTGAATATGGCCTGACATGAAACTCCGTCAAGATAATATTTTTGAGCTCACTGTCATCCAACACATAGATCCTATCCCTAAATGTCACTAATCCATATGTCGTGAGATGATAATCCACATCCTATTCACCTGTACTGATCCAGGAGGATCTTGTCAGTCTAGCATGAGCGGAGTCTTCAGTGGTTCAAAGTCGAAATGGTCTTCAAATGTTCATGGTCGATGAGGTCTTGAACTTTATCAACTTCGCCAGTATTCGTCGTCAGCATGCAGCTTATGGGCAGCATTCAGTCATCGTTAGTGATGTTTGGTTCAGTAATGTGGTTTTTGGGTTAATGTCACATTGTGACAATTTATTGTAAAGGTTTTGTTTTATTGATGTACAAAGTCTAAAAGACTTGTATTCAAACAATTGTACTAAACCTAAGCCTAAACACCTAGTCTATAACCCTATGGTGAAAAAAAATGCATAAACCTAAGTCTATAACCCTATGGTGAAAAAAAATGCATAAACCTAAGTCTACAACCCTAAAACCTAACCCCTCGGACCTTATAACAACATTACATTACAAAAACTATATAAAAACATTATAATAAGACCCACAATACCCCTAACCGCTGGCTTAACCATGCGGGGATCCGACCATGACAGCCGGCCATGTGAGCAAGCAGACCGGTGGAGTCCATAGCGGCTAGCAGATAATAGTCTTGATGACAATAGCTAACCGTCACGGAGAAATGACATGTGAATAGGTTCATTGCGCCATCAGTTGGCCATCACAGTTACTATGTTATTGCCGCAACCATTGGGGAAACCGTCGTTCACATTGCATCGCAAACCATGAGCTAGCCGGAATTGTCGAGGGTTAGTGCTAGGTGGCAGCATGCAGTTATACCACGGCTGGTCACATGTTATTCGTCACCTGTTTTTGCCTGGCTAGAAAACCGTCATCAGTTTCCGCCTATCCAAAGTCAAATTTGGGTTTTTGTTAAAGTTTTATGTCTATTTTTAAAGCACTCCATGTACCTAAACCCTAAAGGTGTCCCTAGTGGATTGGACCGAGAACTTAGATAGGTTCATGGCTAAACATAGCAGTGGGGAGCTCGAATGAACCCAAACCAGTTATAAATTCACCTTTTGGTCATGAAGAAAGCATTAGAGTGGTTTTAGAGTTTTATATGCAGATTCTGGAGGACATGGGTTGTTTTGTTTTCAGTGTAATAGGAGCACCAAGAGTCAGAATTGGGAATCCTGACAAGCGTTGGAAAGCCAATTTAGAGAGATTTCTTGTGACAGTGACCAAAAGTGCCTACATGCACAATCAATCTGGTTAATTTGCTATGTAATCGACCTCCTTGGATTCAATCCAAATAAAGCGGACGCCCATCTTGAAAGCGGACCTGGAGACGTAGTCCATCAGGGACGAACTTCGTAATCAATATTGCTGTCTGGGATCACTTTTTTTTTACTTCTTATTACTTCTGTTTACCTATTTCTTATGTTTCAATTATGTCGTAAATTCATTCCTTTTCAATCAGTTATCACGAATAACGCACCTTAAGTTAACATTCAGTTCACTTATGGCATTAATCAATTCTACTTCAGTTTAATGTATGATCATTTCAAATCATATAATTTGGTATCAGAGTAGGTTTCTTTTGTAGAATTTTTCGAGTGAATGTTAACCAGGTCTAAGTTGCAACGTGGGGAAGGAATCCTTGAGGAGATCGATCCAGAGATTAGAAAGCGAAGAGTCGCTCATAAATCGATCATGACAGGATGTGATGCAGGTGAAACTCCTGAAACTAAGATTAGCGAGGAACATTTCAGCAAGCATTCTTGAGCATGCAACAAATGTTGGGAGAACTTTACAAAGATAAGAAGGCGAGACATGCAACTTCTTCTTTAAAGACATCGAAGAAGGACAAGGGTAAAGGCAAGGCTGATAAACCTCCTTCGCCTCCATCATCTCCATCATCATCTTCTTCTTATTCTTCCAGTTTAGAATCTGAAAGAGAAAAGAAACATAAGAAAACATCTCTTTTGAAACTTGATGTAAAATTTGAGTTACCTATTTATGATGGCGAAATGAATCCTGAAAAGCTAAATAAATGGATTAAGTAGTTAGAAGTGTATTGTTGTATTCAGAACATTTTTGACGATAAAACGAAAATTCAGTTAGCTACACTTAGAATGGGGGGAAAAACTTTAACCTGGTGGGAAAGTAAAACTCAAATAGATGTAAAGCGGAAAGGTAAAGTCATCTCTTCAGGGTCGAAGTTTTTAAAAGCTCTTAGGAAACAATTCTATCCTTTAGGATACATGCAACAAGTTGTTATTGATTGGCAGCACTTGAGGCAAGGTAAAGGGAAGAGTGTGCAGGAGTTTACTCAGGAGTTTAGAAAGAAGCCATTGGCACTTGGTATTTCATTGGATACACGTGAAACTTTATTAAAATACGTTGGCAGTTTACATTCATATTTGCAGCATACATTATTTATGTTTAATCCTAATTATTTTGATGAAGAGTGTGTTCAAGCCATACATATTGAATCAGGTGTCAGAACATTCAAGTTTTCACCACAATCATCCAAAGAGTTGGAAATCAAGGATTCCAATGACAACAAGAGGAAGAAAAATTCGAAGGGAAAGAAATCAGTGGCAGCTTAGAAGGAAAGACCTACTTGTTCTCATTGCCAGAGAATCGGTCATGATGAATCTAGGTGTTGGAAACTTCATCCAGAACTTAAGCCCAAAAAGTTCCTTAAGGAGAAGGATGAAAAGAAAGCAAATGCAGCAATCCAACAAGATCTAGGCTCCGATTCAAGTGATGAAAGAAGGATAAATGCCATAGTTTCGACAGGTAAAACTTCTGACACTGGTTCAAGTTCGAATATTATTGCATCTTCATCAAACATAAATCCTTCAAATGAGGATAAAAGAGTTGAATTATTTAACATAAGGATAACTTCTAAGCACACAAAGATAGATACAATGTTTGACAGTGGATCACAGGCAAATTTAATATCTAAATATTTAGTTAAGAACTTGGGTTTGGAGACACGGAATCATCCAAGACCATACCCATTAGGTTGGCTGAATAAATCAACTCAGATAAATGTCACAAATCAATGTCGGTTAAAATTTGCCATTACAACTAATTACATTGATGAAGTGGAATTAGATGTGGTTCCAGTAGACATATGTGGAGTTTTCTTAGGAAGTCCTTATCTTTATGACCGTGATGTAGTATTTTATAGGAGAGAGCATAAATATCACCTTAAGAAAGATGGGGTTGAATTTATTGTTAGGGCACATAAAAGTAAAACTCACTTGAATTTAGTTGTTGCTAATCAGATGAAGCGATTAATAAGTTCAAATAAGAGATTTGTACTCATGTGTGTAAAAGAACAACATAAGGATCTAAGGGATACTTATTCAGGTTGTGAGTCTCAGTTTAAAGATAGTTTAGTCAAGAAGGTAGAAACTTTTTTCAGTTCTATTTAAAGAACCCAAAAATCTTACTCATAAGCACGAATACAACATGAGTTACAGTTGATGTCCAAATCTCCTCTTCCTAATGTTAGAATGTATCATTTCAATCCAATTTTGGGAATTATAAGTTACAGGGATACAGGTCAGTATTGGGGAAAGTCAACATTACATTTTTCTTGTATTGTATCACCATTTCATGTTTCAAAAAATTTTGAAGCCTCTTTTCAAGTGGAGAGGAAACCTATTTGTTTTCATATCAAATCCTTTTCTAAAGCAATGTCAAAGTATCTAGTACATAAAAGGGAAACTTATGCATTAAGGGAAAGTGTTAATCAATGGAGACATCATTTAATGAATGAGGAAACAATGATTCAAACAAATCAACAACCACTTCAATACTTTCAAAATCAAACTAAGTTGCAACAGTTTTCACACTACAGTTTGATGGGTTTATTGCAGCAAGTTCACTTAGTAATCAGGAATCAGGAAAGTATATCAAGTCAAGTAGCTAGTATGAGGTCAAGAATGTCTTTGAATGTTTCTGTTATTCTGCAAAATAGATTGTTAGTACATGTCAATAGTATTGAACAATATTCTGTAGAGACTATTTTCAAAGATGTTTATGAATCACTAATTCATGGTACTTCATGGAAAGAAGTAAATTTCCATGTTCATAACAAATTGTTTAACCATATTTGCAAGTTGTACATACTGCAAATGGATGGAACAGTTCACAGATTCAAAATGCACCATGATCAACATCATTAGGGTCATCACTTTCAGGTAGTTGATCGAATGTATTAGTACATCATCAAGGCAAGGTGGAGAGTGAGGGAGATCTACCCTCACCTGCTATCTGTTTAGTCAAACTTTTGTGGTCCAAAAACTTTCAAGTGGAGAGGATTGATCTAGGAGGATCTTGTCAGTCCAACATGAGCAGAGTCTTTAGTGGTTCAAAGTCGAAATGGTCTTAAATGATCATGGTCAATGAGGTCTTGAACTTTATTAACTTTGCCAATATTCGTCGTCAACATGCAGCTTATGGGTAGCGTTCAGTCGTCATCAGTGATGTTTGGTTCAGTAATGTGGTTTTTGGGTTAATGTTACATTGTGACAATTTATTGTAAATGTTTTGTTTGATGTACAAAGTCTAAAAGACTTGTATTCAAACAATTGTACTAAACCTAAGCCTAAACACTTAGTCTACAACCATATGGTGAAAAAAAATGCATAAACCTAAGTTTATAACCCTAAACCCTAACCCCTCAGACCTTATAACAACATTACATTGCAAAAACAATATAAAAACATTATAATAATACCCACAATATCCCTCATTGCTGGCTTAACCACGCGGGGAGCCCACCATGACAGCAGGCCATGTGAGCAGGAAAACAGGTGGAGTCCATAGCGGATAGCAGATAACCATCGGGATGACAACACTTAACCGTCATGAAGAAATGACATGTGAATAGGTTCACCGCGTCGTTTCCGCAATCGCCGGGGAGAGCATTGTTCACATTGCACCGCAAACGATCAGCTAGCTAGAACCGCCAGGGGTTAGCGCTGGGTGGCAGCCTGTGGTTAGACCATGGCTGGTCACATGTTATCTGTCACCTGTTTCCACCCGGCTAGCAAACTGTTAGCAGTTTCCGCCTATCCAAAGTCGGATTAGGGTTTTTGTTAAAGTTTTATGTCTATTTTTAAAGCACTCTGTGTAACTAAACCCTAAAGGTGTCCCTAGTGGATTGGACCGAAAAATTAGACAGGTTCATGGCTAAACATAGTAGTAGGGAGCTCGAATGAACCCAAACCAGTTATAAATTCACCTTTTGGTCATGAAGAAAGAATTAGAATGGTTTTAGAGTTTTGTATGTAGATTCTGGAGGATATAGTTTGTTTTGTTTTCAGTGTAACAAGAGCACCAGGAGTCAGGATTGGGAACCGTGACAGGTGTTGGAAAGCTAATTTAGAGAGATTTCTTTTGATAGTGACTAGAAGTGCCTGCATGCACAATTAGTCTGGTTAATTTTCTATGTAATCGACCTCCTTAGATTCAATCCTAATAAAGCGGACGCCCATCTTGAAAGCGGACCCGAAGACGTAGTCCATCAGGGACGATCTCCGTAATTAATATTTTTGTCTAGTATCGTTTTTTTTTTTGCTTATTACTTATGTTTACCTATTGCTTATGTTTCAATTTTGTCGTAAATTCATTCCTTTTCAATAAGTTCTCAAGGTTAACGCACCTTAAGTTAACATTCAGTTCACTGATGGCATTAATCAATTCTACTTCAGTTTAATGTATGATCATTTCAAATCACCTACAGTTGTAACTTGTGCCTAAGCTTGTTGTACCTGTCATCTTGTTGTCTTTCCTATAAGACATGATCCTATAAATCTATCCCATAAGAGCTCATAACTGCAACATGGTTTACCTGCACTCTCCTACTGAGAGCATCTGCAACCATGTTCTCCTTTCCTTTAATGTATCTGATCTCAAATTCAAACTCATTGAGGGTAGCCAACCATCTAGCTTGCTTGGCATTCAAATTAGGTTGGTCAAATAGATATCTCAATCCACTATGGTCATTCATCAAAATAAACCTCCTACCAAGAAGATAGTGCCTCCACATCTTCAAGGCATGAATAATAGCTGCCAACTCAATATCATGAGTCACATAGTTCTGTTTGTGCTCATTCAGTTTCCTTGACTCATAACATACCACCTGTCCCTCCTGCATCAGGTCTCCACCAAGTCCTCTCTTGCAAGCATCTGTACACCCAAAAAACTCTTTATTTAGATCTACAATCTTTAACACCAGAGAATTTGTAAGCAACTACTTCAACTTCTCAAAACTTGCTGCACATTCCCCTATCCATTCAAATTTTTTTCCTTTCCTCTACAATGATGTGATAAGATATGCAATCTGTGAGAAGTTCCTGATGAACTGCCTATAGTAACCTGCTAACCCCATGAATGATCTAACCTCATCCACATTTATAGGAGTTGTCCATTCCATGATAGCTGTTATCTTTTTTGGATCCATTGTTATGCCTTCCTTAGAGACAACATGCCCCAAGTAATGTACCTTTTTTTCTGAAAGAAATTGCATTTACTAAGCTTGGCATACAACTCATGCTCTCTTAGCAATCTCAATAGTGTTGCTAAGTGTTTTGCATTCTCTTCCTCATTCTTATAATATATCACTATATCATTAATGAATACTATTACAAACTTGTCTAGGTAAGGACGCAACACACTATTCATCAAACACATGAAAGTAGCTGGAGCATTAGTCAAACCAAAAGGAACCAAAACAAACTCATAATGCCCATACCTGGTCCAGAAAGAAGTCTTGTAGATGTCCTCTTCTTTGATATGTACTTGTTGATATCTTAATCTCAAGTCAATCTTCGAGAACACTACTGCTCCCTTCAACTGGTCAAACAAATCATCAATCCTCAACAACAGATACTTTCTCTTGATCGTCACCTCGTTCAGCTGCCTGTAATCAATGCACAATATAAGAGTACCATCCTTCTTCTTCACAAACAACATTGGTGCACCCTGAGGTAATACCCTTGGCCTAATGCATCCCTTATCAAGCATTTCCTTCAACTGAAATTTAAACTCCACTAAATTTCAAGTGCTTATCCTGTAAAGTGCCTTTGATGTTGGTGTCTCTCCTAGTGCCAACTCAATAGAAAAGTCCACCTCCCCGTGGGGAGGAAACTTTAAAATCTCTGTTAGAAATACATCCTGAAACTGTTGCAAGACAGGGTACCTCTTGAGGACTTCCACATCCTCAACATCCTTACCCTTGTCACTGGAAATATGGACTACAAACAATACACACCCTTTCCTGCAACTACGCTTAGTCTACATAGTTGTAACCATCCTCACCGATGTAGGCTTATTATTTCCCTGCAAGATTCTCGTTTTCCTATTATCATCCAGGCACTCAATAGCCTTATCATAACAATCCACCTTAGTCCTATGGAGGTATATCCAATCCATACCCAAAATCATACTATATGATCCCAATGGAAGCACATTTAGATGTGCTAATGTAGGCATACCATTTAACTCAAATGCACAAGCTCTTACCTAATGATGAACTCTTTTTTTAGTACTTGTAGCCAATTGCACCAACCAAGAATTTGCATGCACTTCTTTTCTCAAACCACACTTATCCACCAGGTCTGGATTAACATAACTATAATTGGATCCAGGGTCAATAAAAATAGAAACAACTCAATCACATAGCTTACCTTCCATCTCAATAATGGATGCCTGGTGATCTTCCTACTTGTTGTCCACAACTGCATAAATCTAAGGAATGTTATGGCCAACATCCCCAACTGCCTGCGCCTCCTGAGCATTGTAGATCTGATGCCTGCCACCCTGGTACAATGGAAAATCCTTCTTGTGATGATCTTTGCCACAAATCCAACACTGCAACAATCCTCTACCATCACCTCTATTATGCTGCTCTCCTGGCTAAGACCCATGTCCCTTCTCAGTTGCATTAAACTTCTTGTAAGGAGTAACATTTTCTTCCTCACCTACATCCTGAGGTCTTCCCAGCTTCGGTGGCCACTTCCCTTTAAATTTATCATTCCCCTTAAAATCACACTTAGGCTCAACTTTATGCTTTTATTGCTCATAACAATGCTTCAGTTTCCTGATAGCTTTCTCCAACTACCAAGGCTCATCAAACTCAATCTAGACTCTATATGTTGTTGGTAATCCACTGACAAACCTTTGAATATTTGATTTCTCATCCTTGAGGTAAGGAACATACCTCAACAGTGTAGGTTTTAACCTTGTACATAAATTACCTGCAAACAAATTCTTAAAAATAGAAAATATGCAATGGAGAGAAACACAAAACAAATACATAGAGATTTTTCCCTGGATCCCAAAACCGAGACTACCAGATTGATTTTTCATCGTGTTCCTTTCATTGCTATAATACATACATATATATATATATATATATATATATATATATATGCAGAAGCATTTATAAACCCAAATCTATTAACCCTAGATTAGAATATAACTGTATTTCCCTTGAACAGATCTACAAAATACCATGGCCAGAAAACCATGTGCAAAACCCATGCACAAAACCATAGGTAGGTCCACCCACCTAATATAAGGTCAAAAAAAAAATTCTTGGGGCACTGCCCCAGACCCTGTGCAGGGGGGGTTGCGCCCCTCCTGTGACCCCTTCTACACCCCGCATAACGAACAGGGGGGACGACCCCCCCCCCCCATGCGTGCAATTAGTCGTGGAAATAATATAACACACCCCCAACAAACAACTCCAGGAACCTAATAGTATACTCATCATTTGTCATATAACCCATATGCAACTCATAAAAATCCTTAGCTTTGTCATCATAATACCTTTTAGATATGTACTTCTTCTTGAAGAGTCTCTCGAACTGATCCCAAATCAATTCTTCTCCTTGAATGCCTCTTACATTCTTCACATCTTCCCACCGGATATTTGCTTTCCCTTTAAGACTGAAGGTAGCTATCTTGGATTTCATGTTCTCTGAGTAGTTATGAAATCTAAATAATTTCTTTATCGCAAGAAACCATGCCTTTGAATCTTTTGACTTATTCATCTCTCCATCAAATGTAGGGGGCTTGACTTTCTTGAACTCCTCAGGAAAGTACTCACTCCTCCAATAAGGATGATGGCAATGATGCCTCTTGGATGAGGAACTAGAATGAAACCCATACATAACAGTACTTTTTTTAGGTGTACCTAATGATCTGCTACCTCTAACTGTGTCCCCTCTATCCAACCTATATTATGACCAAGACCTGCTACCATATGCCCCATTAGTCTTCTCTTCCTGTTCTTGGCTAATACTCAATTGTCCCTGTCTATGCAATTCTAAAAAACTCTGAAGGATCACTGCATTAACCTCTGCCTACTTTTTCTAAGCCCTTGCAAGTCTTTCCTCAACCTCAATCAACCTGTCACTGTCTACCTTGCAACTTCTGATCTCTACCCTCAAACTCCTCGATGTGTCTACTATATCAGTAGAATACTCATCTCCTTCATGCCCAATTTATCTGTAGGGAGAGTCACGTGAACTGTAGTCCACCATTTTTATCGTCATATTTGATTCACTTCTTCCTGCAAGCATTCCATGTCATATAAACCAAATAGATATCATAACCAAAAGCATACCTCAATGACGTTTAGGGGAGGCTTATCTCATCTGCAAAATCAGTCCAAATTAGCACGATACATGTATAATCATAATCATATCAATATGTCGACATCATGCATGACAATACCAACTACATACCATGACCTCATGCATGACAACCATAACCATAAAAATGCATGCATAACAACATGCATGTAGCCCATCCTGTCTAAGTGTTTGAACCATGCTTTAATACGAATCTGTAACCACCCCTTCCCATGTTTACCCACCTTCACTGACCTATTGGAGTAAACATGAGAGGAGGGATACTATGACATGACTCAACCTCCTAAGTAAAGTTAAGGAAGTGTAATCGACCAACCAAAACTTTACCGACCTTCCTCGGGAGCTGAAAAACCTACAAGAACTAAAAAACCACTCCATGTGCCCAAACCCTAAGACAACTTGCTTTTTAAGTGATCTGGGCTTCCAGTCGCTTGCATAACAAGGTAATCTAGTGACTATAACCCTCTAGTCTTGTGGATAACCCTACCTCCAGCAACTACAATCTAGATTTTCCCAGTTTGTGCATGCAACCCCAAAATTTGAGCCACTTTTTCGGGGCTAGGATCTAGACCTCTGCCCAGAATTTGATAGGACTTTCCAGAATGATAAATGACACTAGGAAAAATACATTAACACAAAATTTAGACAAGAACTTGATATAACTAGGCCTAACCATGACAATCATTCCGTCAAACACATGGAGAACATGAAATCTATAGGTCATGAATGCATATCTGAACATAGAGATATGAAACTTATCTGAGAATAATCAAGAAGGTCTATTTCCCTCTCACAATAGATGTAATAACATCTATTAGGTCATGCATTCAATAACCATTCATTTACCAATCAAAACATGATAAGAGCCATAACTTGAATTTGTCATAAAACCATGCTTATAACCAACATATAACCATAATAATAACAATGATTAAACAACCATCAAAGCCACATCATAATAAGTACATTTACCCATAAATACAAAAGGAAATTAGCTCTTATTAACATATGCAAAAGCCAACCAAGTCAGGGACTTCCATGTACCACCCAACCATAGATTAGGTTGAACCTGTCAGGCCAGGCAGTAACTCCATTAAGCAAAAACTGATTCGTGTTATCTATTCCATCAGATAGGTCTATTATATACATGAGGAAGAGACTGTTCAGTTCATCTCACGATGACTGTTCATATTTCTCATTTATTTATTTACATATATTTACCCAATCACAAGGATTAGGTGTCAACATTCCCCCCCTTAATCTGAAGGGATGGTGGTGAGTCCAAGCATTGTTCTGAATCGTTCAAGCTTTTCTCTTCCAAGCGCTTTGGTGAAGATGTCTGCAATTTGCTCATTTGTGGAACAATGACGGAGATGGATTGTTTTGGCCTCAACATGATGTCGAATCAGGTGATATTTAGTATTTATGTGCTTTGTTCGATCATGGAACTTTGGGTTCTTGGCCAACTTTATTGTAGAGGTATTGTCAATCATGAGTGGAGTTGATTGTACTTGTGTTACCTGCAAATCTTCAAGAATTTTCCTGAGGCACACAATTTCTTTTGTTGCTTCAGCTGTTGCCACGTATTCTGCTTCTGTTGTGGAATCTGCTGGAACTAATTGTTTGCGTGATCTCCAGGAGATAGCTCCTGATCCAAGACTCATAGCATATCCTGAAGTAGATACCCCAGTTTCTTTGTCTCCATCGAAGTCTGAATCAGAGTATCCAATCAAGCTGAAGTCGTCCACCTGTGTGTACTTGATTCCAAAGTCTTGAGTTCCCTTCAAGTACCTGAGAAATTTTTTTGCAGCAGACCAATGTCCTTCACAAGGATTTTGCATAAACCTGGAGAGTATTCCAACATCAAACGAAATGTCTGGTCTGGTAGTCGTTAGGTAGTTGAGGCTTCCTACAAGCTGTCTATACTTTGTTGCATCCTCAAATTCTTTTCCTTCAATAGATGTGAGCTTTTAGTTTTGTTCCATTGGAGTAGTAAGAGGATTGCACTCTGTCATGCCAAACCTATTCAACAGATCCCCAATGTATTTCTTTTGAGAAAGAAATATGGACTTTGGATGGTGGGTTACTTCATTGCCAAGATAGTAATGAACATAGCCCAAATCAGTCATTTCAAAACTTTTCCCCAATTCCTTATTTATGGATGCAATGTAGCTTTCATTGTTCCCTGTCATCAAAAGATCATCTACATATACCACAAAATATACAATTGTTTTGCCAACTTTCTTGACAAATAAAGTTGCATCATCAAGATCAAAATGTTTGAAATTGAGTTTCAGAAGATGCTCAGTTAGTTTTTCATACCAGGCTCGCGGTGCTTGTTTGAGGCCATACAGGGACTTCACAAGTTTGCATACTTTATGTTCATGTCCTTTCACAGCAAATCCTTCAGGCTGGGACATAAAAACATTCTCTTTTAGATCTCCATTCAAGAAAGTAGTTTTTACATCCATTTGATGGACTTTCCAACCGTTCTGAGCTGCTAGTGCAAAGAGGGCCCGGATGGTAGCCCATTTTGTTGTGGGGGCAAAAGTCTCCTCATAATCGACCCCTTCCTTCTGTGCAAAACCTTTTGCCACAAGCCTAGCTTTGTGCTTTTCAAGTGAGCCATCAGCTTTATACTTGTTCTTATAGACCCACTTGCAGCCAATTGGTTTGGTTCCTAATGGAGGATCAACCAGCTTCCAAGTGCCGTTCTTTATGAGGGCATCATACTCCTTTTGCATCGCTTCTTTCCATTCATCATGAGAAGCAGCTTCTTTGAAGGAAGTTGGTTCAAAATCTGTAGACAAGTTCAATTCACAATCATAAGAAACATCCATATCAACAGGTGAATTAGAGTCATCTACATCACCTCCATTTTGCTGGTTTGAATTTCTGGTTCCTGTCTTTCCAACTTCATCAGGATGAACACTTTCAAGTGTCTTTGTCAGCCACTTTGGGGGACCTTTCTGAGATGGTCCAGGCTGCTCCATTGATTGAGTTGGGACTGAATCAAGATTGAGTCTCCCAATTCTATCAATTACATCACTTAAAGCATCATCCGTTGTTGGAGTTTCATGCAGGGGAGAGTGTTCTTCAGAAGAAGATTCCACATGTTGATCTAGTATAGGAATCCCCTCTTCAAGATGTGGAATCTGATTATCAAATTATTGAAATGATTTTGCTTTTGCGAATCTATCCAAGCGATCAAGTTGCCGCTCAACAACATTGTCAGTTTTGGATGATTCAAGAAAAATTACATATCTAGATACAACAAACTTCTTATTTACTTCATCATAGAGGCGGTATGCTTTGGAGGTGTTTGAGTACCCCAGGAAGATACACTTACGACTTCTAGCACCAAGTTTGTTTCTATGTACCTTTGGTATCAAGGCATAACAGGTGGAACCAAAGACCCTGAGATGCTTTACCGAAGGAACATATCCATACCACATTTCATATGGAGTCTTGTTTCTTATAGCATTAGATGGACATCTATTCTTTATATATGCAACACATAGAACAACATCAGCCCAAAACATTATCTTTACATTTTTGAAGAAGAGCATGGATCGTACCATATTTAAGATTGTCCTATTCATTCTTTCAGCTACACCATTATGTTGGGGATTGTAAGGCACAGTTGTTTGATGTTTGATCTCATGTTGGCGAAGATAGTTTTCAAATTCATTTGATGTGTATTCTTTTCCATTATCAGAGTGAATAGACCCAATATGAGATTGTGCATCATTTTCAATCCATTTATGAAAATTCTTGAATGTTTGAAAAGCATCAGATTTGTTCTTCAATAAATAAACCCAACACATTCTGGTGTAGTCATCAATAAATGTCATGATATATTTATTTCCATTTGCAGAAGGAACAGGAATCGGACCACATAAATCTGAATGAATGAGTTCAAGTTTCCTATGTGCTCTTGAATGTGAATCATGAAAAGACTGTTTGCTATGCTTTCCTAGAATGCAAGCATCACATTGCTTAAGTTTCCTAGGAATTGTAGGCAAACCAGCAACACCATTTTTCTTCAACAAGCGGAGACTGTCATAGTTCAAATGTCCAAATCTAGCATGCCATAATAAACTTGATGGAAGTGTACCTTCTTCATGATGAGAATTGTATGAGAAATGTTGTGCATGAGCAGAGGTTCCTTGTAGTTTGAGAAGCCTTTCTTCTTCTATTCCCCTCATGACAAGTGAGTGGTCAGATGCTTTTCTTACCTCAAGCTTGCCATCAAACATATGAATGGAGTGACCTTGCTGGCGGATGTGGACCAAGGACAACAAGTTTCTCTTGAGCTGTGGGAGATATAGAACATGATCCAGAAGAAAGTCTAGAAGACCAGGCAGTTTAAGCCTAATTGTGCCAAGCCCTAATGGCTTGACTTTTGATTGATCTGCAAAGTATACTGCACCATCAACATTGTCAGTGAAACCTTCAAAAAAATATTTTCTATGAGTCATGTGGCAGGTTTCTCCTGAGTCAAGCAACCAATCATTTTTCCAAGAATCAAGTGAAGCATTAAATATATCTTCATTTACTCCAATGTTACATTGTGCCACAACATAGTGAGCGGATTCAGGTGCTTTACCTTTGTCTATATCATCAGTTTTACCTTTCTTTCGGTTTATTTTCTGCTCAATTTTGTCCCATGGTAGCTTGCATGTAGAGGCATCATGTGATCCATTTCTTTTGCAGCGAATGCAGTGCAAATATGCCTTTTCTCCTTGAGAACGTCTGCCCCCCCTGCCTATGAAATATCTTCCTCTTCCTCTTCGACCACCTCTTCCTCTTGTAGAATCTTGAGCAGGATGCTTTTCTTCATGAGCAAGGCACACAACCTCTTTAGAAGATTCAGGGGCTGTCTTCTTTCCAAAAGCTTTCTCTCTTTCAACAAACTTTTTCACAAGAGGGTAAAAAATTATATCTTTGAGATTTCCATTTGCTTGCAATGACTCAAGATAATTGGAGTAAGTAGGATAAAGTGCCTTGAGAAAAGCAATAAGAGGAATATCCAATTCAACATTAGTGGATTTGATATCATGCATTATAGACTTTACTTCAGATGCAAGAGCAAGAGGATCATTATTTTGCAGTTCAAGAGTGAAGAGTTTAATCATGAGTTGAACAACTTCAAGTGCAGAATGTGAGTCATAGAGTTCTTTAAGCTTTTGTAAGGCTTCAAAGGCAGTTGAATATGACGAAATATGGCGACTCACCTCTTCATTTACAAATGCTGCGATTAATGCATAAGCTTTTTTGTTCTTGTTTTCCCAAACGACGAGCTCTTTGTCTGAGGTAGGCTGTACTGGGTCATTGTCTCGTTCTCCGACACACACTCCTTTCCACAACTCATTGAAGATGAGGGTGTGTTTTATCATCCGGGACCATTCAGGATAGTTCTCCTTGCCAGTGAGAACTATTCCCACCATGGATATGATTGAATGCATTCTGTAAAAAAAAATAGTTTTGCTGATAGAAAAATACTTCTGCCAATATACAGTAAAAATGTACTCAAAAGGGCATTCTCAAAATATTTCAAATCCACCATGTGACCCACATATACGACCCTTTAAAAAAAAAAAAAAACTTATTCAGCAAATGTTATCGTCCACTAAAAACTTCTAACAAAAGGTTTTCATGTACCCATTGAATCACTGCCATCACAACTTCAATACACAGAGAAAAAATGACCTTCAAAACATACACGACCACCAATAAAAAACATTCAATGCATACGCAGCATACAAAGCCAATTCTTCATACCATACGGCCTCTTTTAAAAGGGCTCAACGCATCATGGACGTTCTGCCTCCACCAAACATTCTGCCACAAATTTTTTGTCAGCATTCAAATGTATGCTTTCAACTATTTGAAAGGATATTAGGTCAACGTTCAACTAATTGAAGGAATATACCATGACCAGCGTTCAACTATTAGAACAGTGAGACCAGCGTTCAACTATTTGAAGGAATATACCATGACCAACATTCAACTATTTGAAAGGAATATACCATGACCAGCGTTCAACTATTAGAATAGTCAGACCATCGTTCAACTATATACCATTGTAAGAACAAACTTTGGCCCCGGCTACATACAAAAATATAGCTGGAAATCAACAGCATCCTTGGCATCCACAGCAATGAATGGCTCTGCGTCTGTTGCTGGAGCAAGTTTTGGAGTAGCAAGAAATCAAGCGACAGAGGGGTGGAGCAGTTTGCTAGCTGCTGCAACACCACAACAACAGAAGCATCCAGCGATCAAAACATATGCAATTGATAGACGACATCCAGCGTTCAAATGTGTGTGCGTCCAGCGTTCAGAATAGGCCAGCGTTAAAATGTGACAGTGTTCAAATGTGTGTGCAGAACAGGCCAACGTTAAAAATACCAGGCCAGCATTAATTTTTTTTTTGATACCTCGGTTTCTTGCAATAATCGATGAAGCTGCGCATAGGCCACCAGAGAGCAGAGGAACGTTTCAGGCTACCACCTAATACGTGGAGCAAGCTACCAGGTCAGGACAGCGCAAGCGTTCCCATGTCAGGTGAATGTCAGACAGAGAGTGCAGGTATGGCAGATAGAACACAGGTAATTAGTCACTGAATTATATGGAGAGCAGAGGAGCAGAACAGGAGTTACAAAGACATAAAGGATAAAAAAAGGAGCTGGCTCTGATACCATGTCAGGCTAGGCAGTAACTCCATTAAGCAAAAACTGATTCGTGTTATCTATTCCATCAGATAGGTCCATTATATACATGAGGGAGAGACTGTTTAGTTCATCTCCCGATGACTGTTCATATTTCTCATTTATTTATTTACATATATTTACCCAATCACAAGGATTAGGTGTCAACAGAACCAAAGCACTCTTTCATCCAATCACCCTCATGCGGCCCATATTCCAAGCATGAATGTGTGATCTCATGGGATAAACCAATACATAAACAACCAAGGGAATCCAAAGGTTAAACCACCTCCACCCTCACACTACCATGATCTCACCTAAACCGATCTCGAGATCACAAAACCAAACCAAGAGTGGATGCCTCGGAATTCCTTCACCATCCCTTCAGTAATTTTACTGTCTCCACCCCCCTATTGAGGGCTTCCCTGAGAAAACCATCTCCACCCCCAACCCTTGGGATTTCCTGAGAGCACCTCACCCAGATCAAAACCTTCCGGCAATCCAAAGCTCAACCAAGAATGAATCCCATCACACCATGGATATCCGAGAATGGAAAGGCAAGGTTGAAACCATTGTCAAACCAGGAAAAAACCATGCCAATGACAACAAAAAATCCAAATACACACATGCATGTACCATGCATACTAAAACCAACTAGGAAATCGCACATGCAACTTGTTACCTGCAAGTATTCCTATTGAAGTCGCTTGATCCAACTCTTCCTTGTTTGATCTTTGCTTTCCTTTGCTTTCTTGTCTTTCCTTTGCTTGCTTGCTTGCTTTCTCTTATTGGTTCTCTTCTCCTCTCTAAAACCAATTCCAAAACTAAATTGACAAAAGGCCCCAAACTGATGCTCTGTTGCCTTTTTATTATTGATGCCTTTAATTTATTCATTTTCCCTCTATTTTCCTTCAATTTCCTCCTCAGATGCAATATGTGATCTTTCATCTCCCTTTTCTCCTATTTTCCTTTATTTTCATAAAATAAATGCTAATAATGTCTTTTTGCCTTTTCAAAGCCTTTGCCAATGCCTTTTCCAGTTTCCCCTTAGCCATATTAAACAACAAGTGATGCCCACTAGGATGTTTTGCTCAACATTCATCTTGGAATACGTGTACCATGACCTTGGTATTATTTTTTCCTTTATTAACTTTATTACAAGAACTTTTAACCTGGGTTGTTACGAGAATTTAATTGTATGCACATTTTGTAGAATTAGGGGTATCAACACGAATATATCAACTCAATGTTATAAATAAGAGAAATGGAGGAAAAAAAAATATTTTATAGTCATGAGATGGAAGTTAAAGGTCTAAAACTTAGTTTGGGCAATGAAGAGAATGAATCTAACGGATATATAAGCATAGTGGTGAACCAGGAAATTTTTTAAAGACTATGAGAATCTGAGGGCAAAGGTACATAACTACAACACTGACAATGAAAGAATAGTAAGAACATAAGAGGAGTAAAAATAGATAAACACTTAGCTATTTCAAAGCCTAAGTCAGTTGAAAAGACAAATAAAGAATGGGTCAATCTCAAGACACAAGGAAGAAGGAATACCTCATGCAAGGAGGAATAACTATAGAGGATCTGGGCACTTAAGAAGTGCTAGCATAGCTTATAGATATCATCACTCACACACTCAATCATCAAAGAGGTTATATGCATCTAATCACTCTAGAAGTAACCCATAAGTGTCTCATTCTAGACATCAGAGAATAAAACATGAGTTGGATGGTTTGCAAGGTGAGCTTAGAACGCTTAAGCCACCTACCTATGATGTTGAAAATAGAAGGCAAGTTTATGTTGAGACTTGGTTACTTGGAATAAGAAAGTATGTTCAATTTCATAATTTCCTATCTAATTTTTAAGCCAAAGTAGGCATGTATCATTTTCAAGGAAAAACCTCTATGTGACAGGATCAATCAAATCAATTCATACATATTGATGAGAAAAGAAGAGGATTTCTCAAAAACAATTCAAGAAATATTTCCAACAACAATATCTTTCATAACACTATCATTATAAGAAAATGCAAGATTTATTTGAACTCAAATGAGAAGCATGACAATGGAGGAATACAAAAGAAATTTCTTGGAGTTGTTGAGGTATGCGGGCTTCATTAAGGAAGAGAGAGTGAAAATTCATAGTTTCTTAAGTGGACTAACTTATTTAGACAATTCAATTTGATGAGCCTAGGATTTTGGTTGAAACCATTAGAAAGGACAAATATTTATATGAGTAGAACAAAGGTATATAAACTTATTAGAAATCTAGGAGGGATAAGAAGAAGGAAAAGTTAGATCAAAGATAGAAGGGTTTCAAACTACCTTTCAAAAGTAAATAGTCCTAAAGGATATCAACAAAATTATCATGTTCAAGGTGAATCCAAACTAGAAGATGCATTGGGAAAAAGAAGAAGGACACACTCAAATATTGGGGATGTAAAGGAGATCATATGTATAGATATTTCCCTCACATAGATGACAAAATGAGAACCCCAGATAACTTTCAAGAGGATACAACAATGGAAGACATGGGTAGAAATGTTCCAAGGATATATGCAGACTTGGAGGATCAATAGGTAGAGCATCAATTCCATATGATTGAGGTGGAAGGTAAGATTATAAATAAATTTGTTGTCATTTTAATTAATTCAATAGTAAGTCATAATTACATTAATCCTAAATTAGTGGAAAAATTTCATTTGATGAAAAATAATATTAAAAGATCATGGTTAATTCAACTAACAAATGGAACCAAGAGAGGGATCAATGAAATTGTCAAGAGTTGCCCCATAAATCTAAATGGATTGGATATAATTACACATTGGAATATCACCACATTGGGATCTTTTTAGATACTAATTGGAATGGATTTTCTAGATGAACATCATGACCTTCTAGATTTCCATAATAAGACATTTACATGTCTTGATGAAGAAAGAAATCAAAGCCCTATTTAAGGAATTCCAAGTCCCATTTCTATAAGGGAGATTTCAATTTTTTTTTGTTGGTTTGTCCCATGAGGATTTGAACCTTGAATCTCATTGTTTACATAATACTTCATATCACGACAATCTCCAATTGAACTACACCCCATGGGCTATGGGAGATTTCAGCTTTACAACAAAAGAGATGTTTCTAAAAAATATGTCAAATTTATGCAACTTATGTAGAGGAGTTAGAGAAGACCAAAGAACCAAGTATTGAATATTATCCAGTGTTCCAAAAGTTTGAAGATGCATTTGGAGAGATACCAAGATTTCCACCAAAGACTGATATAGATTTCTCTATTGATTCAATGCTTGAAAATTCTCTAATATCAAAGACTTCTTACATAACGAATACATCTGAATTAAAAGAATTACAAATGCAATTAGAGGGGTCGTTGAAAAAGGGTACACATGTCCAAGTGTTTCACCTTGGGGAGCAACAATCCTTTTTGTGAAAAAAATTATGTAACATTGAGATTGTCTATTGACTTGAGATAGTTGAACAAGGCCATGGTGAATAATAAACACCCTCTGCCTAGAATTGATGACATCTTTGACCAACTAAGAGGACCAAATATATTTTTGAAAATAGACTTGAGATAAGGTTATCACCAGGTGAGGACTAAGGAAGAAGACATAAGTAAGATAACTTTCAGAACAAGGTATGCGTATTATTAGTTTTTAGTGGTGCCTTTTGGATTAAAAAGTGCATTAGCTGTCTTTGTGAGCTTGATGAATGGTATATTCAAAAATTATTTGGACAAGTTTGTTATTGTATTTTTTGATGACATACTTATGTGATCCAAAATAAAGGAAAAGAATGAACATCATTTGAGTTTGGTACTTCAAGTATTAAGGGAGCATAATTTGTATGCAAAGCTAAGAAAGTGTTCATTTTACTAAAAATAGATCCATTATTTGGAGCACATCGTTTCAGCAAAAGGCATAGCAATGGATCCATAGAAGATTGAAGTTAATAAGGGATGGCTTGCATCAAAGAATGTTTTAGAAGCGAGATAATTTATGGGATTAGCTAGGTACTACAAGAGGTTTATAAAAAGATTTCAAATATTGTTCATCCCATCACTTCCTTACAAAAGAAGGGAACTAAATTTGAATGGACAACAAATTGAAGAGAGTTTTAAACTATTGAAAAATCTACCTATAAGTCCACCAATCTTGAAGATTGTATATCCAAATGAATGTTTTGTGGTATGTGCATATGCATGCAATGAAGAACTTGGTGTACTTGCTCATAATGGATATGTCATTAGTTATGTGTCCAAGAAATTGAACAAGCATGAAATAAATTATGCCACCCATGATTTGGAATCACAGAAAATTTTAAGAAACCTCCCAAATTTATATGTACAATAAATGGGTGAATCCCTATAGTACATATGAAATAGGGTACTTTATCAATAATATAATAGGCATATATAATGTTTTGGTGAATCATTCATTGAATTATAAAATCTTATTAAATATTAAGAATCTTTCATTAAATTATCAAAAATTGTAAGGACAAATCTTCCCTAAATTAGAAAACATTGTAAAATCTTGGCTAATCATTGATAATGTATAAAACCATCTATTATAATAATGAAAAAACTTCATTAGACTATAATATATTATTTTCCATGTTTGGAAAAAGAAACATCATGGGCTATGTTTGTCAAGGTTCTTACTACATACTCTTGCAAAATTTTTTTTATGTTTTTATCATTTTTTACTACAAAGGTCTTATTACCTCAAGGGGAAAATGGCTAGAGAGGTAGCCTCAAAGGTGTGTGATGTTGAAATGCAAAGGATTTTTTTTTTTCTCAAAATAGGTGTTGACACATCCATACAACTCACTCATATTATATGTATTTCATATTCTAGAGGTTTCATATGAAAATGAGGTCTACGAATAACTATCTCAAAATTGTGAATCTTTACATCAAATTATTTTGCTTTCTTATACATTTCCTCTCTAACATCTACACACTTCTTGAATTCCTTAGATTTAGATAAACTAACAACTTTAGAATTTGGTGCTTGTCACCATTTTAAGGTTTGTCATCTCCTTCTTGGATCGTAACTATGTTGGAAATATGATTATATTAAGAGTGGGGGGGGGGGTGTAGTGTGAATCAATATTTTGACCAATTTTAACCAGTAAAAACACTTAAATGCATATACACTGTCAATCATATCAACAACATGAGAAGCCACCAGATATTTATGAAAACTTGTTTTATATTAAATGATCTTATAGGCACTAACCTACTATTACATTGATTTACTGGCACCAAACCCTTGAAATGTTTTACTAGAACCAACCAAAAGGAGACATCAGTCCCTTGAGAAATGCAGGAACCAACTTGAAATTATTTACTAGCACCAACACCCTTGGAAATGCAAGAACGAACTTGAAATTATTTGTTGGCAACAACTAGATGGAGACACCAAACCCTGAAAATGCAAGCACCAACCTAAAATGCTTCACTAGCACCAACCATAATGAGGCACCAACCCCCTAAAATGTTTTATTGGCATCAACCAAAAGGAGACACTAGTCCCCTGAGAAATGTAGGCACCAACTCAAGCTACTTATTAGATCCATTCTTTATATCTTCAACTCTTTTTATCACAATTATGATATGTTTCTCCTTTGTTGTGTGTGCCACTCCATGTTATTTATCTTTCAATTCTGCATATAGTATCAGTTTGTTTGTTCACAATTCATCAACAAACTCTTCTTTGGTCACACACCTTCCATAGACTTCATTATTAGAATTCTTTTGCTCTTGATCACACAAAGATTCATTCAACTTCTTTGTTCCTTCTAACTCTTCACACAACAGAAACACCACAATTTTACCAATGACCTTTCCATGAAAAAAACTTAGACTTCACACACAATCACATATTCTCATCATTTCAAGCTACTATGGCTTAAATTTTTTATACTATATTTCGTCAACCAAAACTTAGTAGGGTCGACTCTCCATGGAGGGTGATCTGAAAAACCTAGATTGTTCATTTTATTTTATTTGCTAAAAATCCAGTTTGAAGGACTCAAAGAAGACTTCAACCAATGGCTCCTATGGGGCTTAGTTTTAGTTCCATGAAATCACATTATGTGACCATGGTTAAACAAATATTCCACTAAATCTGGATTCTGGGCCACTCGTATGTAATAAGTTACTAGAGACGTAAATATTTTATTTGCCCATATTCCTTTTAACTCCAACTCTAGGGTATTTAATACCACCCATATGATCACATGGTGGGACCAAAATCTTAAAGTACGAGATCCAAATATCTAGGAATTTGGGTCCCTTCTTGATTTGATAATGAGATCTAAGACAATAATAAGGTATTACAGACTTATGTGCATGGATGTGCCTATGTTATTTTGTGCAATGGATCGATCAGATTGCGAAATACATAGACTTTGAAGCAGTTAAAGACTATAATAGACAAACACATAAAAACACAACAAATTTAATAAGGAGTTCACCCAATACTCCTGGGCTACATCTCCTGGTCCAGCCTTCAGTGGTGGCCTCTCTATTAAGTCTTCAAACAGAGTTTTTACAATAGTGAGCTCAGTTTGAGTCTCACACACAACAGATGCAATTACAAGAGCTTCACTTGAATCCCTCAAGCTTCCTCTGAGTACACAGACTCCCTCACAGCTCTCAATCTCTGTCTCACTCTGTCTCGCATTTGCTTGCAACACTGCCTGTCTGTTTGCTCTCTGTCTGTGGCTTTTAAAGCCATTCTGGGCTGCCTGTTCGTTTCATCTCCTCGTCCTTCAGTCTCCCGGGCCTTTGTCCACTCGAATCCCTCTTACAGCATTTCCCAAGTATGGCATGACGCCTGAAGGGGAGGTGGCCACCAATTCCGCAACGTAAGAGTGCTTGGGTCCTTTGAAATCCATCGGATTTCCATATGTGACCGTTTTTTTATTAACACAGAGAAATATGCATAAAAAAGGGAAATTCTGCCAAAAACATGATATGTCAGACTTCAAAAGTCCTTTAATACACTTCATTCCCCTATTCGGTCCACCCCAAGACATCGCATTGACGCTTTTTCCTTAGCTTTTCGTTTATTCAACGAAATGCGATTTACAAAGGAAAACTCAGTTTTTCGGTCTTCAAAATATATGCAATGTTGCCTATTTTGTTATCGGGTCCGTAATATCGCTTCCATCATTGTCATCGACCCCACTCCTCTGCACAGTTCCGATGTGATGTGGCGATGTGATATATCACAATCACTCAACGCAATAACCCTCGGGTCGTGGTAAAGTGCTCCACTGCATCCTCCAATAGTGATCCACCGATTTAATATGGGTCATCGATTTGCGCGCTTGATCGACGGTCCAGATTCACTCCGCCAATCGCCGTCGCAATTTATATACACGAAGCACCGATATCCCGCCGATAGTGATCCGCCGATTAGATCTGCGCCGTTGATCGGCCAGATCTGACGACTCTAATTTAACGTTGTGTTAAAGTGCCGATAGCTCTGTTTACTCTATTTTCACGGGTTTTGGGCCTCCCGACAGTGTTTTTCTTCATTCTGAAGGGTTTTCTCCGCCATGCTATGGGTATCCCTTTTGCGATAATTTCAATCTTTCAAAGGATTTTGGGCCTCGGGCATGATTTTTAAAGGGTTTATGAAGACTTAGAGAGTTCTCTCAGATCCATTTAGATCACGTCTTCCTACTGAAAAGGCTTTTGGACCACCAAAAGTTGGTTTTCAAGCATCGCTTAAGTGAGGATATAGCTGCCTCACTTGCCCAATCTCTATCCATTTGGCACTACTGGGTTTTGAACCTTTGAGTCCAATTCTAAGGTACTCCATATCCCCTCTACGCGTTTTCCTCACCTTCCTGTCTAGAACTATATCTTCCTGCAGCTCATTAAGGTATTCAAGCAACAGATCATCAATGGAAGGCAATTGACTTTGCTCTTTAGGATCTTCAATTAAAGAAGGTTCAAACAGTCTTAAATTTTCTGCATTTACTACTGAATAGATGTGCATGTATGCTGGCAGATCAAGGTGGAAAACATTCTCACCAATTTTCTCAAGTACCTTAAAAGGCCCATACCTTATTGGCTTCAGCTTCTTTCCTTCACCTTGCATTCTGTCCTTGCTGATATATAGCTAGACTTGATCGCCAACTTGGAAGCTGTGCTCCACTCGGTGTTTATCATGCCTTGCCTTATATTTGGCTTGGCTCTTTTCCAGCTGTTCCTGCACTGCGTGGTGAATTTCTTGGATCTGTTAAATGAATCTGGTTGCTTTGTCCACATCACTGTTTCCAGCAACTGCTATGTATTTTTCAAAGACAAAATCCAAGGGAGACTTTGGTATGAAACCAAAACAGGTCTCAAAAGGAGATCTTTGTGTAGAAGAATGTTTAGCATGGTTGTAAGCATAGCGCACGTAACATAATTGTCCATCTCAAAGCTGGGATGCTTGCTGCAATAACGCCTGAGCAACTGGATCACTGTCTGGTTGACTACCTCTGTTTGGCCATCTGTCTATGGATGAAAGGTTGTACTTTTCTTTAGTGTGGTGTCGATTAATTCCCATAGACTTGACCAAAACTTCCCAACAAATCGAGAGTCTTGATAAGATACTATGGAAGTGGGTAACCCAAAATGCACCCAGACATGCTGAAAGAACAATTTCTCTGTTTGTTCAGCTGTAATCTGCTTATTACAAGGTATTAAAATACACATTTTGCTGAACCTGTCCACAATGACATATAAATGGTCATGTCCCTTCCTAGATTTAGGCAATCCCCCAACAAAATCCATGGAAACACTTTCCCAAGGATGGGAAGGAACTGGCAGTGGAGTGTACAAAACTAGTTTTCTATTGCTGGGCTTGCTTTTAGCACACATGGTACACCCTCTTACATATCTAGAAACTGTTTCATTCATTTTTGGCCAATAGCAGTATCTTTGCAGCTCTGCAACTATTTTTCTTACACCAAAATGACCTGATATCAGGGAAGTATGTGCCTCCCTAATTATGTTAATTCTCTTTGTTTGTGGAATGCACAGCATTCCAAAATGATACAAGAGTCAGTCCTTAATATAGTAATCAATTCTTCTACCTTTTTGCCATTACTTAAATCTGCATATACATCTTTAAAGTCTATATCTTGAGCATATTGTTCAATGTAGCTTTCATGCATTACTGGGTTATGCTTAAGTATAGTAGATGCATTTATGATTGGTCTGGACAACATATCTACAACTTTATTGTGTTTTCCCTTTTTATATCTGATGAATAAATGAAACTGTTGTAGGAAATCCATCCACCTATAGTGCCTTGATTGTTGCAATTTAGTTTGTGAGTGCAAGTATTGAAGTGGCTGATGATCAGTATGTATTATTGTTTCTTTTCCCATTAAGTAATGTTTCCACTTCTTCACACTCTGAACTAATGCATACAATTCTTTATCGTATGTCGGATAATTAATTACTGCAGAATTAAAAGTCTCAGAATGGTAGCGTATGGGTTTACCATGTTGAATCAACATTGCTCCCATGGCATAATCACTGGCATCTGTTTCGATCTCAAATGGTTGTTGAAGATTTGGCAACGCTAGTACTGGTGCTGTACTAATTTTTTCTTTCAAGGTGTCGAAGGATTTTTTTGTTTGCCTCCCCACTGAAACACCTTGTTCAATCCTGTCAAAGCATGTAAGGGAGCTGCAATTAAGGAAAAGTTAGCAATAAATTTTCTCCAATATTGTGCTGCCCCTAGGAAGCTTCTAACTTCTGTAGCAGACTTGGGTTTAGGCTAATTTACAATGACTGCAACCTTAGAGGTATCTATCTTCAATTCACCACCCCCTACAATATGACCCAAATAATTCAAGGATGTTTTACCAAATTCACATTTTGATAATTTAACATAGAGATTTGCTTGCTTCAAAACATCTAGAGTCTGCTTTACATGCTTTAAATGTTATTCCCATGTTTTACTGAATACAAGAATGTCATCTAGATATACAATTACAAAATCATCAATAAAAGGCTTGAGTACATCATTCATTACTCTCATGAAAGTGGCAGGAGCATTAGTTAAGCCAAAAGGCATAACTAGCCATTCATACAACCCTTGCTTCGTTTTGAAAGTAGTATTCCATGCATCTTGCTTTGCTACTCTGACCTGATGGTAACCACTACGTAGGTCCAACTTGGAAAAGTAAACAGCCTCTTTCAGCTGATCCAATAGATCATCAATGCGAGGAAGGGGATAACGATTCTTGATCGTTATTTTATTCAGTGCTCGGTAATCAATGCACATCCTCCACGAACCATCCTTCTTTCTCACCAACACTATTGGGGATCCACATGGCGATGTGCTTGGTCTTATGAACCCTTTCTCGAGTAGCTCCTGTACCTGCTTCTTGATTTCTGCATTCTCTAAAGCGGATAACCTGTACATTCCAATGTTAGGCAATGGAGCATCTTGCTGCAAATTAATATCATGTACAATTTCCCTTTTGGGTGGCAGACCTTTAGGTTCTTGAAATAAAATATCATATTCTGAAACAACTTTTTCTAAATCAGCTTGTTGTTTAGCATCACAACCTTCAAATACATTGGTTTTATCGGGCTTCTTCTCCTTTACAACCATCTGTAAAAATTGCTTGCATGAATTTACAATTGTTTTCATTTGCCCTAAGTTTATGAGAGTATAATTATTTTTGAGTTTGTGAGCTCTTACAATATATTCTATTCCATCTTTAACAAGTTGATACTTATTTTCAGCTCTATAGAAGATGGCTTTTCTATCATACAAGTAAGGACTTCCTAAAACAATTCCACATATATCCAAGGGAATTACATCCAACTCAACCTCATCTACAAATGTTGAACCAATGGAAAACCTAAGTTTACATTGTCTAGTCACTTGTAGCTTTGCTTTATCACATAACCAACCCAATGGATATGGCTTCTTGTGAGGTGTGGTTAGTAATCCCAGTTTCTTTACAATTGCTTCAGAAATTAAGTTTACTTGTGAGCCACTATCAAACAAAGTATCAATCTTTTGATGCTTGGAAATAACTCTAATATGAAAAAGCTCATGTCTTCTTCTCTCATTTTCTTCACTATCAATAGTTTGGGCATAATTACTAGTAGATGCTTCAGAATTTTTACCTTGTATACCTGTGGCTGTGATGGTTGTTTCATCACCTAAGTCTGACCCCAAATCTCTCTGAACAACAGTAGCAACCTTCTTCTTCTTGCCATCGAACTTCTTGGGTTTCAGCTCCGGATGCAAAGACCAACAATGTTCATCATCATGTCCATCCTTCTTGCAGTGAGTGCATGAAGGTTTGGCCTTTTGTACAACATTTGCCTTCCTCTCTTTCCATTTCTGCTTCCTCTTTTCCTTTTTCTTGCTTGTAGTGGGTTTTGATGATCCCCCAATCTCTGGGTTCACATTCTTGCCTCTAGCCTCTAGATGGGTAGCCTGAATAGATACCTCATCAATGCTAGTAGGGTTAAACATGAGAATGGTGTGCCTCAAATAACTATGTAGACCACCTATATACTTCAGCAAGGTTTTAGGTGAGTCTAAAGAAATGCCTAGAACCAAAGCTCTTTTTCTAAATTATTAAGTGTAGCTTTGTACACTTTTCCCTTTTAATTGTCGAAGAGTTTTCCAACTCATTATAGCTTACTGCATATAAGCTAGTGGATAGAATTGTTTTTTAATTGCAGAAACAAATTCACTCCAGACAGAAAGAATTTTACCATGCTTCTTCAAGTCAGCTTGTGTTCTGCCTTCCCACCATACCAAGGCAGTTCCTCCAAGGCGTAGGCTGGCTAACTGAATTTTACTTATGTCTGAATCAATGCTTTGCACCCTGCAATACACATCAATCTGTCTAATCTAGTTATCTAGCTTCTCTGCATTTAACTCTCCATCATATATTGGCAAATCAAATTTAACATCTAATTTAATCAAAGATGTCTTCTTCTTTGTTTTTTCAGGGCTATCAGGAGGTGTGGATAAAGGAGCCTTTTTTCCTTTCCCTTTGCCTTCAGAATGGCCATCTATAAGAGATTCTTCTATTCCTTTGTCTTGTTTGGAAGTTGAAGAATCTTCACTTCGATCTTTCTTAAATTCTCTATACATTTCTTCTACCATGGCTCTCATGGTCATGAAACTGTCCATGAACTGAGAGTCTGATTCCAAGGGAATTTCTTCTATCATTTTCCTCTTAGGATAGACTCTACCAATTTCTGGGTTAGTTTCAACTAGTTCTCCTTCTCCTAATTTAAGCTTTGACCTAGTTAGCATTCACAAACAGTCCAACACAAGCTTTTCTAAACTTATAAACCTAAAGCTCTGATACCACTTGATCTGATAATGAGATCTAAGACAATAATAAGGTATTACAGACTTATGTGCATGGATGTGCCTATGTTATTTTGTGCAATGGATTGATTAGATTTCAAAATACATAGACTTTGAAGCAGTTAAAGACTATAATAGACAAACACATAAAAACACAACAGATTTAATAAGGAGTTCACCCAATACTCCTGGGCTACATCTCCTGGTCCAGCCTTCAGTGGTGGCCTCTCTATTAAGTCTTCAAACAAAGTTTTTACAATAGTGAGCTCAGTTTGAGTCTCACACGCAACAGATGCAATTACAAGAGCTTCACTTGAATCCCTCAAGCTTCCTCTGAGTACACAGACTCCCTCACATCTCTCAATCTCTGTCTCACTTTGTCTCGCATTTGCTTGCAACACTGCCTGCCTGTGGTTTTTAAAGCCATTCTGGGCTGCCTGTTCATTTCATCTCCTCGTCCTTCAGTCTCCCGAGCCTCTGTCTGCTCGAATCCCTCTTACAACATTTCCCAAGTATGGCATAATGCCTGAAGGGGAGGTGGCCACCGATTCCGCAACGTAAGAGTGCCTGGGTCCTTTGAAATCCATCGGATTTCCAAACGCGGCCATTTTTTTATTAACACAGAGAAATATGCATAAAACAGGGAAATTCCACCAAAAACATGATATGTCGGACTTCAAAAGTCCTTTAATACACTTCATTCCCCTATCGGGTCTGCCCACAGACATCGCATCGATGCTTTTTCCTTAGCTTTTTGTTTATTCAACGAAATGCGATTTACAAAGGAAAACTCAGTTTTCCAGACTTCAAAATATATGCAATGCCGCCTATTTTATTATCGGGTCCGTAATATTGCTGCCATCATTTTCATCGGCCCCGCTCCTCTGCACAGTTCCGATGCGATGCGACGATGCAATATATCGCAATAACCCTTGGGCCGTGGTAAAGCGCTCCACTACATCCTCCGATTTAATATGGGCCGTCGATCTGCGCGCTTGATCGACAGTCTAGATTCACTCCACTAATCGCCATCGCAATTTATATACACGAAGTGCCGATATCCTGCCAAGCTTCCGCCGATAGTGACTCGTCGATCAGATCTGGGCCGTTGATCGGCCAGATCCAACGGCTCTGATTTAACGTTGTGTTAAAGCGCCAATAGCTCTGTTTACTCTGTTTTCACGGGTTTTGGGCCTCCCGACAGTGTTTTTCTTCATTCTGAAGGGTTTTCTCCGCCATGCTATAGGTATCCCTTTTGCGATAATTTCAATCTTCCAAAGGATTTTGGGCCTTGGGAATGATTTTTAAAGGGTTTATGAAGACTAAGAGAGTTCTCTCAGATTCATTTGGATCATTTCTTATGATGTACATTTACTTGGGGCCAAGATTAACTAGAGGTTGAACATGTTTCAATGGTTTCTACATAGAACCATGACCACGAAACATTAACCAATTTGCCTTCGCAATTGAATCCATTTCAAGTTATTATCTCTAGCAACAATCGTTTCCTACACCCGAATACCCAAATGGATGAATATCTTTTCTCGACATGAAACCTTCAATCGCTGGAACTATGACCTCTTCCTTTTGGTCACTTGAATCTAGATCTAGGCATAATACTAAGATGCATAGACCCTATTCCCCTAGACTATTAGATTCTCAGATCTATAAACATAAACCTAGATGATGGTAAGGGCACACTATGGGAAAGTTGAAATAAAAAGGAAAATATCCACCAAACCTATCTTTGGCATGAATCTTAAAGCTTCAGGAGTTGCTACATCAAAAGTCTAAGAACCAATCAAAACTTACCACTTCTCTTTGTGCCATGTGCCATGCCTTGTCACGTGGCATTTGTCACATGCCAAACGTCCACTTGGCCACCCGAAAAGGCAAAAAGTGGATGCCACATGTCATCACCTCAAGTTTCCATGTCACCTACATTGCCGTCTGGTATCCTAGTCATTTTTTCCACCTGTGTTACCACGTGTGTCAGGTCCAGGTCTCCTGGCTCAGGGTTTTTGGTTATGATACCCTCTTAAGCTTTTTCTTCCACAATCCAATGGTCGATGGAATCTTAGATTGAGGGTGCTTAACACCAAGCTTTTTGCAACCTAGCATTGTAACCAATGGCTTGCTAATTTATTGCTTGTTGGTCATCAGAGCTCCCTCCTTAGCTTGTGTGTTTTTTTTTTGGCACTAATCCAATGAGGGGGACACATGCTGCTTTCATCTAAGAAACTGTTTGTATCACATGGGAGCCCTTTTTGGTTTTGATATTGAGAAACAAGGGGGGAGACACCCAAATCACATGCTGCCACCTAGCTGGTCGATCAACCATGATGGTTTCCATCGCGAGGGGTGCCTCTCCGTTAACTTTCAAATGGACCTGGGCCCCATCTTGTTGTTGATTTTCTCAAGTAGCTTGATCTGATGACATAAGTTTTCCTTTTATCACCCATTTTAGCATGTCCACTTTGAACCCATTTTTCTTTTAATTTTGTCAAAGTTAGGAAAAGTGTCATATACCATTGGAAAGGTCTTGGAGAAGAGTATTCGACCATAAAAGTTTCATTCTCATTTAGATTAGGGAGATAGAGAATAAATTCCTTCAAATATATGTTATTCATGATGCTTCTTAACTGTAATATCAATGACTTTGTAGTTGACATTGATGACAACATATGTGCAACAATCTCTCCCTTTGGCATTGATAATAACACCATACTAACTGCTGATTGTTCTTCTTCTGGTGTCTTATTATTCTTCCCCTTTGAAATTAATGGAAAAGGGAATATACTCCCCCTGTGTTGATGCATACTCTTTCCTTTAGCTCCCCCTGTCACCAACACGCTTCTTAGCTTAAATTAGTGATCGACTCCCCCTTGTGAGGAAGAAGTTGCGCCCATTTTTTGTCTAAGATATCCAAAAATTTCTTCAGGTATAGGTTTGGTAAATATGTCTGCAATATTCTCTTTTGTTAGAATGTATTCTAATTTGACAATTTTATCGGTAACTTTTTCTTGGAAAAAATGGTATTTGATAGAAATGTGCTTTGTTTTAGAATGCATAACAAGGTTTTTAAAGATATTGATAGCATTGTTATTGTCACACATGATGGGAACATGATAATCACCATTTTCTTGAAGATCCTTGAGATTATACTTCATCCATAGGACTTGAGTGCAACATGATGCTTCTGCAATATATTTTGCCTTAGCTATGGATAAAGAATTGGAGGTTTGTTTCTTGCTGATCCATGGGACTAAACAACTGCCTAACAAGGAGCCCCCGCCCCATTGGTTCTCTTTTTATCATCAACACTGACCAATATGCATTTATATAAGCTCTAAGAGTATGATTTGTGTCTCTTGGATACCACAAACCATAGTCCATGGTGCCCTATAGATATCTAAATATCATTTTTATTGCATTCACATGAGTTTCTTTTGGGCTTGATTGAAATTTTCCCACTATCCCTATTGCTTTCATGATATCTAATATTGAAGTTGTTCAGTAAATAAGACTACCAATCATGGAATTATACATGGTATACTTTGCTTCTAGGGACTCATCATTCCTACTAATATTGCATGTTATTGTCATGGGAGTGCTCATGGGTGCACAATTTTCCATACCAAACTTCTTCAATATTTCGTTAAGGTGGTTGGTCTGAGAAATAATGCTGATTTTTTTGATTGATGAACATGCAAGCAGAGAAAGAAAGACATATCCCCTAACATAGACATTTCAAACTCCTTCTACATGTTAGCTGCAAGACGTTTACTCATAGAGTCAACATCACTTCCAAAAATTATGTCATCCACATAGACAACAATGATTAGCAAGTTATTATTTTCAGTCTTGATGTAAAGATTACTTTATGTTTCCCCTATCTTAAATATTTTTTGCTGAAGTTATTTATCCAATCTAGAGTACCATGCCCTAGGTGCTTGTTTTAAACCATACAAAGCTTCCTTTAATTTGCATACATAATCCTTTTCTTCTGATAGCTGAAATCCTTCTGGCAGCTCAGTATATACTTCTTCTCATAGTTCTCCATTTAGAAATGTTGATTTTACATCAATATGATAATCTTTAAAACCCTTAAACATTGCAAAGGCTAAGAACATTCTTATTGCTTCAAGTTTGGCTATTAGAGCAAACGTTAAATTGAAGTCCACACATTCAAATTGTGCATACCCTTTACATAAAAGTCTTGCTTTGTTCCATACTATTTGTCCATTTTCATTCGGTTTGTTCTGGTATACCCACTTGGTTCCAACCACATGTTTTTCCTTAGATCTTGGAACACACTCCCATGTATCATTATTCTCAACATGATCTATTTCTTCATTCATAGCCTTAAGCCAATGTTCATCTTGACTGGCTTGAGCAAAGTTTTGAGGTTCCATTAGGGATAAAAAATCTAAGCTATCATGACTTGTTGTGTTAACAAGATTTTTTCTAGTTTAAACTCCTTATTCCTTATCTCCAATAACTTGACTATCTGGGTGATCCTTTTGGACATACCTGGATGGGATTTTTGGATGCAATGAGTCAGCTCCTCCTTCTTGTTCCTCATCATGCTCTTTATTATGATTTCCTTCTTCCTCTACTTCTTGGTTGTTATTTGGTTATGGTTGGGTTTGAGGAAATGCTCCATCTATTTTTACATCAATATATTCAACAATATTTTTGTGTCCTTTAATTGTGATAACATTTATATCCCTTATTTCTATATGCATATCCAAGAAAAAAATCCTTCCTCGGTTCTAGAATCAAATTTCCCTAAATCATCTCCATTTATATTAATATAGCATTTACCTCCAAATACTTTGAATGTTTGACAATGGCTGATCTACCTTTCCATTGTTCATAAGGTGTTTTAGTATTGTTTTCCCTTATTTGTACTCTATTCAAGATATAAACTACTATGTAATCTGCTTATCCCCAAAAATTTTCTGGTAATTGAGCTTCAATGAGCATGGTTCTAGCCATTTCTTACATTGTTTGATTTTTTCTTCCAACCACTCCATTCAATTTGTGGAGTTCTTACAATAATTAGTTATCTTCTAATTCTATGGTTTTCACAAAAGCTATTGAATTCATTGAAAGTAAACTCACCTCCTCGATCCATTCTCAAACATTTGATTTTTAGATCAATTTAATTTTCAACTAAAGCCCTAAAAGTTTTGAATTTCTCAAAATCCTCATATTTTTCTCTAAGAAAGGTAATCCATGTCATTCTTGTATAATCATCAATGAAAAACATAAAATACCATTCACTTTTCAATGTTTGAGTTCTAATTAGTCCACAAAGGTTTGTACAGATGAGTTATAGAGGCTTGGACGTAGAGTATTAATTTGTTTTGAAGAAGGCCTTGGTTTGTTTTCCATGTTAGGATGCCTTACAAAGGGCATTATCTGGTTTTGATATATTTGGCATGTCCTTCATGAACCGTGTTTTTCTAATCTTTACTGCATTATTAAAACTAATGCGTCCCATCCTTGTGTGCCATAGCTCTCGTCTATCTTTCCCATACAACATTTTCTCTTTTTGCTCCATCAAGAATGTACACATTGTTTGAAGTTTTGTTAGCCTTTTCCACCAACTTTCTTGTATCAACATTTCTAATTTCACATTTTTTGGAATTGAATGTGAGATCATACCCTTGATCACACATTGTGTATGATCTCACATTTGAATGACAGTCAAGATTGTCTTTCAATCTTTTTTTTAGTTTTTTGGTAGAAGTGAACAAGTGTTCTAGTATCTATCATGTCTAAGAGGCTAAGGAACACGAGATCTCCAAAACCCAAAAAATCTTTCGTGAGAAAAGACTTGGAGACACCTCAATTAAATTAATTAGTCATAATTAAAATATTTCCTAAATCTAACTTAGGAAAACTGGTTAATTAAAGTGAATTAATTAAGGGGTTTTGCTTTTGCTCTATAGATTATGGAAAAGTAACTTGACAATGTTAAAATGACCTTAGCCATCGGTTGAGATATGATAGTGGTCATTGAGACTTCAATGAAAGATTATAAGAGCAGGTTGATGGGTTTGGATAAGGCACCGAGTATCAATTGTGAGTTGAGCAATTCAATTAACTAATTGTAGGTGTTCAAAAAGAACACAGTTGAGCTAGGGAAGCATTAAAGGTAGGGGTTTCATCATATATTTGGGAGTAGGATTCTGGAGGAGATATTCCTAGTGATTTTCTAGTGTTAGAGTGACAGGAAACAAAGGTCAAATTCATCCGCAGAGGAGGCGACATCAGCTAGTGCGAGTAGCCAGATTTCCTAGTGCGAGCTTTTGGAGGAGACCATGTTTCAGTTGCTAGAGGTTGGATCTGTTTTCCGGAGGTAGAGTTAGTGGGTTTCAAAGGTAGAGGGAGGCAAGACGATTTGCAAGAAGGTGATTCTAGGGTTGAACGGATTTTCCTTAGCTAGATATGCACATTTTAGGAGGGCAGTGTGAGTGCCAAGAGGAGGTGCAAGTGGATATGAGGAGGCTAAGTTATTTGCAAAGATTGTCTCCAGATTATTTTTCCAGTGGAGATTAGTATTTTCTAGAGGTTTGCTAGTGAAAGGCAACAAATTGTAATATTTCTCAAATTGCTGAATAATAATAAAACCCTCATCTACTGCACTAATTTTCCCTTCAAGGTTTTTCTAGGGATATTTGTCTATAAATAACGGTGTCATATTTTATGTGTGTGTGCATTATTTTCTCAGTTCTAGCTTTTATATTCCATAACATATTTTATTTGTGAAGATTGCAGTCGTGAATTATTCGCTACCTGATGTAAATTAACTTACAAAAGACAAATAAAATGCACAAGTTAGGAGAATAATATCCAATAATTGCAATTGTGGAAATTTCACATTCTTCAACATTTTTGGCCTTAGTTCTTCCATTATCTATGTTGATCGTGCCTTTCCCAACTATTCTTGCAAATGCATTGTTACCAAGTATTATCTTATCTCCATCCTCTTCCTTTAATTTAATGAATTTACTTTGATCTCTTTTCATGTGCCTTGAACATTCATTATCAATATACCATTTGTTTTCTTGTTTTTGAACATATAATATAAGGCCACACTCTTCTTGCTTCTCTTGTTTCTTTTTCCATATTGTTGGACGTTGACTTCTAAGGGTACATTCTTTCTTGCCTTAGTTTTTAGACCTGTTTAAGCTACTTCAGAAATCTTGTGCTTTGTGCCCATAGTTGTAGCATATGTAGCATTCAATGTAATTCAACAAAAGAGCAAAATAATTACCTCTTCAAATACCACTTTGATCCATATCTTTATATTTTTCACTTAAGTAGTCATTCATTAGAACTTTAAGAGATTCTCTCCTTCCATAATTTTTTCTTACATAAGCTTTACAATCAATTGCTCTATGACTAAATTTGTTACATGAGAAGCAATATCCATAAAAGAAATTTTAGAACTTGGATGTATGTTGTTTGTTGAAGGGTTTGTGGAATTCTTGAGAGTATTTTGTCATTGTATTGGGAGGTTAGGTCGAGGAAGCCTAGACCTAAGATATTTGAGGCTTTGGCCATTATTGTACATTGTATTATTGCAACAATATCATATTTTGTATTGACATATTTGGGTGGACTGGGAGGGTCTCGCGCCACACACATTATTGGTGTACATTTTACATGGATGTTTATATGTAATATTATGATGTTATATTCTGTCATTTTTATTGTAGCACACTTGTACATGTCGATGATACATGATGTTAATGGATGAATGCTTGGCATTATATTTATGTTAAGATTGAATAATTCCAAAAACATAATATATCTAACACGTAACACAAGTATAAGGGATAGAGGTTGTTGGGCCTCCAACATGTCATGATTTTGTTGATCAAACTATCCATTTTCACATCATTCCACTCACCCATTGTCATCATTCTTAAGCATCCTTCTTCATAAAAGCACCAAACTCCCTCGAACATGTTTACATGGTTTATTGTTATTATTTCCTTTATTTTTAATGAATTAATTAGGATTTTGCTTGGTTTCACTGATGACAGTTTGGCCATTCAAATTTTGTAGCTCAGTCCAAGTTTCAATAACCATCTCCATGATTGAGGTAGTAGCACCATTCTAGAAGGAAATTGGGCACATGGGCTTTGTTTCAAAAACTTATAACATGGATTTGTGTTGGTCAAATTTCACCCAGCTCGCACATGTGAATCTCCAACAAGAGATCAAAAGTAATATGCAGTAGTGATCCAGATTTAAACAGGAACGCAACAAATTACAGAGATAACCATATACACAAAGATGCAGCGGAAATAATACTTCATTTCATTAATGGAAAATACTGAAATATGCTTACAAACAGAAATGGCAATAAACTAGCTAGGGCGATGGTAGCTTATCTCTGAGAAGAGATGTGATGGCTACATGCCTCTGAACTGTTCCGAACTGTATTACAATGAGGCTCGAAGGCCTATTTATTGTTGAGAAACAATGGAAAACCCTTCACATACCGAAACCTAACCCTAGAAGATGAAACGCCAAATTGTGGGCCCCGTTTGGGTAAATTGGTACATCAATTTCCCGGGGTCGTAACTTTGGCATACGATCTCCGTTTGACGCGTACGATAGCTCGTTGGAAAGATCTATCCGAGTACTACCACTTTGGGGGGGCAACATAGGGCTCGGTCGCCCCAGAATTCCAAAAAAACGTCGTTTAGGGCCTCAAAACGGCTCCGGAAGTTCAGGACCCGAAAAACTGCTAAAAATAGTAAACTGTGCTACAATTAAGGAAGCTGAAAATGCTGAGAAAGACAATGGTGGGGGTCCAGGTGGACCTGGCAGGTGGCCACCAATATCCACCTGGATCATTCCTCCCCCCTTAGGAAGCAATGGTCCCCATTGCGTTGAGCTCCTCCATGAGATGAGGAAACCTCTGCTGAACTTGTTCCCTGGTGAGCCACTTGCCCTGCTGAAGGAGTTGGCCTGCTTTGACAACTCGATACAGTTGGATATGCTGTTGGCGAGTGTTCTTGATCTGTGTGTCCATGATCCGATCAGTTGCAGCTTGTTCCATGCAATCTGGATTTAATTCTGTGGGTTTGAGCTGTTCTGCAATGTCGGATGTGTCTAGCAATGGTGGAAAGTATGGCCGAAGGCGGTCCACATTGAACACTGGGTGCAGGCCAAGGAATGGGGGAATGCTGAGCTCAAATGCATTGTCTCCCATAGCCTTAGTAATGGTGTAAGGACCATATCGAAGTGGTCTCAATTTCCGATAGGCTCCAGTAAGGCGTTCCTTTTGCAAATGCAACCAGACTTTGTCGCCCACCTGAAACTTGTGTGGCACCCGGTGTTGATCATGTCGCTGCTTGTACTTGGCATTTGATTTCTCAAGAATGTCATGGACCTGCTGGCGAATATGTTGGATGCGCTCAATGAAGCTGGTGGCCTTATCTGTTTCGGACTGGACATGAGCTGAATTCATGTGAGTAGCTGCAAGTGGCATGGCCACATCAATGGGGCATAGTGGCTGGAATCCTAAACCCACCTGAAAAGGGCTATGGCCAGTGGAGCTGTGAAGAGCTCGGTTGTAGCTGTGCTGAACATAGGGGAGGCTCTCGTCCCATGTGCGTGGATGCTTTGAGTTATACATGCGCAGAATGTGCACAATCATCCTGTTGACAACCTCTGTCTGGCCATCAGTTTGAGGATGGAAGGCTGTGGACTTCGTGAGTTTGGTGTCCAGCATTGACCAGAGACTGGACCAAAATGTGCTGAGAAACCGACTGTCCCGATCTGAGATGATAGACTGTGGGATCCCAAAGTGCACCCACACTCGTTCAAAGAAGAGTTTAGCAGTGGCTTCTGCTGTGATATTCTTCTTGCAGGCCATCATAATGGCCATCTTTGAGAACCTGTCGACGACCACAAAAACACAGTCATTTCCATGCTTAGTGGAAGGAAGGCCTGACATGTAATCCATGGAGATGGATTCCCAAGGTCGACTAGGGGTAGGCAACGGGGTATAGAGGCCTTGCTTCTTAATGGTCGGTTTGGCAATGGCACAGGCAGTACATGATCGGATGTACTTCCCAACATCCTGTCGAAGATTCGGCCAATAGAAATAGTTTTGCAGTACTGCCACTGTTTTCTCGACCCCGAAATGCCCAGCAGCCCGACTGTAGTGTGCTTCCCAAATCATCTTGGCACGCTCGCTTGAAGGAACACAAAGGTGACCGAGGTGGCATAATAGGGCATCCTGGAGGTGAAAATCTGCAACCTGCCGACCCTCCAAGAGTGTCTGGTATGTGTGGCCGAATTCTGGGTCGCTTTTGTAGAGAAGTGGCCAATCAGAAGTCTCGTGCCCGCAAGAGTTGAGCACGGTGGTTAGCGCCATGATCGGTGGTCGACTGAGGCAATCTGCAACATTATTGGTGCTGCCCTTTTTATACTTGATATTCAAGTGAAACTGTTGCAGGTATGTAGACCACTTCTGATGGCGATCATTCTGCAATTTCCCTTGGGTCTGTATGAACTGCAGAGGTCGGTGGTCTGTGTGGATGACCGTTTCCTTCCCCAAAATGTAATGCTTCCATTGTCGGCAGGCCTGTACAATGGAATACATCTCTTTATCATAAGTGGGGTACTTCCGGACTGTGTCTGAAAGTGTTTCACTGTGATATGCCACTGGATGTCCATGTTGAGTAAGGACTGCCCCAATAGCATAGTCAGAGGCATCTGTCTCGACCTCAAATGGTTGTTGTAAATCTGGTAACGCGAGCACTGGTGCCGTGCAGAGGCGATCCTTCAACTCCCTGAATGCCTTCTGTTGAGATTCAGACCAAAAGAATTTTGCTTTCGCCCCGCCCTTGGTGACTTGACTCAAGGGCCAAGAAATATGAGAAAATCCCAACACAAACCTGCGGTAGAAGTTGGCAAGACCTAGAAAGCTGCGGAGCTCTGTTAGAGTGGTTGGAGAGGGCCAATCCCGAATGACTTGGACCTTGGCTGGATCGACATGCACCCCCTGTTCATCAATGATGTATCCCAGATACTGAACCTCGGTCATGCCAAAAGTGCATTTCTCCAAATTGGCACATAGCTTGTGTTGCCGCAGTGTTTGGAGAACCTGTCGGATGTGGTGGAGGTGCTCTTCCCAACTCTGGCTGAAGATCAGAATGTCATCCAAGTATACTACTACAAAGGAGTTGGTGAATGGCCGCAAGATGTCATCCATTAGCCTCATAAAGGTTGCAGGAGCATTCGTCAATCCGAAAGGCATGACCAACCATTCGAAGAGGCCCTCCTTGGATTTGAAGGCAGTCTTCCACACATCTGAGGGTTCAATTGGTACCTGGTGATATCCTGACTTCAGATCGATCTTGCTGAAATATTTCGCCCCCTTTAGTTGGTCTAGGAGGTCATCAATCCGCGGGATCGGGTACCTATTACGGACAGTGATCTTGTTCAGCGCCCGATAGTCAATACAGAGTCTCCACGTCCCATCCTTCTTCTGTACCAACACTATCGGGCTCCCACAGGGCGAAGAACTCGGACGGATGTGACCTTTCTGCAGGAGCTCCTGAATCTGCCTCTTGATTTCATTGTTCTCCAGAACGGAGCGCCGATAAATTGGTCCATTGGGTAGCGGCGCACCTGGGGTCAGATCGATGGAGTGCTTGACTTGACAGTGCAGAGGAACCCCTGCCGGGGAGGTGAAGATGTCTTCGTACTCCTCCACAATCTTGTCCATCTGTAGCTGCCGTGCAGAGGGACCCCGTTTGGAGGCCGCGGCCACTGTCTTCTTCTTCCCTTGAGGGCGTATCATCAGGAAAACAAATTTCCTGGTTTTGGAAATGATCTTACTGCATTGTTTTGCAGTAATCAAAGAGATGGCGGCAGGTGGTGCTACCTCTGGTATCCTGAACAACTTATTTCCCAATGTAATAATAACAGCACGGGGCCTTGATTCATACACAGCATGTCGCTTCCACAAGTATGGTTGTCCTAGTAATACATCACAAACTTCAAGGGGAGCAATGTCACACAATACCTCATCCGTGAAGGGCTTGATGTTGTATGGAAGGCGACACTGCTGGCTCACGCGAAGATCTCGCCCTTGGTGAAGCCACCCAATGGTGTATGGTTGTGGATGTGCTGTGGTCGGTAAGCCCAACCGCTTCACGACCTCTGCCGAAATGAGGTTCTTTTGACTCCCGCTATCAACAATGAACTGTATCGGGGAGCCCTTTACCCACATCTGGGAGTGGAAGAGACGCTCCTCCTCCTCTGGATCTTCGGGTTCATTTTTCTGGATCTTTGCGGTAGCAACAGTGGCGCTGGGATCCGCATCAATGATCTGCTTCCCTTTTTCATACCCCTTATCGGGTTCTGACTCAGAGTCGGAACATGCATCTGATTCTGAAACCTTTAGCTCAGCCACCAGTGACTGCTTGGCCCGACACTCACTTGTGTTGTGAGTGGAGCTCTTATGGAACTCGCACCATTTTCCAGTGTCCTTTCTCGGCTTCGCGGCGTTGCTCTTTGCTTGCAGCTTCGGCTGGTTGTCTTGGGCTGTCCCGCCTTGGCTTTGTCCTTTGTTCTGTGGTTTAGGGGCACCTTTCCCCTGCTTTGGATTCGCAGATCCAAAGTCTCGCTTCTTTTGTTTAAACTTCTGCTCGACCTTGACGGCATACCGGTATGCTGCGCCGAGCGAGGGGATGTTTAGGAACTGTATTTCTTCCTGGATGTACTTGTGCAGGCAGCCACGGTATTTGAGTATCAAATGTTGCTCCGAATCCTTGATACCCAACTTTGTGCGAAGGGTATGGAAAAGATTGGTGAACTCCGGCACGTCTTGGTCCCTTCCCTGCCGCAGCGTGGTCCACTTTATGTATTCATCCTCATAGCTTCCGACAGGGTAGTACTGCTCCTTGATGGCATCCCGGAACGAATCCCAGGTGGGTGCGGCTGAAAATAGTGAGCCAGTACTTTCATCCTTCTGCTCGCAGTAGGTTTCCCACCAGTCCTTGACGTGGGGGGCTGCTTTGAGAAGAGCAAAAACAATCTTTTCCCGACTCGAAAATTCATGAACAGAAAAATAACCCTCTAGCAGATTTAACCATTTATCTACGGCATCGGCGTCTATCTGACCCTCGAATATGGGGATTTCAAAATTAACTTGTACCTTAAAGGGTGTGGCGTTTCCAGAGGAGCTGCTGGAAGCCGATGCGCCGCTGAAGGATCTGCGCAAAGCTGTCCATCATCGCGTTCCGTTGTCGCTCGAGCGCTTCTTCGAGCAAGATTTTGATGGGATCTCCTGCCCCCTCGTCTTTCTTCTCGTCCGCCATGGGAGGCCGTCGGGATTTGCGAGGCTGGTCTTGCAAAGGTTCAACCAGTTCAAGCCCTAACTCCTTATATCCCGACCTTGTTGGGGACATGCAAAGAAAAACAGAGAAAAAGCAGACCGCTCTGATACCACTGATCCGGATTTAAACAGGAACGCAACAAATTACAGAGATAACCATATACACAAAGATGCAGCGGAAATAATACTTCATTTCATTAATGGAAAATACTGAAATATGCTTACAAACAGAAATGGCAATAAACTAGCTAGGGCGATGGTAGCTTATCTCTGAGAAGAGATGTGATGGCTACATGCCTCTGAACTGTATTACAATGAGGCTCGAAGGCCTATTTATTGTTGAGAAACAATGGAAAACCCTTCACATTCCGAAACCTAACCCTAGAAGATGAAACGCCAAATTGTGGGCCCCGTTTGGGTAAATTGGTACATCAATTTCCCGGGGTCGTAACTTTGGCATACGATCTCCGTTTGACGCGTACGATAGCTCGTTAGAAAGATCTATCCGAGTACTACCACTTTGGGGGGCAACATAGGGCTCGGTCGCCCCAGAATTCCAAAAAAACGTCGTTTAGGGCCTCAAAACGGCTCCGGAAGTTCAGGACCCGAAAAACTGCTAAAAATAGTAAACTGTGCTACAATTAAGGAAACTGAAAATGCTGAGAAAGACAATGGTGGGGGTCCAGGTGGACCTGGCAGGTGGCCACCAATATCCACCTGGATCATTCCTCCCCCCTTAGGAAGCAATGGTCCCCATTGCGTTGAGCTCCTCCATGAGATGAGGAAACCTCTGCTGAACTTGTTCCCTGGTGAGCCACTTGCCCTGCTGAAGGAGTTGGCCTGCTTTGACAACTCGATACAGTTGGATATGCTGTTGGCGAGTGTTCTTGATCTGTGTGTCCATGATCCGATCAGTTGCAGCTTGTTCCATGCAATCTGGATTTAATTCTGTGGGTTTGAGCTGTTCTGCAATGTCGGATGTGTCTAGCAATGGTGGAAAGTATGGCCGAAGGCGGTCCACATTGAACACTGGGTGCAGGCCAAGGAATGGGGGAATGCTGAGCTCAAATGCATTGTCTCCCATAGCCTTAGTAATGGTGTAAGGACCATATCGAAGTGGTCTCAATTTCCGATAGGCTCCAGTAAGGCGTTCCTTTTGCAAATGCAACCAGACTTTGTCGCCCACCTGAAACTTGTGTGGCACCCGTGTTGATCATGTCGCTGCTTGTACTTGGCATTTGATTTCTCAAGAATGTCATGGACCTGCTGGCGAATATGTTGGATGCGCTCAATGAAGCTGGTGGCCTTATCTGTTTCGGACTGGACATGAGCTGAATTCATGTGAGTAGCTGCAAGTGGCATGGCCACATCAATGGGGCATAGTGGCTGGAATCCTAAACCCACCTGAAAAGGGCTATGGCCAGTGGAGCTGTGAAGAGCTCGGTTGTAGCTGTGCTGAACATAGGGGAGGCTCTCGTCCCATGTGCGTGGATGCTTTGAGTTATACATGCGCAGAATGTGCACAATCATCCTATTGACAACCTCTGTCTGGCCATCAGTTTGAGGATGGAAGGCTGTGGACTTCGTGAGTTTGGTGTCCAGCATTGACCAGAGACTGGACCAAAATGTGCTGAGAAACCGACTGTCCCGATCTGAGATGATAGACTGTGGGATCCCAAAGTGCACCCACACTCGTTCAAAGAAGAGTTTAGCAGTGGCTTCTGCTGTGATATTCTTCTTGCAGGCCATCATAATGGCCATCTTTGAGAACCTGTCGACGACCACAAAAACACAGTCATTTCCATGCTTAGTGGAAGGAAGGCCTGACATGTAATCCATGGAGATGGATTCCCAAGGTCGACTAGGGGTAGGCAACGGGGTATAGAGGCCTTGCTTCTTAATGGTCGGTTTGGCAATGGCACAGGCAGTACATGATCGGATGTACTTCCCAACATCCTGTCGAAGATTCGGCCAATAGAAATAGTTTTGCAGTACTGCCACTGTTTTCTCGACCCCGAAATGCCCAGCAGCCCGACTGTAGTGTGCTTCCCAAATCATCTTGGCACGCTCGCTTGAAGGAACACAAAGGTGACCGAGGTGGCATAATAGGGCATCCTGGAGGTGAAAATCTGCAACCTGCCGACCCTCCAAGAGTGTCTGGTATGTGTGGCCGAATTCTGGGTCGCTTTTGTAGAGAAGTGGCCAATCAGAAGTCTCGTGCCCGCAAGAGTTGAGCACGGTGGTTAGCGCCATGATCGGTGGTCGACTGAGGCAATCTGCAACATTATTGGTGCTGCCCTTTTTATACTTGATATTCAAGTGAAACTGTTGCAGGTATGTAGACCACTTCTGATGGCGATCATTCTGCAATTTCCCTTGGGTCTGTATGAACTGCAGAGGTCGGTGGTCTGTGTGGATGACCGTTTCCTTCCCCAAAATGTAATGCTTCCATTGTCGGCAGGCCTGTACAATGGAATACATCTCTTTATCATAAGTGGGGTACTTCCGGACTGTGTCTGAAAGTGTTTCACTGTGATATGCCACTGGATGTCCATGTTGAGTAAGGACTGCCCCAATAGCATAGTCAGAGGCATCTGTCTCGACCTCAAATGGTTGTTGTAAATCTGGTAACGCGAGCACTGGTGCCGTGCAGAGGCGATCCTTCAACTCCCTGAATGCCTTCTGTTGAGATTCAGACCAAAAGAATTTTGCTTTCGCCCCGCCCTTGGTGACTTGACTCAAGGGCCAAGAAATATGAGAAAATCCCAACACAAACCTGCGGTAGAAGTTGGCAAGACCTAGAAAGCTGCGGAGCTCTGTTAGAGTGGTTGGAGAGGGCCAATCCCGAATGACTTGGACCTTGGCTGGATCGACATGCACCCCCTGTTCATCAATGATGTATCCCAGATACTGAACCTCGGTCATGCCAAAAGTGCATTTCTCCAAATTGGCACATAGCTTGTGTTGCCGCAGTGTTTGGAGAACCTGTCGGATGTGGTGGAGGTGCTCTTCCCAACTCTGGCTGAAGATCAGAATGTCATCCAAGTATACTACTACAAAGGAGTTGGTGAATGGCCGCAAGATGTCATCCATTAGCCTCATAAAGGTTGCAGGAGCATTCGTCAATCCGAAAGGCATGACCAACCATTCGAAGAGGCCCTCCTTGGATTTGAAGGCAGTCTTCCACACATCTGAGGGTTCAATTGGTACCTGGTGATATCCTGACTTCAGATCGATCTTGCTGAAATATTTCGCCCCCTTTAGTTGGTCTAGGAGGTCATCAATCCGCGGGATCGGGTACCTATTACGGACAGTGATCTTGTTCAGCGCCCGATAGTCAATACAGAGTCTCCACGTCCCATCCTTCTTCTGTACCAACACTATCGGGCTCCCACAGGGCGAAGAACTCGGACGGATGTGACCTTTCTGCAGGAGCTCCTGAATCTGCCTCTTGATTTCATTGTTCTCCAGAACGGAGCGCCGATAAATTGGTCCATTGGGTAGCGGCGCACCTGGGGTCAGATCGATGGAGTGCTTGACTTGACAGTGCAGAGGAACCCCTGCCGGGGAGGTGAAGATGTCTTCGTACTCCTCCACAATCTTGTCCATCTGTAGCTGCCGTGCAGAGGGACCCCGTTTGGAGGCCGCGGCCACTGTCTTCTTCTTCCCTTGAGGGCGTATCATCAGGAAAACAAATTTCCTGGTTTTGGAAATGATCTTACTGCATTGTTTTGCAGTAATCAAAGAGATGGCGGCAGGTGGTGCTACCTCTGGTATCCTGAACAACTTATTTCCCAATGTAATAATAACAGCACGGGGCCTTGATTCATACACAGCATGTCGCTTCCACAAGTATGGTTGTCCTAGTAATACATCACAAACTTCAAGGGGAGCAATGTCACACAATACCTCATCCGTGAAGGGCTTGATGTTGTATGGAAGGCGACACTGCTGGCTCACGCGAAGATCTCGCCCTTGGTGAAGCCACCCAATGGTGTATGGTTGTGGATGTGCTGTGGTCGGTAAGCCCAACCGCTTCACGACCTCTGCCGAAATGAGGTTCTTTTGACTCCCGCTATCAACAATGAACTGTATCGGGGAGCCCTTTACCCACATCTGGGAGTGGAAGAGACGCTCCTCCTCCTCTGGATCTTCGGGTTCATTTTTCTGGATCTTTGCGGTAGCAACAGTGGCGCTGGGATCCGCATCAATGATCTGCTTCCCTTTTTCATACCCCTTATCGGGTTCTGACTCAGAGTCGGAACATGCATCTGATTCTGAAACCTTTAGCTCAGCCACCAGTGACTGCTTGGCCCGACACTCACTTGTGTTGTGAGTGGAGCTCTTATGGAACTCGCACCATTTTCCAGTGTCCTTTCTCGGCTTCGCGGCGTTGCTCTTTGCTTGCAGCTTCGGCTGGTTGTCTTGGGCTGTCCCGCCTTGGCTTTGTCCTTTGTTCTGTGGTTTAGGGGCACCTTTCCCCTGCTTTGGATTCGCAGATCCAAAGTCTCGCTTCTTTTGTTTAAACTTCTGCTCGACCTTGACGGCATACCGGTATGCTGCGCCGAGCGAGGGGATGTTTAGGAACTGTATTTCTTCCTGGATGTACTTGTGCAGGCAGCCACGGTATTTGAGTATCAAATGTTGCTCCGAATCCTTGATACCCAACTTTGTGCGAAGGGTATGGAAAAGATTGGTGAACTCCGGCACGTCTTGGTCCCTTCCCTGCCGCAGCGTGGTCCACTTTATGTATTCATCCTCATAGCTTCCGACAGGGTAGTACTGCTCCTTGATGGCATCCCGGAACGAATCCCAGGTGGGTGCGGCTGAAAATAGTGAGCCAGTACTTTCATCCTTCTGCTCGCAGTAGGTTTCCCACCAGTCCTTGACGTGGGGGGCTGCTTTGAGAAGAGCAAAAACAATCTTTTCCCGACTCGAAAATTCATGAACAGAAAAATAACCCTCTAGCAGATTTAACCATTTATCTACGGCATCGGCGTCTATCTGACCCTCGAATATGGGGATTTCAAAATTAACTTGTACCTTAAAGGGTGTGGCGTTTCCAGAGGAGCTGCTGGAAGCCGATGCGCCGCTGAAGGATCTGCGCAAAGCTGTCCATCATCGCGTTCCGTTGTCGCTCGAGCGCTTCTTCGAGCAAGATTTTGATGGGATCTCCTGCCCCCTCGTCTTTCTTCTCGTCCGCCATGGGAGGCCGTCGGGATTTGCGAGGCTGGTCTTGCAAAGGTTCAACCAGTTCAAGCCCTAACTCCTTATATCCCGACCTTGTTGGGGACATGCAAAGAAAAACAGAGAAAAAGCAGACCGCTCTGATACCACTGATCCGGATTTAAACAGGAACGCAACAAATTACAGAGATAACCATATACACAAAGATGCAGCGGAAATAATACTTCATTTCATTAATGGAAAATACTGAAATATGCTTACAAACAGAAATGGCAATAAACTAGCTAGGGCGATGGTAGCTTATCTCTGAGAAGAGATGTGGTGGCTACATGCCTCTGAACTGTGTTACAATGAGGCTCGAAGGCCTATTTATTGTTGAGAAACAATGGAAAACCCTTCACATTCCAAAACCTAACCCTAGAAGATGAAACGCCAAATTGTGGGCCCCGTTTGGGTAAATTGGTACATCAACTTCCCGGGGTCGTAACTTTGGCATACGATCTCCGTTTGACGCGTACAATAGCTCGTTAGAAAGATCTATCCGAGCACTACCACTTTGGGAGGCAACATAGGGCTCGGTCGCCCCAGAATTCCAAAAAAACGTCGTTTAGGGCCTCAAAACGGCTCCGGAAGTTCAGGACCCGAAAAACTGCTAAAAATAGTAAGTTGTGCTACAATTAAGGAAACTGAAAATGCTGAGAAAGACAATGGTGGGGGTCCAGGTGGACTTGGCAGGTGGCCACCAATATCCACCTGGATCATTCCTCCCCCCTTAGGAAGCAATGGTCCCCATTGCGTTGAGCTCCTCCATGAGATGAGGAAACCTCTGCTGAACTTGTTCCCTGGTGAGCCACTTGCCCTGCTGAAGGAGTTGGCCTGCTTTGACAACTCGATACAGTTGGATATTCTGTTGGCGAGTGTTCTTGATCTGTGTGTCCATGATCCGATCAGTTGCAGCTTGTTCCATGCAATCTGGATTTAATTCTGTGGGTTTGAGCTGTTCTGCAATGTCGGATGTGTCTAGCAATGGTGGAAAGTATGGCCGAAGGCGGTCCACATTGAACACTGGGTGCAGGCCAAGGAATGGGGGAATGCTGAGCTCAAATGCATTGTCTCCCATAGCCTTAGTAATGGTGTAAGGACCATATCGAAGTGGTCTCAATTTCCGATAGGCTCCAGTAAGGCGTTCCTTTTGCAAATGCAACCAGACTTTGTCGCCCACCTGAAACTTGTGTGGCACCCGTGTTGATCATGTCGCTGCTTGTACTTGGCATTTGATTTCTCAAGAATGTCATGGACCTGCTGGCGAATATGTTGGATGCGCTCAATGAAGCTGGTGGCCTTATCTGTTTCGGACTGGACATGAGCTGAATTCATGTGAGTAGCTGCAAGTGGCATGGCCACATCAATGGGGCATAGTGGCTGGAATCCCAAACCCACCTGAAAAGGGCTATGGCCAGTGGAGCTGTGAAGAGCTCGGTTGTAGCTGTGCTGAACATAGGGGAGGCTCTCGTCCCATGTGCGTGGATGCTTTGAGTTATACATGCGCAGAATGTGCACAATCATCCTGTTGACAACCTCTGTCTGGCCATCAGTTTGAGGATGGAAGGCTGTGGACTTCGTGAGTTTGGTGTCCAGCATTGACCAGAGACTGGACCAAAATGTGCTGAGAAACCGACTGTCCCGATCTGAGATGATAGACTGTGGGATCCCAAAGTGCACCCACACTCGTTCAAAGAAGAGTTTAGCAGTGGCTTCTGCTGTGATATTCTTCTTGCAGGCCATCATAATGGCCATCTTTGAGAACCTGTCGACGACCACAAAAACACAGTCATTTCCATGCTTAGTGGAAGGAAGGCCTGACATGTAATCCATGGAGATGGATTCCCAAGGTCGACTAGGGGTAGGCAACGGGGTATAGAGGCCTTGCTTCTTAATGGTCGGTTTGGCAATGGCACAGGCAGTACATGATCGGATGTACTTCCCAACATCCTGTCGAAGATTCGGCCAATAGAAATAGTTTTGCAGTACTGCCACTGTTTTCTCGACCCCGAAATGCCCAGCAGCCCGACTGTAGTGTGCTTCCCAAATCATCTTGGCACGCTCGCTTGAAGGAACACAAAGGTGACCGAGGTGGCATAATAGGGCATCCTGGAGGTGAAAATCTGCAACCTGCCGACCCTCCAAGAGTGTCTGGTATGTGTGGCCGAATTCTGGGTCGCTTTTGTAGAGAAGTGGCCAATCAGAAGTCTCGTGCCCGCAAGAGTTGAGCACGGTGGTTAGCGCCATGATCGGTGGTCGACTGAGGCAATCTGCAACATTATTGGTGCTGCCCTTTTTATACTTGATATTCAAGTGAAACTGTTGCAGGTATGTAGACCACTTCTGATGGCGATCATTCTGCAATTTCCCTTGGGTCTGTATGAACTGCAGAGGTCGGTGGTCTGTGTGGATGACCGTTTCCTTCCCCAAAATGTAATGCTTCCATTGTCGGCAGGCCTGTACAATGGAATACATCTCTTTATCATAAGTGGGGTACTTCCGGACTGTGTCTGAAAGTGTTTCACTGTGATATGCCACTGGATGTCCATGTTGAGTAAGGACTGCCCCAATAGCATAGTCAGAGGCATCTGTCTCGACCTCAAATGGTTGTTGTAAATCTGGTAACGCGAGCACTGGTGCCGTGCAGAGGCGATCCTTCAACTCCCTGAATGCCTTCTGTTGAGATTCAGACCAAAAGAATTTTGCTTTCGCCCCGCCCTTGGTGACTTGACTCAAGGGCCAAGAAATATGAGAAAATCCCAACACAAACCTGCGGTAGAAGTTGGCAAGACCTAGAAAGCTGCGGAGCTCTGTTAGAGTGGTTGGAGAGGGCCAATCCCGAATGACTTGGACCTTGGCTGGATCGACATGCACCCCCTGTTCATCAATGATGTATCCCAGATACTGAACCTCGGTCATGCCAAAAGTGCATTTCTCCAAATTGGCACATAGCTTGTGTTGCCGCAGTGTTTGGAGAACCTGTCGGATGTGGTGGAGGTGCTCTTCCCAACTCTGGCTGAAGATCAGAATGTCATCCAAGTATACTACTACAAAGGAGTTGGTGAATGGCCGCAAGATGTCATCCATTAGCCTCATAAAGGTTGCAGGAGCATTCGTCAATCCGAAAGGCATGACCAACCATTCGAAGAGGCCCTCCTTGGATTTGAAGGCAGTCTTCCACACATCTGAGGGTTCAATTGGTACCTGGTGATATCCTGACTTCAGATCGATCTTGCTGAAATATTTCGCCCCCTTTAGTTGGTCTAGGAGGTCATCAATCCGCGGGATCGGGTACCTATTACGGACAGTGATCTTGTTCAGCGCCCGATAGTCAATACAGAGTCTCCACGTCCCATCCTTCTTCTGTACCAACACTATCGGGCTCCCACAGGGCGAAGAACTCGGACGGATGTGACCTTTCTGCAGGAGCTCCTGAATCTGCCTCTTGATTTCATTGTTCTCCAGAACGGAGCGCCGATAAATTGGTCCATTGGGTAGCGGCGCACCTGGGGTCAGATCGATGGAGTGCTTGACTTGACAGTGCAGAGGAACCCCTGCCGGGGAGGTGAAGATGTCTTCGTACTCCTCCACAATCTTGTCCATCTGTAGCTGCCGTGCAGAGGGACCCCGTTTGGAGGCCGCGGCCACTGTCTTCTTCTTCCCTTGAGGGCGTATCATCAGGAAAACAAATTTCCTGGTTTTGGAAATGATCTTACTGCATTGTTTTGCAGTAATCAAAGAGATGGCGGCAGGTGGTGCTACCTCTGGTATCCTGAACAACTTATTTCCCAATGTAATAATAACAGCACGGGGCCTTGATTCATACACAGCATGTCGCTTCCACAAGTATGGTTGTCCTAGTAATACATCACAAACTTCAAGGGGAGCAATGTCACACAATACCTCATCCGTGAAGGGCTTGATGTTGTATGGAAGGCGACACTGCTGGCTCACGCGAAGATCTCGCCCTTGGTGAAGCCACCCAATGGTGTATGGTTGTGGATGTGCTGTGGTCGGTAAGCCCAACCGCTTCACGACCTCTGCCGAAATGAGGTTCTTTTGACTCCCGCTATCAACAATGAACTGTATCGGGGAGCCCTTTACCCACATCTGGGAGTGGAAGAGACGCTCCTCCTCCTCTGGATCTTCGGGTTCATTTTTCTGGATCTTTGCGGTAGCAACAGTGGCGCTGGGATCCGCATCAATGATCTGCTTCCCTTTTTCATACCCCTTATCGGGTTCTGACTCAGAGTCGGAACATGCATCTGATTCTGAAACCTTTAGCTCAGCCACCAGTGACTGCTTGGCCCGACACTCACTTGTGTTGTGAGTGGAGCTCTTATGGAACTCGCACCATTTTCCAGTGTCCTTTCTCGGCTTCGCGGCGTTGCTCTTTGCTTGCAGCTTCGGCTGGTTGTCTTGGGCTGTCCCGCCTTGGCTTTGTCCTTTGTTCTGTGGTTTAGGGGCACCTTTCCCCTGCTTTGGATTCGCAGATCCAAAGTCTCGCTTCTTTTGTTTAAACTTCTGCTCGACCTTGACGGCATACCGGTATGCTGCGCCGAGCGAGGGGATGTTTAGGAACTGTATTTCTTCCTGGATGTACTTGTGCAGGCAGCCACGGTATTTGAGTATCAAATGTTGCTCCGAATCCTTGATACCCAACTTTGTGCGAAGGGTATGGAAAAGATTGGTGAACTCCGGCACGTCTTGGTCCCTTCCCTGCCGCAGCGTGGTCCACTTTATGTATTCATCCTCATAGCTTCCGACAGGGTAGTACTGCTCCTTGATGGCATCCCGGAACGAATCCCAGGTGGGTGCGGCTGAAAATAGTGAGCCAGTACTTTCATCCTTCTGCTCGCAGTAGGTTTCCCACCAGTCCTTGACGTGGGGGGCTGCTTTGAGAAGAGCAAAAACAATCTTTTCCCGACTCGAAAATTCATGAACAGAAAAATAACCCTCTAGCAGATTTAACCATTTATCTACGGCATCGGCGTCTATCTGACCCTCGAATATGGGGATTTCAAAATTAACTTGTACCTTAAAGGGTGTGGCGTTTCCAGAGGAGCTGCTGGAAGCCGATGCGCCGCTGAAGGATCTGCGCAAAGCTGTCCATCATCGCGTTCCGTTGTCGCTCGAGCGCTTCTTCGAGCAAGATTTTGATGGGATCTCCTGCCCCCTCGTCTTTCTTCTCGTCCGCCATGGGAGGCCGTCGGGATTTGCGAGGCTGGTCTTGCAAAGGTTCAACCAGTTCAAGCCCTAACTCCTTATATCCCGACCTTGTTGGGGACATGCAAAGAAAAACAGAGAAAAAGCAGACCGCTCTGATACCACTGATCCGGATTTAAACAGGAACGCAACAAATTACAGAGATAACCATATACACAAAGATGCAGCGGAAATAATACTTCATTTCATTAATGGAAAATACTGAAATATGCTTACAAACAGAAATGGCAATAAACTAGCTAGGGCGATGGTAGCTTATCTCTGAGAAGAGATGTGATGGCTACATGCCTCTGAACTGTATTACAATGAGGCTCGAAGGCCTATTTATTGTTGAGAAACAATGGAAAACCCTTCACATTCCGAAACCTAACCCTAGAAGATGAAACGCCAAATTGTGGGCCCCGTTTGGGTAAATTGGTACATCAATTTCCCGGGGTCGTAACTTTGGCATACGATCTCCGTTTGACGCGTACGATAGCTCGTTAGAAAGATCTATCCGAGTACTACCACTTTGGGAGGCAACATAGGGCTCGGTCGCCCCAGAATTCCAAAAAAAACGTCGTTTAGGGCCTCAAAACGGCTCCGGAAGTTCAGGACCCGAAAAACTGCTAAAAATAGTAAACTGTGCTACAATTAAGGAAACTGAAAATGCTGAGAAAGACAATGGTGGGGGTCCAGGTGGACCTGGCAGGTGGCCACCAATATCCACCTGGATCATTCCTCCCCCCTTAGGAAGCAATGGTCCCCATTGCGTTGAGCTCCTCCATGAGATGAGGAAACCTCTGCTGAACTTGTTCCCTGGTGAGCCACTTGCCCTGCTGAAGGAGTTGGCCTGCTTTGACAACTCGATACAGTTGGATATGCTGTTGGCGAGTGTTCTTGATCTGTGTGTCCATGATCCGATCAGTTGCAGCTTGTTCCATGCAATCTGGATTTAATTCTGTGGGTTTGAGCTGTTCTGCAATGTCGGATGTGTCTAGCAATGGTGGAAAGTATGGCCGAAGGCGGTCCACATTGAACACTGGGTGCAGGCCAAGGAATGGGGGAATGCTGAGCTCAAATGCATTGTCTCCCATAGCCTTAGTAATGGTGTAAGGACCATATCGAAGTGGTCTCAATTTCCGATAGGCTCCAGTAAGGCGTTCCTTTTGCAAATGCAACCAGACTTTGTCGCCCACCTGAAACTTGTGTGGCACCCGGTGTTGATCATGTCGCTGCTTGTACTTGGCATTTGATTTCTCAAGAATGTCATGGACCTGCTGGCGAATATGTTGGATGCGCTCAATGAAGCTGGTGGCCTTATCTGTTTCGGACTGGACATGAGCTGAATTCATGTGAGTAGCTGCAAGTGGCATGGCCACATCAATGGGGCATAGTGGCTGGAATCCTAAACCCACCTGAAAAGGGCTATGGCCAGTGGAGCTGTGAAGAGCTCGGTTGTAGCTGTGCTGAACATAGGGGAGGCTCTCGTCCCATGTGCGTGGATGCTTTGAGTTATACATGCGCAGAATGTGCACAATCATCCTGTTGACAACCTCTGTCTGGCCATCAGTTTGAGGATGGAAGGCTGTGGACTTCGTGAGTTTGGTGTCCAGCATTGACCAGAGACTGGACCAAAATGTGCTGAGAAACCGACTGTCCCGATCTGAGATGATAGACTGTGGGATCCCAAAGTGCACCCACACTCGTTCAAAGAAGAGTTTAGCAGTGGCTTCTGCTGTGATATTCTTCTTGCAGGCCATCATAATGGCCATCTTTGAGAACCTGTCGACGACCACAAAAACACAGTCATTTCCATGCTTAGTGGAAGGAAGGCCTGACATGTAATCCATGGAGATGGATTCCCAAGGTCGACTAGGGGTAGGCAACGGGGTATAGAGGCCTTGCTTCTTAATGGTCGGTTTGGCAATGGCACAGGCAGTACATGATCGGATGTACTTCCCAACATCCTGTCGAAGATTCGGCCAATAGAAATAGTTTTGCAGTACTGCCACTGTTTTCTCGACCCCGAAATGCCCAGCAGCCCGACTGTAGTGTGCTTCCCAAATCATCTTGGCACGCTCGCTTGAAGGAACACAAAGGTGACCGAGGTGGCATAATAGGGCATCCTGGAGGTGAAAATCTGCAACCTGCCGACCCTCCAAGAGTGTCTGGTATGTGTGGCCGAATTCTGGGTCGCTTTTGTAGAGAAGTGGCCAATCAGAAGTCTCGTGCCCGCAAGAGTTGAGCACGGTGGTTAGCGCCATGATCGGTGGTCGACTGAGGCAATCTGCAACATTATTGGTGCTGCCCTTTTTATACTTGATATTCAAGTGAAACTGTTGCAGGTATGTAGACCACTTCTGATGGCGATCATTCTGCAATTTCCCTTGGGTCTGTATGAACTGCAGAGGTCGGTGGTCTGTGTGGATGACCGTTTCCTTCCCCAAAATGTAATGCTTCCATTGTCGGCAGGCCTGTACAATGGAATACATCTCTTTATCATAAGTGGGGTACTTCCGGACTGTGTCTGAAAGTGTTTCACTGTGATATGCCACTGGATGTCCATGTTGAGTAAGGACTGCCCCAATAGCATAGTCAGAGGCATCTGTCTCGACCTCAAATGGTTGTTGTAAATCTGGTAACGCGAGCACTGGTGCCGTGCAGAGGCGATCCTTCAACTCCCTGAATGCCTTCTGTTGAGATTCAGACCAAAAGAATTTTGCTTTCGCCCCGCCCTTGGTGACTTGACTCAAGGGCCAAGAAATATGAGAAAATCCCAACACAAACCTGCGGTAGAAGTTGGCAAGACCTAGAAAGCTGCGGAGCTCTGTTAGAGTGGTTGGAGAGGGCCAATCCCGAATGACTTGGACCTTGGCTGGATCGACATGCACCCCCTGTTCATCAATGATGTATCCCAGATACTGAACCTCGGTCATGCCAAAAGTGCATTTCTCCAAATTGGCACATAGCTTGTGTTGCCGCAGTGTTTGGAGAACCTGTCGGATGTGGTGGAGGTGCTCTTCCCAACTCTGGCTGAAGATCAGAATGTCATCCAAGTATACTACTACAAAGGAGTTGGTGAATGGCCGCAAGATGTCATCCATTAGCCTCATAAAGGTTGCAGGAGCATTCGTCAATCCGAAAGGCATGACCAACCATTCGAAGAGGCCCTCCTTGGATTTGAAGGCAGTCTTCCACACATCTGAGGGTTCAATTGGTACCTGGTGATATCCTGACTTCAGATCGATCTTGCTGAAATATTTCGCCCCCTTTAGTTGGTCTAGGAGGTCATCAATCCGCGGGATCGGGTACCTATTACGGACAGTGATCTTGTTCAGCGCCCGATAGTCAATACAGAGTCTCCACGTCCCATCCTTCTTCTGTACCAACACTATCGGGCTCCCACAGGGCGAAGAACTCGGACGGATGTGACCTTTCTGTAGGAGCTCCTGAATCTGCCTCTTGATTTCATTGTTCTCCAGAACGGAGCGCCGATAAATTGGTCCATTGGGTAGCGGCGCACCTGGGGTCAGATCGATGGAGTGCTTGACTTGACAGTGCAGAGGAACCCCTGCCGGGGAGGTGAAGATGTCTTTGTACTCCTCCACAATCTTGTCCATCTGTAGCTGCCGTGCAGAGGGACCTCGTTTGGAGGCCGCGGCCACTGTCTTCTTCTTCCCTTGAGGGCGTATCATCAGGAAAACAAATTTCCTGGTTTTGGAAATGATCTTACTGCATTGTTTTGCAGTAATCAAAGAGATGGCGGCAGGTGGTGCTACCTCTGGTATCCTGAACAACTTATTTCCCAATGTAATAATAACAGCACGGGGCCTTGATTCATACACAGCATGTCGCTTCCACAAGTATGGTTGTCCTAGTAATACATCACAAACTTCAAGGGGAGCAATGTCACACAATACCTCATCCGTGAAGGGCTTGATGTTGTATGGAAGGCGACACTGCTGGCTCACGCGAAGATCTCGCCCTTGGTGAAGCCACCCAATGGTGTATGGTTGTGGATGTGCTGTGGTCGGTAAGCCCAACCGCTTCACGACCTCTGCCGAAATGAGGTTCTTTTGACTCCCGCTATCAACAATGAACTGTATCGGGGAGCCCTTTACCCACATCTGGGAGTGGAAGAGACGCTCCTCCTCCTCTGGATCTTCGGGTTCATTTTTCTGGATCTTTGCGGTAGCAACAGTGGCGCTGGGATCCGCATCAATGATCTGCTTCCCTTTTTCATACCCCTTATCGGGTTCTGACTCAGAGTCGGAACATGCATCTGATTCTGAAACCTTTAGCTCAGCCACCAGTGACTGCTTGGCCCGACACTCACTTGTGTTGTGAGTGGAGCTCTTATGGAACTCGCACCATTTTCCAGTGTCCTTTCTCGGCTTCGCGGCGTTGCTCTTTGCTTGCAGCTTCAGCTGGTTGTCTTGGGCTGTCCCGCCTTGGCTTTGTCCTTTGTTCTGTGGTTTAGGGGCACCTTTCCCCTGCTTTGGATTCGCAGATCCAAAGTCTCGCTTCTTTTGTTTAAACTTCTGCTCGACCTTGACGGCATACCGGTATGCTGCGCCGAGCGAGGGGATGTTTAGGAACTGTATTTCTTCCTGGATGTACTTGTGCAGGCAGCCACGGTATTTGAGTATCAAATGTTGCTCCGAATCCTTGATACCCAACTTTGTGCGAAGGGTATGGAAAAGATTGGTGAACTCCGGCACATCTTGGTCCCTTCCCTGCCGCAGCGTGGTCCACTTTATGTATTCATCCTCATAGCTTCCGACAGGGTAGTACTGCTCCTTGATGGCATCCCGGAACGAATCCCAGGTGGGTGCGGCTGAAAATAGTGAGCCAGTACTTTCATCCTTCTGCTCGCAGTAGGTTTCCCACCAGTCCTTGACGTGGGGGGCTGCTTTGAGAAGAGCAAAAACAATCTTTTCCCGACTCGAAAATTCATGAACAGAAAAATAACCCTCTAGCAGATTTAACCATTTATCTACGGCATCGGCGTCTATCTGACCCTCGAATATGGGGATTTCAAAATTAACTTGTACCTTAAAGGGTGTGGCGTTTCCAGAGGAGCTGCTGGAAGCCGATGCGCCGCTGAAGGATCTGCGCAAAGCTGTCCATCATCGCGTTCCGTTGTCGCTCGAGCGCTTCTTCGAGCAAGATTTTGATGGGATCTCCTGCCCCCTCGTCTTTCTTCTCGTCCGCCATGGGAGGCCGTCGGGATTTGCGAGGCTGGTCTTGCAAAGGTTCAACCAGTTCAAGCCCTAACTCCTTATATCCCGACCTTGTTGGGGACATGCAAAGAAAAACAGAGAAAAAGCAGACCGCTCTGATACCACTGATCCAGATTTAAACAGGAACGCAACAAATTACAGAGATAACCATATACACAAAGATGCAGCGGAAATAATACTTCATTTCATTAATGGAAAATACTGAAATATGCTTACAAACAGAAATGGCAATAAACTAGCTAGGGCGATGGTAGCTTATCTCTGAGAAGAGATGTGATGGCTACATGCCTCTGAACTGTATTACAATGAGGCTCGAAGGCCTATTTATTGTTGAGAAACAATGGAAAACCCTTCACATACCGAAACCTAACCCTAGAAGATGAAACGCCAAATTGTGGGCCCCGTTTGGGTAAATTGGTACATCAATTTCCCGGGGTCGTAACTTTGGCATACGATCTCCGTTTGACGCGTACGATAGCTCGTTAGAAAGATCTATCCGAGTACTACCACTTTGGGAGGCAACATAGGGCTCGGTCGCCCCAGAATTCCAAAAAAAACGTCGTTTAGGGCCTCAAAACGGCTCCGGAAGTTCAGGACCCGAAAAACTGCTAAAAATAGTAAACTGTGCTACAATTAAGGAAACTGAAAATGCTGAGAAAGACAATGGTGGGGGTCCAGGTGGACCTGGCAGGTGGCCACCAATATCCACCTGGATCATTCCTCCCCCCTTAGGAAGCAATGGTCCCCATTGCGTTGAGCTCCTCCATGAGATGAGGAAACCTCTGCTGAACTTGTTCCCTGGTGAGCCACTTGCCCTGCTGAAGGAGTTGGCCTGCTTTGACAACTCGATACAGTTGGATATGCTGTTGGCGAGTGTTCTTGATCTGTGTGTCCATGATCCGATCAGTTGCAGCTTGTTCCATGCAATCTGGATTTAATTCTGTGGGTTTGAGCTGTTCTGCAATGTCGGATGTGTCTAGCAATGGTGGAAAGTATGGCCGAAGGCGGTCCACATTGAACACTGGGTGCAGGCCAAGGAATGGGGGAATGCTGAGCTCAAATGCATTGTCTCCCATAGCCTTAGTAATGGTGTAAGGACCATATCGAAGTGGTCTCAATTTCCGATAGGCTCCAGTAAGGCGTTCCTTTTGCAAATGCAACCAGACTTTGTCGCCCACCTGAAACTTGTGTGGCACCCGGTGTTGATCATGTCGCTGCTTGTACTTGGCATTTGATTTCTCAAGAATGTCATGGACCTGCTGGCGAATATGTTGGATGCGCTCAATGAAGCTGGTGGCCTTATCTGTTTCGGACTGGACATGAGCTGAATTCATGTGAGTAGCTGCAAGTGGCATGGCCACATCAATGGGGCATAGTGGCTGGAATCCTAAACCCACCTGAAAAGGGCTATGGCCAGTGGAGCTGTGAAGAGCTCGGTTGTAGCTGTGCTGAACATAGGGGAGGCTCTCGTCCCATGTGCGTGGATGCTTTGAGTTATACATGCGCAGAATGTGCACAATCATTCTGTTGACAACCTCTGTCTGGCCATCAGTTTGAGGATGGAAGGCTGTGGACTTCGTGAGTTTGGTGTCCAGCATTGACCAGAGACTGGACCAAAATGTGCTGAGAAACCGACTGTCCCGATCTGAGATGATAGACTGTGGGATCCCAAAGTGCACCCACACTCGTTCAAAGAAGAGTTTAGCAGTGGCTTCTGCTGTGATATTCTTCTTGCAGGCCATCATAATGGCCATCTTTGAGAACCTGTCGACGACCACAAAAACACAGTCATTTCCATGCTTAGTGGAAGGAAGGCCTGACATGTAATCCATGGAGATGGATTCCCAAGGTCGACTAGGGGTAGGCAACGGGGTATAGAGGCCTTGCTTCTTAATGGTCGGTTTGGCAATGGCACAGGCAGTACATGATCGGATGTACTTCCCAACATCCTGTCGAAGATTCGGCCAATAGAAATAGTTTTGCAGTACTGCCACTGTTTTCTCGACCCCGAAATGCCCAGCAGCCCGACTGTAGTGTGCTTCCCAAATCATCTTGGCACGCTCGCTTGAAGGAACACAAAGGTGACCGAGGTGGCATAATAGGGCATCCTGGAGGTGAAAATCTGCAACCTGCCGACCCTCCAAGAGTGTCTGGTATGTGTGGCCGAATTCTGGGTCGCTTTTGTAGAGAAGTGGCCAATCAGAAGTCTCGTGCCCGCAAGAGTTGAGCACGGTGGTTAGCGCCATGATCGGTGGTCGACTGAGGCAATCTGCAACATTATTGGTGCTGCCCTTTTTATACTTGATATTCAAGTGAAACTGTTGCAGGTATGTAGACCACTTCTGATGGCGATCATTCTGCAATTTCCCTTGGGTCTGTATGAACTGCAGAGGTCGGTGGTCTGTGTGGATGACCGTTTCCTTCCCCAAAATGTAATGCTTCCATTGTCGGCAGGCCTGTACAATGGAATACATCTCTTTATCATAAGTGGGGTACTTCCGGACTGTGTCTGAAAGTGTTTCACTGTGATATGCCACTGGATGTCCATGTTGAGTAAGGACTGCCCCAATAGCATAGTCAGAGGCATCTGTCTCGACCTCAAATGGTTGTTGTAAATCTGGTAACGCGAGCACTGGTGCCGTGCAGAGGCGATCCTTCAACTCCCTGAATGCCTTCTGTTGAGATTCAGACCAAAAGAATTTTGCTTTCGCCCCGCCCTTGGTGACTTGACTCAAGGGCCAAGAAATATGAGAAAATCCCAACACAAACCTGCGGTAGAAGTTGGCAAGACCTAGAAAGCTGCGGAGCTCTGTTAGAGTGGTTGGAGAGGGCCAATCCCGAATGACTTGGACCTTGGCTGGATCGACATGCACCCCCTGTTCATCAATGATGTATCCCAGATACTGAACCTCGGTCATGCCAAAAGTGCATTTCTCCAAATTGGCACATAGCTTGTGTTGCCGCAGTGTTTGGAGAACCTGTCGGATGTGGTGGAGGTGCTCTTCCCAACTCTGGCTGAAGATCAGAATGTCATCCAAGTATACTACTACAAAGGAGTTGGTGAATGGCCGCAAGATGTCATCCATTAGCCTCATAAAGGTTGCAGGAGCATTCGTCAATCCGAAAGGCATGACCAACCATTCGAAGAGGCCCTCCTTGGATTTGAAGGCAGTCTTCCACACATCTGAGGGTTCAATTGGTACCTGGTGATATCCTGACTTCAGATCGATCTTGCTGAAATATTTCGCCCCCTTTAGTTGGTCTAGGAGGTCATCAATCCGCGGGATCGGGTACCTATTACGGACAGTGATCTTGTTCAGCGCCCGATAGTCAATACAGAGTCTCCACGTCCCATCCTTCTTCTGTACCAACACTATCGGGCTCCCACAGGGCGAAGAACTCGGACGGATGTGACCTTTCTGTAGGAGCTCCTGAATCTGCCTCTTGATTTCATTGTTCTCCAGAACGGAGCGCCGATAAATTGGTCCATTGGGTAGCGGCGCACCTGGGGTCAGATCGATGGAGTGCTTGACTTGACAGTGCAGAGGAACCCCTGCCGGGGAGGTGAAGATGTCTTTGTACTCCTCCACAATCTTGTCCATTGTAGTGCTGCGTGCAGAGAGGACCCGTTTGGAGGCCGCGGCCACTGTCTTCTTCTTCCCTTGAGGGCGTATCATCAGGAAAACAAATTTCCTGGTTTTGGAAATGATCTTACTGCATTGTTTTGCAGTAATCAAAGAGATGGCGGCAGGTGGTGTACCTCTGGTATCCTGAACAACTTATTTCCCAATGTAATAATAACAGCACGGGGCCTTGATTCATACACAGCATGTCGCTTCCACAAGTATAGGTTGTCCTAGTAATACATCACAAACTTCAAGGGGAGCAATGTCACACAATACCTCATCCGTGAAGGGCTTGATGTTGTATGGAAGGCGACACTGCTGGCTCACGCGAAGATCTCGCCCTTGGTAAGCCACCCGATGGTGTATGGTTGTGGATGTGCTGTGGTCGGTAAGCCCAACCGCTTCACGACCTCTGCCGAAATGAGGTTCTTTTGACTCCCGCTATCAACAATGAACTGTATCGGGGAGCCCTTGACCCACATCTGGGAGTGGAAGAGACGCTCCTCCTCCTCCTCGGATCTTCGGGTTCATTTTTCTGGATCTTTGCGGTAGCAACAGTGGCGCTGGGATCCGCATCATCAATGATCTGCTTCCCTTTTTACATACCCCTTATCGGTTCTGACTCAGAGTCGGAACATGCATCTGATTCTGAAACCTTTAGCTCAGCCACCAGTGACTGTTTGGCCCGACACTCACTTGTGTTGTGAGTGGAGCTCTTATGGAACTCGCACCATTTTCCAGTGTCCTTTCTCGGCTTCGCGGCGTTGCTCTTTGCTTGCAGCTTCAGCTGGTTGTCTTGGGCTGTCCCGCCTTGGCTTTGTCCTTTGTTCTGTGGTTTAGGGGCACCTTTCCCCTGCTTTGGATTCGCAGATCCAAAGTCTCGCTTCTTTTGTTTAAACTTCTGCTCGACTTGACGGCATACCGGTATGCTGCGCCGAGCGAGGGGATGTTTAGGAACTGTATTTCTTCCTGGATGTACTTGTGCAGGCAGCCACGGTATTTGAGTATCAAATGTTGCTCCGAATCCTTGATACCCAACTTTGTGCGAAGGGTATGGAAAAGATTGGTGAACTCCGGCACATCTTGGTCCCTTCCCTGCCGCAGCGTGGTCCACTTTATGTATTCATCCTCATAGCTTCCGACAGGGTATATACTGCTCCTTGATGGCATCCCGGAACGAATCCCAGGTGGGTGCGGCTGAAAATAGTGAGCCAGTACTTTCATCCTCTTCTGCTCGCAGTAGGTTTCCCACCAGTCCTTGACGTGGGGGGCC
>CM062818.1:163303689-163353689 GCA_031772625.1 Pinus tabuliformis
GTGAATGTAATTAATTAATTATATTTAGGTTCCGTTTATTATGGAATTGTGGTTCTAAGTAATAAACCTGCATTTATAAATTCATTTTGGTAGAAATGTTAAAACGTAAATTTTAATATATTTAGAATTTTAAAGAAAAGCATAAATTGTAAATTATATTTAAGTTATAATTATGTTGTAAGGCGTTCCCTCTGAGAATAACTCCCCAAGTTTCAAGCTTTCACTCTTATGTATCGTTAGATTTATTGTTAGATGATTGAGAGTTCTTCCATTGTTAGATCCCACTGTTTTAACTGTCAGCCAAATATTGATTTGTGCAACCATTCAATGGCTTCTCAAGAACATAGGATTTATAATCATTTTATGGGTAACCATAAGAAATCCCTTGCCAGTAATTGCATCTGCTACACTCGAGTCGTTGTTATATCTCACAATTAAGGCACTTTCATGGTTGGGTTTGTAATTGCTAATTCAAGAACGTTGATGTAGTGTTGTTATCATTGCTTGTGAGGTTGGATAAACATCGAGAAAATGGAACTTTGCTTACTCTATTTCTCGTGGCCTTTTGATTTTCTACTGCATCTGTATATGGTGATAATTAATGCAAAACTTGATTCCTTTCATTATGGATTTACATGCAGTATACATTAATTTGTTTTCAATATTTGTTGCAGATCCATGCATTGAAGTATCCTTGGGTGATTGATATTTCTGCAATCTGGAATCTCTGATCAATGTTACTGTAGGGACGAGTGGTCTCTTAGCACTCCTCTGGTGTGTTGCCATAACAACATGGTCTCAACCAAGGGAAGGGAAGGGATATGTTTTATATTTAAGTCTCTCAACAAACTTGTCAACAATTTCAGTGTTTCTTGAAGCACAAACTTGGTCACTATGTCTGCTTAGAAGAGAAACCTTTTGTTTGTGAATAGTAGTACACAATAGTGTGAGCACACCTTTTCCATTGGGAAATATTTTTTTAAATAATATAATTTTTATATATAAACATTTCAATAAAGAAAAAAAATAATATGTATTCATCTATGTGATGGCTAACATCATTATACATTTATCACTCGCTTCTGTTGTATTAAACCATCTTCATCTTCCTTTGTCCAAACATATCGTCATGCTCTTGAACAATTATTTCCGTTGTGTTAATGGTTGGGAAAAACAACTCAGCCAAAAATTGCAACAAGGCGTCTACAATATATATATATATGAGATGTCTAATATATTATTACGCATCTGTAGTGTACTTAACAATTTTCATTATTCCTTGTCTAAATATATCAAAGATATCGTTATGTTGTTGATAAGGATTATTAATCCCGTTAGATGAAGATTATTTGTGTTATGTTAATGGTTAGGAAAAAAACCCAGTTAAAAAAATTTCAATAACCTCAAATAAGCACTTTTTACATAAATTACTTCTTCAGTCTTAATATTTATAAAAAAGAAAAAAGGTTATTTTTCATTTTGTAGTTTCAGATTTTGTAGTTTTTTTTGCATATTCATCTTTGAAATTAAAATTTTAAACTTTTACATTTTTAATAAAGTTTATTTAAATTTTCATTTTTTCGGTTAATTTATAAATTTCAGTTAAGTAATTCTCTTATAAAATATGTGTTAGACAATAATTTTGATTTAAAACAATATGACATGAAAATATACTGAAATATATATTATATTCTTTTAATTATTTCAAACATTACAAAATTAATAAAAAAATATTATTATTACACTTCTTTCACCTTCTCAATTCTATCACATTATTTAAAAATGTCTTCTTCATCATGCATTGAATTAAAGAATTAATTAGGATTAATTAAAATTAAATAGAGTTAACTTATTTTCAATTTTAAGAGAAATGTTAGTCTATAGAAATCCAAAATATAATTCAGAATGATTAACAAAATTGAATACAATGTAGATATTTATTTAATAATACTATATGGCCAATTATATAATTATGATAATGATGATTATTAATTCCCACCAAGACCCATATTGTCTATGGTACTTTCAAAGGTAAGAGATTACTCAGAATTCCTTTGGGAAGAACTCCCCCAGATGCCACTTTGCACCCCTCTACATCGTCAAATCCATTGTTAGACGATTAAAGAATTGTCTATTGTCACACTGATTGCTTATGGGCATGCAATGTATTTGTTAATAATGTTATTGTCAACCTTAACAGAGCCTAAAAATTGCTAACCTTAACATAGCGACTGAGTATTTGTTAGAAACGTTATTGTTAACCTTAATAGAGCCTATATATTGTTAACCTTAACAAAGCCTAAATATTGTTATTGGTCTTTATTCCTTCTTCCATCTGTTGTGTTAGGAATCCCTCGCGGAAAAAACCTTGGTATTCTCCATCTCTTCTGCACCCTTTTGAGGGGCATATCTAGTCTGCATGGCATATCCCATCTGCATGCATGTAAATGGCCTCTTGAATCTCTACGAAGGGTTCTTTGATTCTCCATTTCTACACCATCTAAGCACTCAGTTGGGATTTAGGGTTTGCAAGGTGCCTCACTTTGATGAAATTCCTCTTATTTCTAGAGCTTGCAAGGAGAAAGAAATGCACATAAGAAAGGTATTCAATTTCCTTCATTCTGAATGACAGGAATGACGATAGTGCCCCTCTCTTTTAGGGATTTTTGGAGCAAATACTCATGCAACAGAAGGTCCATTTGTTTGTGATCAATACTAGGAAAAAATAAATTATATGGCACAAAACATATATTGTTGTGGAGCAGGAACTACGGGTGATATGGAAGCACTGACAGATATAATCAACTCCCAACTATTCCATATGCTTTGTATGATGTTATAGATAAAGACCTAGTAACAAGAAATTCATTGTGCTTCATTAACCCCTTGCTTCGGTATGCCTTAAGCAACCCCTTCCTTGCCCTTGTGTTTGTTTGTTTCTTTGTTTGTTGGCTTGATATATTAGAAACTTTGAAGGAAGTCCTATCTTGGGCTAGATGGTGATGTTTCTTGTCACATATTGGTGTTTGGATTAGTGTGCATTTTATCACAATGAGCTGGTATTCCTGGTGAGAAGGTTCCCTTGGCCCTTGTGGGGTAAGTGTTTTAGTTTATAGTTGCACATTTATTTCTAAGTAAATTTATTGGTCCTTGAAACTTTGATAAACTTGGGGTGAGTAGTTCATTAGTGTTTCAATATTCTTTCTTCACTATAATACGGTTGCTCACTTTTTTGAAATCAATGAAGAAAAACATTACTCATTTTGCGTCTGTCAATCTTGCTTCATACTTTTATTGTTAAATTACTTGGATTGTAGACTGTTATTGCTTCTTTTTTTTATTATTCCTTGTTTCAGACTCATGTTTCTCTCATGGAAACCTTATATCAAGTTGTATCCATGGGGATGTCCGATTTGGAGAAGGGAATAGTACTAGAAATCTATGATTCTTTGGAAAATTTATGTAGGATCACTGGGTACCTTCTAAATGTGAAATTAGTTCAGTCAATAGGATATGGAGGAATGGTTTTTGTTGATGGTTTATGTTATTGTCTCATGGACATTTCTATTTTAGGGTGTAAGATTTTGGGTTTCAACATGCAAGAGAGCTCGATCTTCTTTGCATCATTGTTGCCTGAGGATTTTGTGTTTCAAGAGCTCTTCATCTGCGTATCTAGGGTTATATTTTTGGGGGTGGTGATAATGGATAATTTGGATGAGGAGGTGTGGGGGAGGTGATTATGTGGGAGCTTTAGAAGGACTCAAATTCCTCTTCATGGTGGAAATAAATAGCAAGGATGTCGCCGAAATTGTTCCATCATTTGACTGCAATGTTAGCATCTTATCCATTGTTTCAGTGTATGGGTATGGGGGACTGCATATATTTCAAATATTGGGACACTTTGGTCTACTCGGACACATAAAATACAAATGTTGTACACTACAAATCAATCACACAGTAGTCAAATTTTAATAATTAGGGTTTGATAATAACTTACACACGACTGAAATTTGTTGATGAAGGTGACAGATGATGTTACACTCAAATGTTTCCTATGTGGATGAGATTTAAATGTGGAAAAATATTCTCATCTTTTCCTGAAATATCTGAAATGGAGGCAAGATCTTGTACCCCTTGGTTATATTCCAGAGTCAGAGATCTCCAACGAACTCGGGAAGAAAACGATTTATATTCAAGGGTTCGACAAACAAAGGAACCTTATTGAAGTGATTCTTGTTGCACGGCATTATACCTCTGACAGGGATCTAGAGGAGTTCAAATGTAGGTGGCATGGCTAAACAGTCGCATTCCCTGTAAATGAATTATTTGAGTCGTAAATTTCTAAATCATATTTTTTTATAAATGCTTTGGACTCATTGACAGTTTAGGAGACATTAACTTGCTATTTAAATGATTGATCTTTCAATCTCTTTCTGCAGGACTGGTTGTCTATGGTTTTGACAAATTATGTGCCAAGTAATCCCTGAAAGAGACAAAAAAAAAAAAACTATCTTAGTGAGTTTTGTAGTATTCTAGAAATTGTCTATAGTCTAAATATTCTTACACCATTTCCTTTGATATCAGACCACCAAGGAAAAACTCAAAATATGATTGCACATGGAATAATGCTTATTCAATATTTGTAGCATGCTAACAGGACAGGAGACATTTGTCATCATAATAGATTTTGAGGGTTGGGGGTATAGTAATATAGATACTCGTGCCTACCTTGCAGCACTTGAAATTTTGCAGGTGAGCTTTATTTGCAAAAGGTGAAAGACATGTCTATTTTCAAATTTCAACCAATTTAAGAACATTCATACATCAACTTTCAAAAAATATTTCATTATTTCTAGTGTGTTAGACTCAACTCAATTTAATGTATGGCTATGCCTAAAGAAGCATCCATGAGATTGATGCTCTCAGAAGCTACAAAGTGTTACAATCTTCTACTTCCTTGTTCCCTTCACTAAAATCCAATTCATGTTAGACATGGACCAGATAGTTCTCCATAGAAAATCTAGTAAAACTAGGCTTTCACTCTCTACTTATATTGCAACTCTCTTCATCATCATGCATGATAAATACATAATTTCAATGTCTTTTTTGGGATTTACAAAAGCATAGAATGAAATGATAAACAATAATACAATTTATTGTTGTCTCTTGTCAATTGTTCCTGAAACGTTGGCTTAACCATTGGACAAGATTAATTTTTTTTGGTTGTGTAGAAGGCATAATCCTACTGTGAGAAAGACTATTATTTATGTTATCTTCTATTTTGTGCTTGAAAGTATAAAGTAAATTTATGTATTCGCCATCAACAAGAGCACTATTATCTTAATTTTATGTCAAGGTATGATGCATCGATGAGGACATATGTTATGTTGTGACAATATATTGTATTATAATTAGTCTCAAGTTTATTTAGTTGTCATTCCAAGGTACATTAGTTAGATTTTAATTTAAATTGATATTTCCAGGGGTATAAACTAGGTGCAATATATTTGAGGTTGTAAAATTATTTAAAATGTTGTTGTATAAAGTTTTGTTCATTTGAACAGGAGGCAGAGTTGTCTCTTTGATTTATGGCATTGTCATTATTATGTTCTGCGCCTTTGCTTTTCTTATTTGTCTTTCCATATTACTAGTATTAAATAATTGAGGTATGGGATCGAAGGTTCTTTTTCTCAAAAATTTTCCTCTTGAAAGGAAGCCTGCCTAACAGATACATATTGAAAATAAATTTCTTATGTTTGTTCACAAACAAGTATTCCCATTTACTTTAATGCAAATTCGATCTTTGGATAACTCCATTGAACTAAGTCACATTACCCGAGCAATAAGAACCATGTATATGTAGTGATGAATTTGTAGGAAAATATCAAGGAGACTTGTATTAGAAATACCCTGGGATCTACCATCCATCTTGCTTCACACATATAAATCTCACGATAGCTTGATTTTTATCTCTATTCTTCCACGCACTTCGTTCAATCCCTTTGCTCAAGTGAGTGAATTTGTTGCAAGAATCTAATTTGTATCTCTGCTCAATTGTTTTCATTTCTTAACTACAACACTGATTCTATTTGGAAATCACAACTCATTCTCATTTAGTTCATTTGGCTTGTTTCTCAAGTAAGAATTTTGCAAAAATCCATGGAAATTTCAATCATTGACTCATTCTTTTAATTGCTTTGCTACAATCCATTAATATGGAATTACAACACTATGTTGAGAGTTGATAAATTGGAAGTATGTGATTTGTGAGGAAGATTTAATGAAGTCATGGAATGTGGAAATTTTTATGCTATTTTTTAATGCATATATTTCTAAAATTGATGGTGATGTTTCTTGTCATATATTGGTGTTTGGATTAGTGTGCATTTTATCAAAATGAGCTTGTATGTTCAATGTGATATTTTATATAGAGAGAAAACTTTAGGAAAGATCTCAATGTTGAAGGATGTCACCCATCTCTTTTGGGTTCAATGTGATATTTTAGACAGAGAGCAAACATTAGAAAAGATCTCAATGTTGAAGGATGTCACCTATCTCTATTGGGTTGTTTGGGTTAGTAGAGAGACAGAGGAGCAAAATTGTGTGGACAATGGAAGAATGCTGAGTAATGTGTTAGGTTACCTCCTACCTAATGGAGAGAATTTACAACATATTTGTCTTCGGACTAGGAGGAAACATTAAATTGGTCCATTTGATGAAGTGGCAAAGAATCGTAAATATCAGCCCCATGAGGCACCCATTAATGAAGAGATTCCTAGAGTATTGTGCCCAATTTTTGCTACACTCTTGAGTATATTGTATTTGAGGCTAAAAAGAATAAAGAAGGTTTAACTTGGTCCCTTCACCATCCGACACACATATTTCACTTCTCTCCTTGGAGCTTGATGAATGTTTTAGGTACACCATGTGTTGCAAACATGAGGGGTTTCCCTTCAAGTAACCAAGGAAAAAAAAATTGTGGGAACAATTTATGGATGCATCTGATGCAGAATTGATTGCAGAACAAGAAATTTGGGCTACCACAAATCCTTATGCAAAGAATCGAGCCTTTAATTATGCTAATAGAGACGTGTATAAATGGAAACACCTCTCGAGAATACTCGTAGAGAAATTTGATTTGGAACCATTACCATATGAGGGTGAAGACCGAGGTGATAAAAGACAAAGGTCCAGTTTGGGATGTAATTGTCAATGAAAATAAGCTATTGGATTGAGCACTTGGGAAGGAAGTTGCACATGCCTCTATTTTGAGTAGATTGTTTGATTGTATTACATTTAACATTAAGATTTATTTTTCACTCAAATTGGGCTATAGTTAGATCACATAACATATCACATATTTTTTCATCTATGCTCTTCTTCCATATGCGCTACTAACTTACGACGTTTCCTTTGCAACATCTGGTGCAATTGCTAGTTATAATTTGGTTTATGATGGATTTGTGGTACCAAGTAATTAATATGTATCCATATATTTAGGTGAAAAAGTGAAAAAAGATAAAAAGGTAAAATAATTAAACAATGTTTCAAAATTTTAATGTGAATATCATGAATTGCACATAATTTAAGAAATATACAAAATGATTTTTTTTTTTTCCAAAATCTTGTAAATATTTTTAAAAAATCATCAATTTAATTTATTAAACTTGCAAAGTTTTAGTATCTCAAGGGTTTTTTAGGGTGTCGAATCTATTCATGCATTTAAAAGAGAATTTTAAACAACAAGAAATCACAATTTTATTACCTTTCCACCATGATCCAGCCAAAGGAAGTGAGGAAAAGGTGCTCCATTTCCACCATGATTTGGAAGAATCCTAAAAAGGCCTAGAATTCAAAGCCTCCAAAATTTGATGGAATATCGTCATTGTGTAAAACTCGGAAAATTGATTGCAACACAACTTGAATCACGTCAATCTGACTCTGTATGTGAAAGTTATCGCAGTTTGCATCAATCTGACTTTGTATGTGAAAGATATCGCAGTTTGAAGTTTTGTGATAACAAGCAAAAAAATAAGTCATTAAGGGAATTTTGAGGTCTAAAATGGGCCTCCTAAGAAAAATGTACAGCCAAAATCAACTTTATAAGAACTAATAGGCTTCAAGATGATGATGTCAACCATGGGGGATGATTCACCATTTTTGGAGTAAAAAAGTAAAAAGATTAAAAAATAATAAAGCTACTTTTTCAACTCGTTTTTTCAACTTATCTCCCTAAGGTTTTGCTATCACTCTAGGAAACTCTCCTAGGTTGCAGCTCGGAGATGCCTGGTAACATATAATCTTCAATATTGTTCTCAGAACTATTGGAATGGATGATGGTTTGGATCAAATCAGATAACCATTTCAGCTCTATTCTCACTCAAGACATGCATGAACACTCTCACCAATACAAGGCTTTAGACCACTAATGCTCAATAATTTATAAATTCAATGGATAGATGGAGAATACTAGCTGTACCAGAAAATTGCATACATAAACACATATGAATGGTCAGCTACAGGAAGTAAATGAGACTCGCAAAGCTAATTTATCAATGCAGAGATAAGATGACAATTATCTAGCATTAGACACAGCTAAAAACCTGAATAACCTATTCAAGTGCAAGCATAGAACAGCAAAGAGAATGGACATTGAGCATATAATAGAAAAAGAATCTTATATTGCTAGAATGAAGATGAGAAGCTTGAAGGAATAGAGGAGGAACAATCTCCAGAAGTTGAACCTCTGTTACATCTAGTTTTCAGCCTTTTATAGGCCTTTACAATGCTCCTGAGCTCTCAAAGGCTCGGAGTGTCTTAATCCATCCTCCCTGTCTCTTCAACAACTTTGATGCCCTCTAGGCAAGCATGGCTTCGAAGGTTTCTTCTTCTGACAGAAGAGTAACCGCTTTCTGATATTTTGGCTGCGCTGGCAGGGAGCTCTCTCTTGCCAGAGATGCCCACAATCACTTCTGTTGTTTTCGGCTATGTCGCGCTATTGATGCACCATGATGTATCTGTTTCAGGCTACAGCGTGTTGTGGCCCTTCTCTTTCCTTTTCCGGCCTCTGTTTCCCGGTAAATTGTCTCATGGGCTCTGTTATATGGTGGAATGGGTCTTCGGGCCTTTGTTTTTCCCTTTAAATTGCAAACAGTGATTGTTTCTGTTATAAACAGCGAAAACGCTGCAACACTGATAAATCCCACCCATCACTGTTCATTTTGGACTTCAAAAGTCCTCAGATATGGCCTATTTTCCCATCGGGTCTGCCCTCTGGGTCACTATCGCAAGTCGTTGATGGCCTGTTCCTAGCTTCCCTTTGTATTTTGCAATAAGGCGAAAAACACTAAAAATCATGAAAAAATAGTCGTGGTGGACTTGAAAATATATATACTCTTATTTCGGAACCCCATCGGCTCCGGGATTCATCACTATCGCAAGGCCCCAAGGCTTCCTTTGTATTTTGTTGAAACAACGAAAATACACAAAAAACATTAAAATATGGGCTTTAGCAGACCTGAAATCATATATATTTGATTCTCAAACCCTCTCGGGTCCGGGCCTTATCGCTATCGCAATGCCCCAAGATTCCCTTTGTATTTCGTTTAAATAACGAAAATACATTAAAATGCATTAAAAATGGCTTTGGCGTGGACCTTAAATTTTTATGAAAAATCATTTATAATGACGTCGGGTCCAGCTCATCGGGTCGCACATATGCATGTGCATAGGCCCCGCCCCATGGTATAGTGCCGATGCGATATAGCGATGCGATCCGATCACAATTGCTAATCGCTCAATGTCTGGGTCTTTAGTTAAATCATCGATACCTCGCCGATCCGATCATCAGTGATCGCTGATCGGTGGTGTCATGCGCCCAACTTTAAGTTGTCCTTTCTGCTCAGCCAATTGCGATTAGCCGCTTATATCTGGGCCATTGATCAGCCAGATCTAACGGTTGTTGTTCATTCCTCTATTCAAGCCTGCGATTGTGGTTTTTTCATGGTTTTCAAGTGTTTTTACCTCACGATAGTGCATTTTCGCCCTTCCATGGGCTCTCCTCTTGCACCAATTTTGACCCTTGGATGATTTTGAGCAAATGTTGAAGATTTCAAGAGCATATGTGGATCCAATTTTGGGCCTAATGTCAGCGAGGTTAACATTGGCTCCTTCTGGGGATGAAATCCTCCCTGTGAGGTTTCAAGGATCTCAGATCAATGCCTTTCCTGTAAAACAAAAATTAAATCTTCCTTCTAGTGTTCCATTGGGCATGGAGTCTATTTTGTAATGAAATAAAAACTGGAAAAACATATTTACAATGACAAGGCTTTAAATCCTTAAACGAAATAAAGTTTCAAGAACCACCCATTTATTGGGCTACCAAAAGTATCTCCTCCTTCCAGACTATGCAGAATGAATGTATTGTTCTGCTGAATTTGAGCGATGACAAACGGACCTGTCCATAAGGAGTCAAACTTTCCATGATTACCTTTCTTTTCCTTAAATGCATCCCATTTAAGTACCCAATCACCAACTTGGAAATTGTCCACTTTTGCCTTCCTGTCAAAGGTTTCTTTGATTTTCTTCTGATGAGCCTTTGACTTCTCAACCAGCTGCTCTCTGATCTACTGTAGTTCAACCAGGTTATTCATTCTTCTTACCATGTCATTCTCTTCATCTTGTTCTTCTTGCAAGAATTTAGCCATAGGGAGAATCAGCTGGATAGGGAAAATAGCATCAGCGCCATAAACTAGTTTAAATGGAGAATTCCATATGGACTTTTTGATGCTAACTCTGTGAGCCCATAGTGCAAACTTAAACTTGGAATCCCATCTCTTTTTGTTGTCCTCTAACAGTTTTTTGATTACCCTTACCAGACTCTTGTTAGATGATTTTGCTAGACCATTGCCTTGAGGATAATATGAGGTAGAATGCACCACTTGAATGCCCATGTATTCAGTCATGTCCACCAATCCTTTTGCCTTGAAAGTTGCTGCATTATTAGTGACTAGTATGGTTGGGCAACCAAATCTAGTGAAAATATTCTCATTCAAGAACTTTATGACAACTTGATGATTAGCATTCTTAGTGGGTATAGCCTCAATCCACTTGGTGAAATAACCAATGGCTACTAAGATCCATTTGTTTTGGCCACTAGAATGTGGGTTGATCTCACCTATAAAGTCTAAGCCCCACTGCTGGAAGGGACCATTGACATGTACTGGCTTCAAAGGCAGAGATTTTAGCTGTTGTCTTCCTTCAAACCTCTAACACTTGTCACAAGCTTTCACAAAAGAAAACACATCAGAGAAAAGAGTAGGCCAATAATACCCAGCCCTCAGGATTTTGTGAGCTATGGTTTTCCAATAATGATGCCCTCCACAGATGCTAGAATGGAACTGGTGTATGACTTCCATAGATTGTTCTTTATCTAGACATCTCTTGAGGACTCCTGATGGGTCTTTCCAATAAAGCAGATTTTTATAAATGCAAAATTTGGTTGATTTGAGTTTAATGGCCCGAGCTTGACTTGAGCTAAGCTTTGGAGGGACTTCTAGCTTTTTCAAAAAATGAACTATGTTGTAATACCATTCACATGTGGCTAGATTTTCAGCCAAAGACTGATTTTGCTTTTGCTCTTCTGCTGCTCCCTCTATCCGCTCATCATCTGAATTTAGACCCATGGAATTTATGTCTAACAAGCTGCGATTTTCTTCAACCATAAGTTTAGCCAAGCCCTGGCCTTTGACAAGCTTAGTGTTTTTCGCCTCTATGTTAAACTCTATTAACTTTGCAATCCATTTAGCTCTCTTTCCATCAATATCTGGTTGAGTTAAGACATCTTTTACTGAGGCTTAAGGTACATAGGCAACTACTTTGGAATGCAGAATATAAATTCGGAATGCCTTTAAAGATTTTATGAGAGCATAAGCTTGTTTTTCAATAAGGTCATACCTTAGTTCAGCATCCCTTAAAGTTTTTTTGAAAAAGGCCACAGGGTGCTCTATGTCTTCATCATTTTTCTGCAACAGAACCGCTGCAAGTGTATCATAAGAGGCAAAAGAGAAGATACAAAACTCCTTAGTGTAATCTAGGTTGATTAGAATGGGAGCTTCCATGATGGCTTGGAAAGAGCTTCTTGAAGCATTTGTCAATTTTATTTTTGATCCTTTCTTCAGCGTGGAAGTGATGTGCTTTACAAGCTCTGCAAAGTTTGGAATGAACCTCCTTACAAAGTTAATCTTACCCAGGAAGGATTGAATGTCCCTTTTTGACCTTGGGATGGACAATGTCTGAATGGCTTGAACCCTTGCTGGATCAATCTTCACACCTTCAGCAAAAACAATATGTCCCAGAAGTTTGCCTTCTTCTAGAGCAAACTGTGACTTCTTTGGGTTCACTGAAATTCCAAATTGTCTGCATTTTAGGAAGACCTTATTCAAATGCTGTAAATGGTCTTTATGGCTACTGGAGAAGATTGTTATGTCATCAAGATAAATAAGGACAAACTTGTCCTTCTCTCCCACAAAAGCTATGTCCATGGCCCTCTGAAAAGTAGCCCCAACATTCATCAGTCTGAAAGGCATCTTGGAGTACATGAAAGTGCCCCAAGGAGTAGTGAAGGTGGTCTTTTCTTGATCTTCAGGATGTACAACAATCTAATTGTAACCTGAAAATCCATCTAAGAAAGACATGACTCTAGCCCCTGAAACTCTTTGCAGCAAGTGTTCCATCTTAGGCAGGGGATAGTTATCTTTTTCAGAGCACTTGTTTAGATTTCTGAAGTCAACACAAAGCCTAATTCTCCATTTTTCTTTCTTACTACCACAAGGTTAGCTATCCACTTTGAATACCTTAGGGGAACTATGATTTTGGCATCCAACAACTTCTTGATTTCTTTCTCAATCAAAGGCAATAAGAGAGGGCTGATAGGTCTTAATTTCTGCTTAAAAGGGATGGTGTTCTTTTCCAGTGGAATCTTATGCTGAATGATGTCTGTGTCATAGGTTTTAAGATCATTGTATTCCCAGGAAAAAATATCATCGAATTGCTTCATGAGGGTGCAATACTCAGAATTCTGGGCAGAAGACAAATGAGTAGACAGATTTATGTATTTCAGATGGATTGGGTTCCCTATATTGTGTTTACGAACAACAGACTCATTTTCTATTTCAGTAGGCTTATATGGCACATCATTTTGATCGAACAACTTCTCTAGATGCACTAATCCATTTAGTATATGGTTACTAGGTAGCTGGACGATGCTTCCTCGGCCGATCTTGTTTTTTAACTTGGGCTGGCAGCATTCTCCCATGGCTTCATTTTCCTGATCGATGTGCGTTTCAGAAAATTCCTCAACGACTTGCAAAAACCTGTCAATTTCATCATCATCTTCAAAAAATTTCCAATATTTGACGTTGTCAGGCAGAGACGGTCTATATTTTACCTTAAATTCATAATTCAATTTATGAGGCAAAGGAGGAATAAACGTGCTAGCAAATACAACAAGGGAGTCGGCAAGATGGTTCTTCATTCTCAGGATATAAGAAATGCTAAAATTAATAAAAGAATCCTTGAGCCTCCATACCTCATCTCTGTATGCTTTCAGCCTTGGATTCTTAGCTTGGAAAGTTTTATTTACCTGCTAAATAATGAGGTTTGCATCTCCAAACACTTTCAGGCCTTTGATACCCATTTCTTTAGCAACGCTTAAGCCCAGAATCAAAGCTTCGTACTCTGCTATGTTGTTTGTGACCTGAAAGGTTAATTTGAAAGATAAATGAATGTATTCCTGTGTTGGGGACACAAGGACTACACCTGCCCCTGCAGCTTCTTTAGAGCAAGCCCCATCAAAAAACATATCCCAAATCTGTGGGTTTTCTTCCTCTGCGATCTGGCAAACTGGTTTCTTGAGCTGCGTGGAGGCCAACTGGGATTCTTCAATATGAAGAATACAAGCTCCAAAATCAGTGTCGATAGCATATATGGGATGATTGGTGGGATTCTTTTCATCACTGATTATATAAGCCAACTAAGCTTCTCTGTATAATCTCTTGCTCTCACCTCCGAAAACTGGGACAATAGCATAGGAAAGATCATTTTGTAATGATCCACCTAATCTCTTGATCCAACCTCTAGAAAGTAACATGCCAAACTTGGGGGGTACATCTGCCACCACAATATCCATCATCATGCTTTTCATAGGCAGCTGAGACAAAGTGATGGCTAGGTCCTTGATTAATCCTAGACATTTCACTTTTCTAGAGTCAAAAGAGAACATGTCATGATAAGGCTTGGTGATGTCAAGACCCAACTCATCCATGACAGCCTTGGGCATTAGATTATGGCTGGCTCCAGTGTCCAAAAGGCAATTGTGAAGGATTTTTTCATGAATAGTTAGAGAGACATAGAATGATGGGGAGCTATCTTCACAATTTTCAATCATTGGGCTGAGAATAACAGCTGGCTTGTCATCTTGCAGATTTACATAGTCAGTGGAGGCTTGGATGGCTTTAGGCTCAAGGGCCTCGAGGATGGATCTTTTGAAGGATTCATTCTTCACTAGTTCAATCAGAGGCATAGGTATTCTTAGCTTCTAAATTTCTGATTGAAAACTGAAAGGAGAAGGAGACTTGTTAAGGCCTCTTACCTCATGAGTTGGAGCTTTGAGGATGATGGGATCAACTGTCGGTTGTTTTTGCTTATTATATTGTTGTACTGCAGGGACAACAGATCTTTGAACAATAGTTTCCTTGGAATTATTTATCTTTGACCTCAAATTATATCTTTGCTGATCTACAATTTGTAGAATAGCTTCACCATCCCATTCTTGGCTGATCTGGTTATTGAATAATGACTTTTCATAGGCAACTGAGGTCAAAAAGGAAGCATTGCCTTTGTCTTCCAGACAATGGATCTCATCATCTTCTTCAAACTACTCTTCTTCCATGACTGCATTTTGAAAAGGAGCCTTCACCCTTTGGTCTTCATTGGCATCTTTGTTTCTTTGCAAAATATGCAACTGCTCATTAGTTCTTTTATATGGATTTGGATTTGGATTTCTAGGAGCAAAGGTATTAGGCACTCTTCCTTTCCTCGGGTGCTGCTCAACCTTCAATTTGGAGATTTCAGAGGTTAATGACTCGATCATTTTGGTCATTTTATCTATCTTAGGATCAGAGGATGATGAAGACTTGCCCCTCTGTCTTCTTTTATCAACATTTCCCTTGAGCTTCTTTGTAGCCATGATGTTTGATTCCACTTCCAAGGATGCATCCTGCATGTCAGCCAAAGTAGCACATCGCCTCTCCCTCAATAGTAGGCAGAAGTCAGAATCAAAAGCACTGGCATAGGTGAGTTTAGCAGAGGTAGTAGTGGGTTTTACTTCAACTGGTATCTTGTTGTACATACGGTTAAACCTCTTATTAAAATCAGACAGCAGCTCACCATTTTCCCTCTTTAAGTTCCCAAACTCAATGTGGTAGTAGAGGAGATCCTTCTTATCCCCCCAATGCTTTAGGAATGCATCATCTAAAGCTTCAATATCTGTTATAGATCTTGGGGTTAGTTCTCTGAACCATTTTCTAGCCTCTCCATCTAGGCTTTGGACAAATACTCTCATCCACACATCATCTTCACTAATGTCCAAGTTATTAGCATAGTTATAGAATGACTCAAGATGTTCTTCAGCAGTAACACCTTCAGTCCCAGTGAACTTAGGCCTATATTTCTGATATTCTCCAGTAGGCATGGCATTCAAAGGAGTGGGTAGTATTAGAGGTCCACACCTAGCAGCTATGATTCTTTCCAATTTGTTGGGTGCTTGTGGACCTGCCATAGTTGTGGTGGCTAAAAGAGTACTGGCAGTCTGAATGATAGAGGGCTGAGGAGTGACTGATAAGACTAAAGGAGTATGATGGATAGGAGTTGAGGTTTCCTTTGGGCTTACAACAAAAGGAGAACCTGAAGAATAAGGAGCTTTATGAATCTCTGAGAGTTTTTCTTTACTGCTAGTATTTGATACTATACTCTCAACATATATTTGTTCTATTACAGGCCTTTCTTGAAGAGATATAGGAGATTGTTTAGGTTTACCTGAACTTGATGCTCCTTTTTGCAATACCTTTCTCTCTTTGATAATTTTTTCAGGGTCAGGTATTGGGTCCGCTTGTATCTTTTGAGGATTTCTCCGAGTATGCCTCACAAACTAAGCCAAAACTATGAAGTGGATTTGCCAAGAGGTTCGGCCTCCAGTAGAGTCGCCAGATAGATGATTACAACCAAAAAAGTGCCCAGAATTTGTCTATCATCAAAGTTGGATCTATGTTGTTTCCTAGGGAAGCTGAGCTTCAGTTTCCTCTCCCCGACAACAACGCCAATTATGTTATCACTCCAGGAAACTCTCCTAGGTTGCAGCTCGGAGATGCCTGGTAACATATAATCTTCAATATTGTTCTCAGAACTATTGGAATGGATGATGGTTTGGATCAAGTCAGATAACCATTTCAGCTCTATTCTCACTCAAGACATGCATGAACACTCTCACCAATACAAGGCTTTAGACCACTAATGCTCAATAATTTATAAATTCAATGGATAGATGGAGAATACTGGCTATACTAGAATATTGCATACATAAACACATATGAATGGCCAGCTACAAGAAGTAAATGAGACTTGCAAATCTAATTTATCAATGCAGAGATAAGATGACAGTTATCTGGCATTAGACACAGCAGAAAACCTGAATAACCTATTCAAGTGCAAGCATAGAACAACAAAGAGAATGGACATTGAACATATAATAGCAAAAGAAGCTTATATTTCTAGAATGAAGATGAGAAGCTTGAAGGAATAGAGGAGGAACAATCTCCAGAAGTTGAACCTCTGTTACATCTAGTTTTCATCCTTTTATAGGCCTTTACAATGCTCCTGAGCTCTCAAAGGCACGGAGTGTCTTAATCCATCCTTCCTGTCTCTTAAACAACTTTGATGCCCTCTAAGCAAGCATGGCTTCGGAGGTTTCTTCTTCTGACATAAGAGTAACCACTTTCTGATATTTTGGCTGCGCTGGCAAGGAGCTCTCTCTTGCCAGAGATGCCCACAATAACTTCTGTTGTTTTCGGCTATGTCGCATTGTTGATACACCACGACGTATCTGTTTCAGGCTGCAGCATGTTGTGGCCCTTCTCTTTCCTTTTTCGGCCTCTGTTTCCTGACAAACTGTCTCTTGGGCTCTGTTATATGGTGGAATGGGTCTTCGGGCCTTTGTTTTTCCCGTTAAACTGCAAACAGTGACTGTTTCTGTTATAAACAGCAAAAACGCTGCAACACTGATAAATCCTGCCCATCACTGTTCATTTCGAACTTCAAAAGTCCTCAAATATGGCCTATTCTCCCATTGGGTCTGCCCTCTGGGTCGCTATCGCAAGTCGATGATGGCATGTTCCCAGCTTCCCTTTGTATTTTGCAATAAGGCAAAAAACCCTAAAAAACATGAAAAAACAGTCGTGGAGGACTTGAAAATATATGTACTTTTATTTCGGAACCCCATCGGCTCTGGGATTCATCGTTATCGCAAGGCCCCAAGGCTTCCTTTGTATTTCGTTGAAACAACGAAAATACACAAAAACTTTAAAATATGGGCTTTAGCGGACCTGAAATCATATATATTTGGTTCCCGAACCCTCTCGGGTCCGGGCCTTATCGCTATCGCAAGGCCCCAAGGTTCCCTTTGTATTTCGCTTAAACAACGAAAATACATTAAAATGCATTAAAAATGGCTTTGGCACGAACCTGAAATCTTTATGAAAAATCATGTATAATTTCGTCGGGTCCGGCTCATCGAGTCGTACATATGCATGTGCATAGGCCTCGCCCCATGGTTTAGTGCCGATGCGATATAGCGATGCGATCCAATCACAATCGCGAATCGCTCAATGCCCGGGCCTTTAGTTAAATCACTGATACCTTACCGATGCAACCCGCCGAGCTGATCATCGGCGATCGCTGATCGGCGGTGTCATGCGCCCAACTTTAAGTTGTCCTTTCTGCTCGGCCGATTGCGATTAGTCGCTTAGATCTGGGTCGTTGATCAGCCAGATCTAATGGTTGTTGTTCATTCCTTTGTTCAAGCCTGCGATTGTGGGTTTTTCATGGTTTTCAAATGCTTTTACCTCCCGATAGTGCATTTCTGCCCTTCCATGGGCTCTCCTCTTGTGCCAAATTTGACTCTTGGATGATTTTGAGCAAATGCTGAAGATTTCAAGAGCATATGTGGATCCAATTTTGGGCCTAATGTTAGCGAGGCTAACAGGTTTCACTCAAATTTCGAGCCGGAGTACTCGTTGGATGAAAAATTTAATTCCTCATCCAATGAGTACCCATTTTGCATACTTTTGATGGACCCTGCTAGACAAAAAATGAGAAATACATGAAAAAATGTGATTGCAATCACATTTTTCATGTATTTCTCATTTTTCGTGTAGTAGGGTCCATAAAAAGTATGCAACATGAGTACTCCTTAGATGAGGAATCAAATTCTGCATCCAACGAGTGTTGATGCACGAAATTTGAGTAAACCCAAGGGAGATAAGTTGAAAATATGAGTTGAAAAAAAATAGTTTTTCTTTTTTCCCTCTAAAATTTGATGATGTAATCTAATATTATTTTATTATTTCCACTATGTTATAATTTCCTTAGGTGGCCCATTTTAGACCTCAAAATTCACCTAATGAAAAGTGGTGTGGCATGCCTGAAGTTGACAAGTGGCACATCTTGGCGTTGACACATGGCACAATGAGAAGCTGACACTCGGTAATTTGTAGCTCAACATGTAACCCATTGGATGGTAAATTTGAAGCTCAACATGTGGCCCAATTGATGGGTGCCACATTATGTTGTTCTATTGGTCAAAGGTTTTGTTAAATGGACCAGCATTGGAAGTGGTGTTTGAACCCACACCCCACGGGTAAACAACACAACACCTTAGCCAATAGACCACACAGAGTGGTCTTACATAATGGTGGAAGATTTCATATTTAAAGTTTTACATATGACCAAAAAAGAGGTGGGGGCGGAGCCCGCCAAATTTGGCTGCTCCACCAACCAAACAGCACCCAACGAATGTTATAACCTACCAAAATAAAGGCCCGCCAACAACCTCCGACAGCTCGCCCACATATGCATTGAATATGGTGCACCAAGATTTACGACATACAGTTAAACATAATCTGCCAAGGATATATATATAGATATATAGATATAGGTATATATATATATATATATATATATATACCTATATATATATATATATATATATATATATATATATATATATATATATATATATATATATATATATATATATATATATATAGATATATATATATATATATATCTATATATATATATATCTATATATATATATATATGGCATACTAAATATGGTTGGTTAGTGGAATATGGTAGCTCACAAAGGAGCATCATGTCAATGAGACTTGAACTTGCGTGGGGAGGTTATCATTAAACCCTCCCAACCACCTAGGCTACATTCAATCGACGAAATATTGGTTCGTTATGGTGAGGATACCATATGGTTATAACCCACGCATGCCTCACGTGGTTTTAAAACAAATCTTTAATAAGTATTACCATATATAACATATGGTATCACTCTTTCCACGTATATGGTTATAACAATGGTTACAATGATAAACCATATACATAATACAGTTATAACCAATAATAATTTTATATGTCAATGTTATATAAACGAAGGGGATTACCTTTGTGAGAGAGCACTTTTTGGAGAAAGCTTTGAGGTTGAAAATTTTTAAAGCGTTGAGAGTATTTAAGCTCGCTTTTAATCCTACATATATTTTTGTAGATAAAATGTTTTGAGAGCTTGTTTTTGTAGCAACCAAAGGAGGTTTTTGGTGGAATTTTGGAGGCCACTTCCTGGTAGTAGTAGCACACTTTGTAGTAGGATTTGGGAGGAATTTTGGTGATATAATAAATCATTTTAGGCTTATCATCATATAAATAAAACATGTCACTCCCTTGGAGGCAAGACCCAAATACGTAGTCCACACTGGACGAACTTTATTATCAATTGATTTTTATCGGTTTTCTTCTTGTATCGGAATTTTTTTATTTCATTTTAGATTGTAGCCTCATTTAAAGTGATTCGTGATTGATTTAAGTTAATTGTTGGTTTAACTTTTATCATTCACGCTTGAACATTTTTACAAGCCAAGTCACTTTAAAATATCCTAGATAATTCCATTTCACACCACTGTAAAATATGCAAAATACCATGATCAAGGTTTCACAAAACTATACCACTATAGAAACAAGGCCATGAACAATACCATAATCAAGGTTGTAGATATTAACATCACTATCAAAGCTACATACATAATTGTACATAGAACCATCGATCTACAACTTTTGATACTGGAGACACAGATACAACCATGAGACTCCTTAATATCACCATGAGATAAGACAACATAGAATTGTTTCCATGGACCAAAGAACTATTTTCAAATGCTAAGTGAGGCAACCAAAAAAGCACATATAAACATTGACCACCCAATTCCCCAAGAGTGGCTTTCTCTCTTTCTCAACCCAACCAAAGAGCCTCTTCACTTTGAACGACCAACGTTTAATGTCATGAGCCAACCAAAAAAGCACCATACAAACATTAACCACCCAATTCCCCAAAAGTGTCTTTCTCTCTTTCTCAACCCAACCAAAGGGCCTTTTCACTTTGAACAACCACCATCTAATGTCCTCCCACTAGCCTTGAGGAGTAAGAGGTCTACTAGAGCAATCTCCAATTAAACCATTTTGAATATTGCAATGTAATTAACCTCTATTTTGTTACAAAAGATCAATATTTATTGCTCTTTAAAAAAATAATATAATATAATAAATATACTATTAAATGATGAGTACTCACACCCAAGTACAAATAATTTTCTTTAAACACTTCCATGCACACCCAAACATATTGAGCATTGAATATAGATGTGTAATGCCCACCTTATTATATTATCATAAAAGAATAATAGAAACTATAAAACATTGACTTCACATTTAAAAAAAAAAGAGGTAGTGTAATCATGGATAATTAGCACTTAGACAGGATGGATCCCGGACAAAATCTGCATGCTGAGATGGATGAAGATGTCGTGGATTATTCTGCCAACCTGTATGATTTAGTCTCGATCTAGACTGAATCACCACCTTAGACGCTTATGATGGATCCACCGGCAGCAGAAGGTTTACTGGTCTCTCAGGTGGCGGAGGTTAGGGTTTCATCGGGGGTGGTTTTTGAAAACCCTAGTCCTCAGGATTATGTTAGTTCCCTTATTGATGATCAGCCTTCACTTGGGTTTCAGAGCTCTGGGGTATCCGTGGATCCCTTTTCTCAGTCGCATGTTCAACTTTCAATTCCATCACCACCCTCATTACAATTCCTATTGACATACATCAAACCTTGCTTGTCCATGGTTCTCTCTGAAGGTATTCCCTATCAGGGCGGGATATTGGAACAGTCAGCCTTCATTTCATATTTGGGTCCATCTAGGGTTCCCCCTCATATTTTGGATGGGCAGATACATCCTTTTGAGGCTATAAACATATTTTAGGTCCTTCAGATATCCGCTCCTACTAAGACATCAGGTTTCTTTACTGGTCCCCTGGTCATTTCTCCAGATCACTTGCATCTGAAAGTTAGGGTTAGATCCCCTTTGAACCTGCTCTCTCAAGATCCTGCTGCACCAGAGGGTGATTCGCAGAGGAAACATGAAAAGGAAACAAAAAGTACCAAAATCAAAGAAAGAGGAAGGTTGCTCATGTTAGGGGAGGGCATTAGGCTGGACGAAGTCATGGACACAACAGACAGTGTTTTAGTTGGAAGGGTTCATGACAGAGAATACTCCACGATGCGTCTGAAGAAGTGGGTGGTTGAAATATGGGGGAAAATTCTTGACTCTTTACCTTTAGTAATGACCATGAATAGGGGATGGTTCACCCTACATTTCCATAGACCTAAGCATGTGACCTAGTTCCTATCCAAGAATTGGCACATTGAAATGATGTTAGTTTTGCTGAAACGATGGTCCCCGTTATTTGATCTGGAGCGTGAATAGTTGGGAGCAAGACCAATTTGGGTCAGAATGTTGGGACTTCCTCTCCAATTATGGACTGAATATGTGTTCAGGTGTGTTGGAAACTATCTGGGGGTGTTCTTAGACTACGACAAATCTTTCTTAGAATCAGGCAAGATGGCCTATGCACACATTCTGGTTCACCTGGACACGCATGAGGGATTGGTCGAAAGTCTAAGGTTTCAATGGCGAGGTAAAATTCGTATGCAGAAATTCGACTACGAAGGGGCCCCATTCTAGTGTCGTAAATGTCATGAAGTTGGTCATACTTATAAATTTTGTCCCCTGCTAACCAAAGAAAAACCTGGAGGAGAATCAACGGTTGGGGATGATGGACAGGGCACGACTTCTATCTTGAAGAATTAAATGCCTCAAAATCCATTGGCTTACAAATCAAAAGGTCAAGAATAGGACAAAGTGAAGAATGATTATTTTGCTCGCCCTCTATCTCCTATCACCACCAGAACTCGCGCATCTACAGCAACATCCACTTCGAGTACTGCTTCTCCCCTTCCTCCCCCTGAGTCATTTTGTATGCATGCTTTAGATGTTTCTAGTATTTACCATCACTCTGGATTCATTAATTTTGGGTGTGTTTATGGTTCTATCTCTTATGCATCGACCTCTATCCCTATCTTCTTCCCAGCCCCCTCCCCATCTATCCCTTGTGTTACCCTTGTCCCTAATTCTAATAGAGGGGTGCCTCATCTGAATCCAACTCTAGCCATAGATACTTTCTGAGATCCTTAGCCAAAAAATGTGTTTCCTTGGGGCACAGACTTGGACAGTTGTCCCCTCCCAAACTGAGAAAACTTGTATGTGGCAAGCAATCTTTCATTTCCAAGGCCATTCATAAGGCAAGTATGGACGTTGCATAAGGAAGGAATTTATGACTTGAAAGGGTTCTTAGAGTAGAAGGCGACCCAAAACCGATGTCTCGGTGAAGTGTATCTCTTTCAATTGTAGGGGTTTGGGTAACCCCGCCATGAAACTAGCCTTTAGGCGACTTCTAGACTTAGAAAAGGTTGATGTTATTTTTTTACAAGAAACTCTTGGAAGCAGCGCACATATTTTATCACTTCTAGAAGCCCTTAGACCTAGTTGGACCTTCCATGCATTGGATGTTCAAGGCAAATTAGGTGGCATAACTGTAGGTGTCGATGGAAGGACCATGAAGCTATTAAATGTTTGGGGGAGGAGTGGAGTATTAATGGTATATATATTCTCAGAAGAATTAGGCAGGGAACTTCGTTTGGTGAATATATATGGTCCCTGTCACAGATGTGTGAAATTCTTGGAGGATATTATGAGATCCTCATTTATGCAAGTGGAAAATGTCAACATAGGAGGGGATCTAAATTTCTTTATTGGTCATGCAGAGTCGTGGGGGAATCATTCTCATATCGATTCCCTCTCAGACTTCTTTGTTCAATTGTTTGAGGATCACCACTTAATAGATATACCTGTGGTGCGACTACATCTGACTTGGAGAAATCAAAGAACAGGGGATGCAATGCTTGCAAGACACCTTGATAGATTTCTCATCAAGGATGCTCTTATGGATAAATTTGTGAAGGTCATGCAATGGGTTGCCTCCGGTGGGATCTCAGATCACTCGCCAATTTACCTTGAGACCGTTGGTGCCTCTCCCAAACCAAAATATCCTTTTAAATTCAATTCGACATGGCTCCGAGACGAGGACTACCAGCACATTGTTAAAAATACATGGTAGGAGACATATTTGTCTGATGGATAGTTAGTGGTGACATATTTTGCTGAGAAACTTAACATTCTCAAAAATAAGGCGATTGACTGGGAAAAAGAAAAGAAAAAGAAGGACAATGAAGCTCTCAAAATCATTGAAGATGCCCTTGCTAGATTAGAAAAACTTGTTGGAGGAGGGTTTGTTACCACATAAACAAAAGAGAAAGTCATTAAACTTGAAGTTGATCTTCTCATAATATTAAAAGATATGGAGGAAAGTTAGAGACTCAAGAGTAGAGCCATTTGGCTCCAAGTGAGAGATGAGAATATGAAATATTTTCAGCAATATGCCAATGGGAAAAAAACCAACGATACTATTTGGTCGTTGGAAGATAATGAAGGATCATCTGTAAAATCGTTCAACAACCTAGCCAACCTGGGAATATCACATTTTGAGCATTTATTCAGTGCCCCACAGGAGGCATCACTTGCTGAAATCATCAAAATTGTTGGTTTATTCCCCATATTTGTGGATGAGGAGGCAGCTAAAGCACATAATGCACCTATGTCTATGGGCGAACTTGAAGTTGTCCTCAAATGGTTTAAAAAGGACAAGAGCCCAGGCTTAGATGGCTAGCCTATGGAATTTTACCTGGCATTCTTTGAATTGCTTGGGCACGATCTCCTTAGGGTTATCGAGGAATGTCGAAAGAATGGTAGGATGTATGATGAATTCAATGCCACCTTCATTCCCAAATCTGATAACCCTTTCTCTTTTAACAACTTTCGACCCATTTCTCTCTGTAACTGTATTTATAAGATCATTTCCAAAATCATTGTGAATCACATAAAGCCTATTTTATCCCATCATATTTCACAAGAACAATTTTCCTTTCTTAATAATCGTCAGATCTATGAAGCCATAGGGATTTCTCAGGAAGGTCTCCATTCGCTAAAAATCCACAAGTTGAAGGGCATTATCTTTTAAAATTGATCTATCCAAGGCCTTCGACAGAACCAGCTGGTTGTACCTCAAGATTCTGCTAACCCATCTGGGATTTCCACATGATTTCATCATGTGGATCATGTGTTGCCTTTCATTTGTTTCCTATAGTATTCTCATTAATGGTTCAACCTCTAACTTCTTTCATGTTGAGTGTGGTTTAAGGCAGGGATGTCCACTATCTCCCCTTCTATTTCTCCTAGTCATGGAAGGGCTGAGCAGATTAATCATCGAGGAGAAGAATCATGGGAGATTAAAAGGAATCAAAATTGCAGATAATGTCATTTTATCTCATTTTCTTTTTGTGGATGATGTACTTATATTTCTGAATGGGTCACTCAGTGACTCCACCTCTTTTAATGGCATTCTTAATCTCTTTTGCAAGGCCACAGGAATGGTTTTCAATCAAGAGAAGTCCTCCCTGTCAGTATTAGGATGCTCCCAATATGAAATTTATTATGTCGTTCAGATATTTCCTTACAAAATTTTGGCATTTGATGAAGGCCTCAAGTATCTGGGTTTTCGCCTCAAGCCCAACACATATAAAATAGTTGATTGGTCATGGTTGGTGGCCAAGATAGAAAGAAGAATTAACATATGGCATCATCGATGGCTTTCTCATGCTGGGTGACTTGTTCTTATCAAATCAATATTGGAAGCCACATCGGTGTATTGGATGTCGCTTGCATGGATCCCTAAAGGTATCTTAGCCAGAATTCAACAATTATGTTGCAGGTTCCTCTAGCGCGGAAGTAGGGAAGGCAGAACTTTCGCATGGGTTGGGTGGGAACATATTTCTCTACCCAAGAAGTAGGGTGGATGGGGGATGAAGAACCTTGAATGTTTCTCAAAAGCTCTGGCAGCAAAATTGGGTTGGCAGATCCTTACCTCTACCAGTCTATGGACCAAGGTTTTCATTAGAAAATACATCAGTCCGCAGAACATTCTTGATTGGATCAGACGGCCCATTTGGAATAGAAAGGCTATATCAACCATCTAGAGATCTGTATTGAACTCCATTTCATATATCTGATCAGGTCTGGCTTGGAAGGTGGGATCAGGAGTCAAGGTTCGTATCGCCTTGGATGCCTGGTCTGGGAGTGGGAATGTGCACCTACTCTCACATGATCTTATCCAATTTCTGGAGTCATTTTATATTAGAACCCTGAATCAAGTTGTGGATCACAACCACTCGACTATATTTGCACATGCATGGAAATCTTCTCATGACCTCCAGCTCCTAGATCCATGGCATCAAGAGTGGACTAACTTCACCACGCATTATCTAAAGCACACATAGAATTCAGGATCAGGATGATGGACTTGCTTGGGTCATCTCCAAATATAGCATCTACTCCCCCAAGGATGGTTATCCTTACATTTTTTCCAATCATGAGCCCCAGAATTATGTTTGGTGGTGGCGCTTGCTTTGGAAATTAAAAGCCCCATCAAAGTCAAAGTTGCTTATGTGGTGTTTACTTCATAACAAGGCCCCTACAGGAGACAATTTGTAGAGGCAATCCTTTCAGGGTCCTATTTGGTGCATCCTTTGTAAGAATGACATGGAATCCATTGACAATCTATTTCTACATTTCCCCACAGCAATTGATCTATGGCATCAGGTATATCAAACATTGAATATCCATTTGAGATGGTTAGGAGCATCACTCCAGGATGCTTGGGAAGACTGGTGGAATCGTGCTAACCCATCCAAATTACGCAATCTTCCTTTATTGGTTTGCTGGTGTATTTGGGTTGGTAGGAATAAATATATCTTTCAAGACACCACTCCCAATTAGACGACATTTGTTCCTCACATCACAACCCTTTATAATTTGTTGTCGGATTGTTGACACCTAATCACTGGGATTGGGTGAATATTTGTAAATAATGTAAATAGTAAATAATGGGAAATGAAGATTCATTGGGAGGTGAAGACCAAGAGTCACTCCCTCTTGTATATAACCATGAATAATCTTAATGAATAAACATAATACATTTTGAGGAGTTACCTCCTAGCCTGACATGGTATTAGAGCCAGCTCCATTTTTGGAATCCCATTCTGCCTTTGTAACTCCCTCTTTTTCTGCCTAATTTGCAGAACTGTCACCTTCTCTGCATCCTGTACACCTATGTTGCCTTGGTGATTTCTTTGTCTTATCCCTGCAAGATTTCGTGCATTATTGAATGCACTAGTCAAGACACAGTGGGAGTGTTGAAGGTTTGATTTGCTGCATTGAGGCGTTGTTGCGTCGAATGGTCATGTGTTACCTAGAAGTGTTGTGGTTGGTGTGTTAAAGTCGGAGGTGCAATGGCGTGATTGGTGTGATTGTTCTACATGGACGATGAAACACTTACCTGTTTGTACCTATGAGCATGGAAACCAAGCGGTATGTCTGTTGGATCTGCTCCATACTCCCACTCTGTGTTTTTATAATCTGTTGTCATATGTGATGTACATCCACATTTTTTTAAATGTTGCCCACCATCAGTTTTCATTTTAATATGTTACTATGTGTGTGTGTGTGTTTTTTTAATACATACCTCCGGTCCACTGCAATACCACCGCGCTCTAGTTCACAGCCCATATTTTGTCCCTGGATACTGTGCAGCGAAATCCTCTATTCACATTGCCTCCATATGTGCATTAATCCTCCATATGGTGCCATACCTCCATGCGTCGGCCTCCATACGCGACTTCCAAACGCAACCTCCATACGCTTCTCTACATACCACCACTTCTCATAGCATAGCTACCACCACTGCATACGGTTTTTTAATTGTAGGTCCACATATCACACTATGGTTTTATTGTTTATTACTGTGTTCATTAATACTTGTAACGTTGCCCATTAAAGCAATCCACCTTTTCATCTCCAGTCCGCCTCTTCATCTCATATTGCCAGTCAATACCCCACCTACCATGGAGCCCCTCCCTCATATCGCCAGTCAATACCTCCCCTCCCGCATTAAACACCTCCGATATTCCGCCCACAATTAAACTCCTCTGCTCCTGTTAGCATACTGAATGTGTTAATATAGCCATCTACGTTAATCCCCACTAGTCCCATATGAGTTAATAGAAGCCATTAATACCTCCCCATACAATACATCCCCATATAACCCTCCCCCACATAATACCTTTGTCCAGAAAAAAAAAAAAAAAAAAAAAAAAAAAAAAAAAACACCATAATAGAAGTGAAATTTTTCACAGTATATTACCAGCAGAGGTGCCATTTCTTACAGTCTATTGCCAGCAGAAGAGCGATTTTTTTTACACAGTACACATTTTAAATGAATTCATTGATATCTATTGTTGGAGTGGTTCTCTCAGGAAAAGAGAACTATCCCAAATGGTCAAGAAAGATAAAACACACTCTCATTTTCAATGAGTTGTGGAAAGGAGTTTGTGTCGGAGAAGGAGATAATGAACCTGCAAAGCCTATCTTAGATAAGGAATTTTCCATTTGGGAAAACAAGAACAACAAGCCTATGCATTGATTGCAGCATCTGTAAATGAAGAGGTGAGTCGCCATATTTCGCCATTTTAAAATGCTTTTGAAGCCTTACAGAAGTTGAAGGAACTCTATGACTCACACTCTGAGCTTGAAGTTGTCCAATTGATGATTAAATTATTCAGTCTTGAATTACAAAATGATGATCCTCTTTCTCTAGCATTAGAAGTAAGATCTATTATGCATGATATCAAAGTCACTAATGTTGAACTAGACATTCCTCTGATAGCTTTTTTCAAGGCACTTCATCCCACTTATTCAAATTATCTTAAGTCATTAAGAGATTACCTTTGACTCCCTTGTGAAGAAATTTGTTGAGAGAGAGAAAGCTTTTGGGAAGAAGACAACTCCTCAGTCTTCTGAAGAAGTTGTGTGTCTTGCACATAGAGAGAAGAATCATGCTCAAGATTCTTCTAGAGGAAGAGGTGGTCAAAGAGGAAGAGGAAGAATAAATTTCAGAGGTAAGGGGGGAAGACACTTTCAAGGAGAAAAAATTGATCTTCATTGCATACGTTGCAATAGAGATGGATCACATGATGCATCCACATGCAAGTTGCCTTGGGAAAAAATTGAGCAGGATATAAATCAAGCCAAAGGTAAAACCAATAACAAAGAGAAAGTTAAAGCACCTGAATCCGCTCACTATGTTGTGGCACATTGTAATATTGGATTAAATGAAGACTTGTTTAATGCTTCACTTGGTTCTTGGAAAAATGATTGGTTGTTTGATCCAAGAGAAACTTGCCACATGATTTTTAGAAGAGATTTTTTTGAAGAATTTACTGAAAATGTTGATGAAGCAGTATGCTTTGCAGACAAATCAAAACTCAAGGCATCAGGGCTTGGCACAATCTGGCTCAAATTTCTTGGTCTTCCATAATTGTTTTGCATGATGTTTTATATCACCCATAGCTGAGGAGAAACTTGTTGTCCTTGGTCCACATCCACCAGCAAGGACACTCCATTCATATGTTTGATGGAAAGGTTGAGGTGAGAAAAGCATCAGATCACTCACTTGTCATGACGGGGATAGAAGAAGAAAGACTTTTGAAGCTACAAGGTACCTCTGCTCGCGCACACAATTTCTCATACAATTCTCATTATGTTGAAGGTACATTTCCATCAAGTCTTTTATGGCATGATAGATTTGGACACTTGAACTATGACAGCCTCCGCTTGTTGGCGAAAAATGGTGTTATTGTTTTGCCCACAATTCCTAGGAAACTTAAGCAATGTGATGCTTGTATTCTAGGAAAGCATAGCAAACAATCTTTTCATGATTCACATTCCAGAGAACATAGAAAACTTGAACTCATTCATTCAAATTTATGTGGTACAATGCATGTTCCTTCTGCAAATGGAAATAAATATATGATGATATTTATTGATGACTACACCAGAATGTGTTGGGTTTATTTATTGAAGAACAAATCTGATGCTTTTCAAACATTCAAGAATTTTCATACATGGATTGAAAATGATGCACAATCTCATATTGGCTCTATTCAAACTGATAATGGAAAAGAATACACTTCAAATGAATTCGAAAACTATCTTGGACAACATGGGATCAAACATCAAACAATTGTCCCTTATAATCCCCAACACAATGGATTAGCTGAAAGAATGAATAGGACAATCTTAAATATGGTATGTTCCATGATGTTTTTCAAGAATGTAAAATTGATGTTCTGGGTTGATGTAGTTCTATGTGTTGTATATGTAAAGAATAGATGTCCATCTAATGCTATTCAAAACAAGACTCCTTATGAAATGTGGTATGGCCACATTCCTTCGGTAAAGCATCTCAGAGCCTTTGGTTCCACTGTTATGCCTTGATACCAAAGGTACAAAGAAACAAACTTGGTGCAAGGAGTCATAAGTGTATCTTCTTGAGGTATTAAAATACCCCCAAAGCATATTGTCTCTATGATGAAGTTAATAAGAAGTTTGTTGTATCTAGAGATGTAATCTTTCTTGAATCTTCCAAAGCTGACAATGTTGTTGAGCGGCAACTTGATCACTTGGATAGATTCAGACATGAAAAATCATTTCAAGAATTTGATAATCAGATTCCACATCTTGAAGCGGGGATTCCTATACTGGATAAATTTGTAGAATCTTATTCTGAAGCACTCTCTCCCCCACATGAAGCTCCAACCACTGATGATACTTTGAGTGATGTGATTGACAAAATTGGGAGACTCAATCTTGATTCAGTCCTAAATCAGTCAACTGAGCAGCCTGGACCATCTCAGAAAGGTCCCCCAAAATGGCTGACAAAGACACTTGAAAGTGTTCATCCTGATGAGGTTGGAAGATAGAAACAAGAAACTTAACAAGGAAAAATGGAGGTGATGTAGATGATTATGATTCACCTATTGATATGGATGTTTCTTATGATTGTGAACTGAATTTGTCTATAGATTTTGAACCAACTTCCTTCAAAGAAGCCTCTTCTCATGATGAATGGAAAGAAGTGATGCAAAAGGAGTATGATGCCTTGATAAAGAATGGCACTTGGAAGCTGGTTGATCCTCCATTGGGAATCAAACCAATTGGCTGCAATTGGGTCTACAAGAACAAGTCTAAAGTTGATGGCTCACTTGACAAGCACAAAGCCAGGCTTGTGGAAAAAAGTTTTGCATAGAAGGAAGGGGTCGATTATGAGGAGACCGTTTCCCCCACAGCAAAATGGGATACCATCCAGACACTCTTTGCCTTGGCAGCTCAGAACGATTGGAAAGTCCATCAAATGGATGTAAAAACTGCTTTCTTGAATGGAGATCTGAAAGAAAATGTTTTTATGTCCCAGCCAGAAGGATTTGTTGTGAAGGGACGTGAACCTAAAGTATGCAAACTTCTGAAATCCGTGTATGGCCTCAAACAAGCACCTCGAGCCTGGTATGAAAAGTTAACTGAGCATCTTTTGAAACTCAACTTTAAACATTATGATCTTGATGATGCAACTTTGTTTGTCAAGAAAGTTGGCAAAACAATTGTATATCTTGTGGTATATGTAGATGATATTTTGATGACAGGGAACAATGAGAGCTATATTGCATCCATAAAGAAGGAATTGAGGAAAGGTTTTGAACTTACTGACTTGGGCTAAGTTCACTACTATCTTGGTATTGAAGTAACTCAACATCCAATGTATACATTCCTCTCTCAAAATAAGTACATTGGAGATATTTTAAACAAGTTTGGCATGGCTGAGTGCAATCCTTTGACTACTCCAATGGAACGGAACTTAAAGCTCACATCCGTTGAAGGAAAAGAATTTGAGGATGCAACAAGGTATAGATAGCTTGTAGGAAGTCTCAACTACCTGACTACTACCAGACAGGATATTTCATTTGTTGTTGGAATCCTCTCCAGGTTTATGCAAAAGCCTTGTGAGGGACATTGGTATGCTGCAAAAAGAGTTCTAAAGTACTTGAAGGGAACCCAAAAATTTGGACTCAAGTATACACAGGCATTAGAGGAATTTTAAGGTCTAAAATGGGTCTCCTAAGAAAAATGTACAACCAAAATAAACTTTATAAGAACCAATAGGATTCAAGATGATTATGTCAACCATGGGGGATGATTCACCATTTTTGGAGTAAAAAAGTAAAAAGATTAAAAAATAATAAAATAATAAAACTACTTTTTCAACTCATATTTTCAACTTATCTCCTTAAGGTTTTACTCAAATTTTGAGCGGGAGTACTCACTGGATGCAAAATTTAATTCCTCATCCAAGGAGTACCATGTTGCATACTTTCGATAGACCCTGCTACACAAAAAATGAGAAATACATGAAAAAACGTTATTGCAATCACGTTTTTCATGTATTTCTCATTTTTCATGTAGTTTGGTCCATCGAAAGTATGCAACATGGGTACTACTTGGATGAGGAATCAATTTTTTCATCCAATGAGTGTTTCCGCTCGAAATTTGAGTAAACCCATAGGGAGATAAGTTGAAAATATAGTTTTTTTATTTTTTCCCTCTAAATTTTGATGATGTAATCTAATATTATTTTATTATTTCCACTATTATTTTATAATTTCCTTAGGAGGCCCATTTTAGACCTAAAAATTCCCCTAATGTGGGTGACTTCATCTTGATTGGATACTCTGATTCAGACTCCGATGGTGACAAAGAAACAGGGATATCTACTTCAGGTTATGTTATGAGTCTTGGATCAGGAGCTATCTCCTAGAGATCACGCAAACAATCAGTTCCAGCAAATTCCACAACAAAGGAAAAATATGTGGCAATTGTTGAGGCAATAAAATAAATTGTGTGGCTTAGGAAAATTATGGAATATTTGCAGATAAAACAAGTACATTCAACTCCACTCATGATTGACAACACCTCTGCAATAAAGTTGGCCAAGAACCCAAAGTTACATGATCGAACGAAGCACATCAATACAAAATACCATCTGATTCGACATCATGTTGAGGCCAAGACAATCCATCTACGCCATTGTTCCACTAATGATCATATTGCAAACATCTTCACCAAAGCACTTGGAATAGGGAAGTTCGAAAGATTCAGAACGATGCTTGGACTCACCAACATCCCTTCAGATTAAGGGGGGAATGTTGACACCTAATCATTGGGATTGGGTGAACATTTGTAAATAATGTAAATAGTAAATAATGGAAAATGAAGATTCATTGGGAGGTGAAGCCCAAGAGTCACTCCCTCCTGTATATAACCATGAGTAATCTTAATGAATAAACATAATTCATTTTGAGGAGTTACCTCCTCACCTGATACGGATGATGATCCTCGATAGCAGCACAGGTCTATTGTGGCTGAGATCATAGATAAATCTATATCTTGGGCCTAATTTGATGGCTCAGCTCAGCAGAATGGTTGTGGGGGAGGTGTTGTCTTATATTTACATGATGATCACTATTATAAAATGCATATTGGTTTAGGGAGAGGCACAAAAAAAATTTCTGAACTTAACATCCTTCGACATCTTCTAATTTATGCTCTTGAGAAAGACATTCATTACCTCCATATCTTTGGTGACTCAAATATTGTCATTAACTGGTTCAATATGCAAGCTGAATGCCACATGCACACACTCAGGAATTTATTGGATGAAGTACTAGAATTAAAATCTCATTTTGACTATATCTTTGTTCGACATATTTATAGGGAAAGGAATTAGTTTTCCGACGTCCTTTCCCAAGAAGTTGCGTGGCAACCTCGTGGTTATTGGATGATCCATGAGCACAATGGGCACACCTTTTATCAGTTCTTTCACAAGCCATTAAAAAAGCAGCAACATCTGGGGGTAGTAATGCCCTGACTTTTATAGTTCTGATTCTGAATCTTTTTTGGTGATCATATGTATCTTTTTGTAATGATCTTAGACATTATATATTTTATGTTTTGTTTAGTTACTCTGTAAGCTTTCCAGCCACAACATTGTACAAACCATCACAGACTTTTTTAGTATGTGGCAGGGCCACCGGTTTTGGCATATGCTCTCATAAAGCATCTACAATATGTAATTTTCAATATTTCACATAATGAAAGTTACAATTTATCCTTGGGGAAAAAAATTAACATTTAGACCATGAAAAATACTATGGTCAAAGTTGGAACAAATTTGACCATTCCAAAGGTTTTAATAGTAATTTAGTTTCTACTAAAATAAATACAATCAAACCCTTCATATCATGGTAAACAATCAAAGTAGGAAAGGCTTTCTAGATTAGATATACACCATTAGATTTAAAAATATTTGAATCCAAATCTATATATCTCATCTTATTATGGATGCACATTGAATCATTAATTGCTTGGGACCACAATTCCATCCTAAAAGAAATGGATATATATTGAATCATTGATCGTTTGAGAATACAATTTCATCATAAATGGAATTCAAAGTATAACTAAAGAGGGTAGTCTAACTAATAGATGAAATGACTTTTTTTATTATCAGAATTTACAATTTCCAGTGAAATTGTGATTTCTTGTTGTTTAAAATTCTCTTTTAAATGAATGAATATATTTGACACCAACTTTGCAGATTAAATAACTTAAACTAATAATTTTTAAAAATATTTACAAGATTTTGGAAAAAAAAAAAAAAGACAAAAAAAAAAAAAAAAAAATATTTTGTATATTTATTAAAGTAAAGATAACTAAGTATAATTCATGATATTCACATTAAAATTTTGAAACGTTGTTTAATTCTTTCGTGGGACATGATATGGACGCCAAATTTCCACAATCATACGATCGTCATCAAAATCACCTTTCTATGTTTATTGCAACCACGAAAAGTGGTTTCCACCGTCGAGAACTGTCTAGTCCATATTCGGATGCAAGGCTATGGCCGAAAGTAACCAGCCTGCCAATGGGCCATAAATGCACGGGGGTTGTATATGCCCACCGTTGGATTTCGACAGGCTGGTGATCCAACAATGGGCATATACAGCCCATGTGCATTTATGGCCCATGGGCAAGCTGGTTATTTGTTGCCGCAGGGCTATTGTCATCGACTAATCTTCGTCCCATAAGCATACTTTTGTTGACAACGAAAAGAAAGATGTGTAAGTTGGGTATATTCTGGTTTAGGTTTGATTATGTCAAAATCGACTCTTCGCTGAAGTTTTTGGATTCATTTAAAATTTTCTCCTCATCCTATAAGAGAAAGACAAAAAGACAGGGTGCTTCATTTTTTGGTTAGAGTTTTTGGTTAGATAGATGAAGTTTTAAGCTAGGATGTTGCTATTGTAATCCTTCTATCGATTAATAGTGATATATGAGATTGATTATTGGAAGTTGTAGATTGTTATTCTTAATTTCAATTTCTATGTATGTAGGTCTAGAATTCAAACTTCCATTTTCAACCAGTTAGGAAATTATGTGAATTTTCAAAACTATTCGTAAAAGCCATGATTTAGGAAAAAAATTGAAAAATCACAAGAATTGAGCAATACCACATGGTTAATTTGCAATTACCATGACTTTAATCAATGATATGAAATCTCACTAAAAAAATTGCAATAAAAAGTTTGGGATTTTGTGGTAGTATTGTCAAAAATCCATGATAATACAAGTCACAAAATAGTACATAATTACAAGAAAACTGTAACAATATGACTCAAAAATAAGATAGAAAATTTATCACCATAAATAAACATGTGTATTAAAAACCTTAAAACAATATGAGAAAGGCATTGATAGGTTACAATATGACTCAAAAATAAGATAGAAAATTTATCACCATAAACGTAACAAGTGTATTAAAAACCTTAAAACAATATGAGAAAGGCATTGATAGGTTATGAATTACTCAACCAAAATTTGAAATTAGAATATGAAGAAAGCATGGATAGATTAGGAATTACTCAACCAAACTTTCAAATTTGCTTGAATATGAGATCAAGAAGAATATCAAACAAAAAATATTTCAATGAAATTGAAAGTGCTACTTTTCAAAAGACCATTCAATGAGTTCTTCATATTTAAAAAGAATATCTAACCAAAAATATTTTGATGGAGTTGAAAAGCAACTTTTCAAAAAACCTAATAAGATATCAACTAATATAAACCTAAGATATGAATACAAAATACTCATATAAGAAAAGAAGTTGAAAGACAACTTTTCAAAAGACTTAATGATAGATTCAAATATCAACTAATATAAAGCCAAGATATAAATGCAAATACTCATATAAAAAAGAAAGGAAGAATGTAAGTAAAAAGGAAATTCTCGCTATCTTATATGTTCTCTTTCTTTATGGGTGGAGATTGATCATCTTTGACCAAGTCCCTTAATCCTTAATTTTATAATGAAATAAGTCTGATGCAAAGCATAAAGTACATAATGAAAGTATTTACAATGAGATGAGTGGGAATTCAAAATATAAAATACACACGAATAAAATAAAAATATAATATTTTATATTATATAAAGGATAAAATGGAAACTTAACGTCTCCAGTGGTGATTTTTGACTGAAAGTTTCAATTTTATGTTTTTTTTGGTTGGTCGCTCCAGTCTGGTCGGCTGATTTCATAATGCAGTTTCATGTTTTTTTTCTATTGTTTATGTTTGGTTGTTACATTCTCTATATATCAAGTTGGTGATTTTCTTTTGAAAGGGTTGATTTTAACGCAGTTTCATGTTTTTTTTCTATGGTTTATGTTTGGTTGTTACATTGTCTGTATATCAAGTTAGTGATTTTTTATTGAAAGTTTCAATTTTATGTTTTTTGTTTTTTTGTGTGGTTGATCTTTTTTGGTGGGCTGATCTCATAATGCAGTTTTATATTTTTTTATCTATGGTTTAGTTTGGTTGTTACATTGTCTGCATATCAAGTGGTTTTGTAGTGGTTTAAACATATATGAGCTTAATCTCTTTATTATGTTTAAGCTATTTGCATGCAGGGAGTTTTTGTTATTTTGTTCATTTTTGTATTCTGAAACAAATGTCTTATAATGCATTTTTTTTTTTGGATATTGTTAAATAGAAAATATGTTTAGAATTTCTGTTATTTTGTTCATTTTTATATTCTAAAACAAATACTTTATAATACATTTTTTGAACACTGTTAAACCGAAAATATGTTAATGTAGTTGAATATCACAGCCAGCCTTTAGTTGCAGCATGAAAGCATATGATGTTGAAAAATTTTAGTATAACTATTGCTCTCAAGATACTTACCAATGGTCATAAGCAAGAATGATATATTTATGTTAACAAACTGAGGCAGTTTTGTATGTAGGGAGTTGTCTATAATGTGACTTTTTGGAGATTCCGGTGATGGAATCTGGCGGAAGAAATTGAGGTTAAATCTTGATTTGTTGCAGTTAAAATGGTTTTTTAACTGCATATTTGGATTCAGCACCCTGAAAAACCCCTGGGATGCTTTGATTGTGCAGAAACTAGCTATCAAACTTGTGATTCCAATAAATTGCTGTCGGATTTTGACCGGAAAAACCCAGTGGAAAAGCTTCTAAAAAGTCGCATTATTGTCTATAATGTAACTACATTCTATAAATATTTTTTAATTAATAAAATTTTTATGCCGATTTAAAAACAAAATAAGATATAATATCTTATATATTTTACTTATTTAGATTTGGAAGTTAGCATGTAACCTTTTGAGAAGAAATACATATTCTTAGAACATGTAATCTTTCCAAAAAAAAAAAAAAAAAAAAAAACACATATACATAAATATCTTTTCGACCCAAGGATAACGATGTGTTGATTTAAGAAATACATATTCTTGATTAGAACCTGTAATCCTTCAAAAAGAAATACATATACATAAATATATTTTCGACACAAGGATAACGATGTGTCGATTTATGTGTCTGACTGTATTTTTTTTTTTTTAACTAAAACGTAAATAAAGTTCAAATCCCATTTTTCACTCGTGAACTTGGTCCCTTTTTGAGTACTCCTATTTCATTGGACTTTTGATTTTGGGTGCTTATGTAAATGGCAAACAATTTTAGAAACTAGAATGTATTGATTTCAGAATGAACTGAAATTTGATATAGATGCACATTATGAATACTTTCAACCATAATATTTATAAAGAATTTTATCTCCAAATCCGATTAAATTGGATTTTTGATTTTGGGTGTTCATTGAAAGGAGTTGTCTTTAAAATGATTTTTTTGAAATTTTTTTGGTGGGTTTTTTTTGGCTTAATTTCTCTAAAATCTGGTAAGAATTTATTGAAATCACAAGCTTGATGGTTAACTCTTCACCATTGAAATTCCCTGGGGTTTTTCCGGGCGCTGAATCCATATATACACTGAAAAAATCCATTTAAATAACACAAATCAAAATTTCACCTCAAAATTTTCTACTAAATTACCACACCAAAAATTCCAAAAAACACAATAAATGACCAACCATTTTAGAAATTAGAATATGTTGATTTGAAAAGGAACTTTGATATAGATGCACATTATGAATACTTTCAACCATAATATTTACCAAGAATATTATTTCCAAACCGGATTAAATTACTTTATGAAGACGTTCCTCAGAGAACAAAAAAATTGTGCAAGTATACAGATGGACTGTTTTCAGATTTTTCTTTGAATTCTTTTAAGACACTTCTGTTGACAATCGCTTTGTGATCAGTAGAATGCCTCATGGAGGCTTGTACACACTGTCTTGTCTGCCCATGGAAAGTACTTAAGATTTATATCTGTTTTTTGTTTAATACACACTTCTATTACTGCTTTATTATTTGTAGAATGCCTTAGTGGAGGCTTGGACGTTGTGTTATATGACAAAGGATGGTACTCAGAAAATAGTTTTCACTATTTAGTATCTACATCTGCACTGCATTTATTTTAATTCATACACTGAGCCAGTCTTGTGTCGTTAACAAGGGACCGTGTGTACCTCTCACTGACCTTGAATTTTGTAGAATGTTTTTTAGTGTTTTTTTAGCCAGTCTAAGATGTTAAGAGAGATGGGTTTGATCGTCTTCGTTAGGGCATTCCATATATTGTATCTTTTATGTTTCTGCATTGTATTTTTTATAATCATGCATTGTATTTTTTATAAGAGACAGTTTAGTTCTCTCATTTATGAATATCATTGTACTCAACAGTCCTTTTGACCTATTTTGTAGTTATTAATTGAACATAAATATAATTATCTTATCTTATCTTATAAAAAGAGCTAATCCCATGCAATAAATATGATAACAAATGCAATAAATATGATAACAAATGAAGTAATGTTTTGGTTCATAAAGCACTAGAAATCTGAAAAAATGGCCATGTAAGACTAAGATTGTATCGCTCTTGGTACTAACACATGCCATACAACAAAAGTCAAGGATGATCCTTGTATTATCTTTTGATCTTGGGCAGTAATGCACTATGCATCACACCTAACAACTCGAAGAATCTTTTCGTAGTCAATTCGATCTCTAAACTGCCGAGAGGAACAATACATTTGCTTCAAAAACTTCTCTGCAGAAAAACAGGGAAAGCATGGACAAGTGCTCCACAAGGAATCAAAATATCCAGGCACCAAAGTAGAAATCCTAGTCTGCAATGGCATAGAAAAAAGGACTGCTATTCCTTCCATCCCATGCCGTATACTCCACGCCATTTAAGCTACTCCACACCGTTAACACCTGAGGAGAGGCTAGGTACAGAGCATTGATGAAAGAGACTTAAGTTCAGGAAATCTTTATTGCTTCATCTCTATCCTCGTTACTCCTTCCGTGTTCATTTTTGAATTTGTAAAAACTTCCCATGATCGACTTTCTCTGCGTTTGCTTCCAGATCACCTGTTTGGTAATTGAAGAATGATAACAGAATCTTGTAGAGAGGAGGGCAAATCATGTGCAACTCTGAAAAAACATTTTACGTCGTAATTGCATAGGGAAACAAAAGATTTTTGGTTTGTGCTTGCGGTTGGAACTCGAGCAATGGTGCATTAAGCATCCAAATAACCGATTAGCTTTTCATTTTCACCTGAACACTGCAAACTACCTTTGCACCCATTCCCAGTAGAGCAGGGCAAAAACCTTGTGCTCTTCGTCTTTTTAGCTGCAATCCCATAGCCATGGTTTCCATGGATTATATAACAGAAAGCATGGAAAACTATTCTCCTCCTCCCCTCCGAGGAGAGCGGAGATCCTTTTACCTTTCTCTCTTTCTCTTACATTTTTTAGACTTTAATGATGAATCTAATTTTCCAATTACAGAACTATTTATAATCCCATATGATACTAATTTGTCTGGTTGGAAAGACAGAAAAACCAAAATACAAATTTAACACATAAAACATAAAACACATGAATTATCACTCACAAAAAGCAAAACTCTTCTACTAACTAGCCTAAAATAACTTATGCAACCACACACTAATTTTTAGTATGACTTAACTTACTTGACTCCGTAAATTTAGCCAACTCTTCGGACCTGAATAATTAGCTTATTTTAAACATTTTCACCGGTAAAAGTGCAATGGGAGGAAAGTAACTGAGAGCAAGCTAATGATGGAATCCATGACCCTCCCACCAAGAAGATAATAATAATGCAACAATGAAATGTTGGCATTATGATTCAAGTGTTGTCCTTGATGGCAACTCACTCAGAGGTTGGTACAGATACTCAGAAGTTGGTTCAGGTGATGGCAACTTACTCAGAAGACAGATCCTAGTACAGCTTGCCAAGGAAGTTCATACACGCAGGTTTGTTAAGCCCAAGTCGCGTGTACACGCAGGTTGGCTTCAGAAAAAGCGCGTGTATGTGGAAAAGCACCTTTGGTCCATGGCGGTTAGTCCTTGGAAGTTGTGCCTATGGTTTCGGACCATTGTATCTCGACGGGCGTGTCGATCCCTAGTTTTGAAGTTGATGGTATTGTGTTTCTATGGTTTTGGCTCTTGGTATTGAACAAGGCCTAAGGCTATATAAGGAGAAGATCACTAGGCAAAGAGTAAGTGTGTGTGGGTGTCTGACGCAGTGAGAGGATCTGGTATTGCTGGTTATCTGTTCGGGACGCTTGGCAAGGGTCGGATCTGACAGCAAAGGCAGAAGTAATCATTTCTAGATCTGCACGCAGGTTGCCTTTGGAGAAAGCGCGTATACACGCGGTTTTGGTACAGTGAAGTAGCGTATGCATGATAAGGGTTGATATTTCAGGTTGTTGCTGATTCTGGTGGTTGTTGCAGAGTTCTAGATTCTGGTTTGGGTTCTGTGTTCTTGATGACAGGGTTTCAGTGATTCGGTATTGGGTTGTTTAATGAATTATGATGCAAGTATAAGTTGATGATTGTATTGCGGTAATGTTTGCTTTGTACTCTTGGATCCAGTCTGAAAATTGATGAAACGTGGTCCCTGAAGGTTGTAGGGTCAGCACCTACGTACTAGTAAATGGATCAGCTAGTACAAGAGCTGAGGGGGTTGTAGCTCCCTTCCAAAAGTAGTTGGAAAACGAGAGAGAGGGTTGTAGCCCTCTGCAGGTTGTAGCCTGCATACTGGTAAAGGACTGCACCAGTATATTGTAAAAGAAGTTTCTCATTAAAGAAGAAAGAGACGAATTGCAGCAGGTGGTTTTCACCCACATTGGGTTTCCACCTTATATCATGGTGTTCATGTGTGTGGCTCTTGTGTGATGTTCTGTTCTGTTATACTGCACCTGTTTACTGCTAAATTGCTTAATAATGTTCTGATGCATTTACTGAAGATAAGATTAACTGAATCATAAGATATCTGCATATACGCTAGTTGCTTTAGACACAGTCGCGTGTACACGCGGGTTCACTTAACTGAAGTCGCGTGTATGAAATTGAAAAGGTTTTATTGATCTGATAATACTGATTCACCCCCCCTCTCAGTATTATTTCCAACAATTGGTATCGGAGCAGGTCCTTCAGAGGAAGCTTGATCGCTTGAAGGAAAAGATCCATCAAAATGGCTAATCCAGAAAGAGAGGCACACATCAGGCCACCAGTCTTTGACGGGAACAATTTTACTCACTGGAAGATAAGAACCACTGCATATCTACAGTCTCTTGGAGCAGAAGTTTGGGGACTCATAGAAGGAGGATACAAATTCCCATCAGCAACTCCTACAGATCCAGCAGAGAAAAAGCAATATGAGCTCAATGCCAAAGTAGTTAATGTCCTATTGAGTACTTTGACTCAATCAGAATTTATGAAGATCATGCATCTCAAATCAGCTAAGGAAATATGGGACAAAATCGTTACAAGCTACGAAGGAGATGATCAGGTAAAAATAGCGAAGCTTCAAACTCTCAGAATCCGGTATGAAACTCTTAAGATGCGAAGTAATGAAAGCGTAGCTAATTATTTCCTGCGTATGGATGAGATTGTGAATTGTATGAGGGATCTGGGTGAAGAATTTGAGGAAGTTGTCTTAGTTCAAAAGGTTTTGAGATCTCTGTCTACTAAATTTGATTCTAAAGTATCTGCCATAGAAGAAAAGGAGAATGTGCGAAAAATTACCATGTCACAGCTTCACGGGATCTTAACTGCTTTTGAAATGCGACTAGAGGTACCACCAGAGGCCGCATTCGAAGTGTCAGAGGAAGAAGATGAGGTAAATTTTGTCAAGAATCTTGAACGGGGAACTGGACGGTTCAAAGATAAGCTGCCTTTCAAATGTTTTCTATGTGGTAGAGTTGGTCACTATGCTGCTAGATGTCCTCATAACAAAGAAAGGATATATGAAGAAGATGGTAGAAGCTATTATTCCCATATTAAAAGTTCATTTAATGATAGTGAAGATATTAGAAGTCTCATGGCGCACAAGAAGAAGAATGCTTCATCCAATGATAGCGAGGATATTAAAAGTCTCATGGCACATGAAGAGAAGAATGCAGAAACTGAAGAAGCTGCCAAATTAAAAGAACTATTGGAAACAGAAACCAGGGTAAGGGAGAAATTGCAGGATATAGCAAAAGATCAGAGCACAACTATTCAGAGACTTGAATCAAAGATCCTCTCTCTAAAAGAAGATCTTGAAGATCAAGAACATGAAGTGATCAAACTAAAGCGACAAGTAGAAGAAGGGAGAAAAGTTGAAGAAGACCTAAGGAAGCAGTATCTGAAAAAGGAAGAACAACATCAAGTTGAGGTAAATATCTTGAAAGGTAAACTAGAAGAAAAGGATAAGCTTTTACGATTTCAAGATAGTTCTAAAGTCTTGGATGATATTCTTAATAGTCAAAGATCTCCTGCTATCAAGACTGGTCTTGGTTTTCATGAATATGTTGAAGGTGAATCTAGTTCACAAGGTGAGACAAGAAACTCTAATGAGAAATCTGAAATGCTCAAGGAACAACCAAGAAAAGAAATTCCTCAAGGAAGATCCTTTACTCCTAACTATGGACGTGATAGACGATTATTTCCTCCGCTGAATAAAGTTGAATGTTATGTATGTCATAATCTTGGACATGTTGCAGCCAGATGCAGAAGTAGAATGGTTCAAGAAAGATCATCTCATCCCAGGTATTTCAGAGGGTATTGCTTTGCCTGTAATGCATATGGACACAAAGCAATTGATTGTGATAGAAGGAACATGAAAAATATAAGGTGTTATACATGCAACAACTATGGGCATAAAGCAAGGGAATGCAGAAGCAGATTTCAAAATTCAAGACAAGGGGACCATACATCATCACAGTTGCAGGAATTGAAGAAGACAGAGACAGAAAGGTGTGGGACAACTCAGTCAGCTGACATAACAGACACAAGGGAATCTGAAAGTGATGAGATTCAGTATTCCATCCTGCATACGCTGAGATAATGAAGACAAGTCGCGTATATACGCGAGTTACATGCTGCAAAGTCGCGTATATGGAGAAAGGGCAGCAGAACAGATGGTTATATGGAGAAAGGGCAGCAGAACAGACCCAGGTTCAGTCATGGTTGGCTCAGGCTCAGGGGGAGCAGAACAGACTCAGGAAATGGTTCAGACATGGTTGGCTCACACTCAGGGGGAGAATATTCTTCAAATAATACATTGTTGGCATTATGGTTAGAAGTTGTTGATAAAGTCTATGAAGATAAGTGATACATCTTACTGTTTAGGAATGGTATTGCAGGCTGATGCTTATATCATGATGCTGTTGGTGGCTTTCATAAGTCTTGGTCTAGATATTTCGTCTCTATGTCATGTATCTCTTGTGATATCTCTTTTATGGTGTCAAGGTCATGTAACGGCCTATGTTGGTTTCCCCACTATGCCTGGGATGAATGATGAATGTATGTTGAGTCTTTTGGTGATAGGAAGGTCTTCTATAATGTATAAGTCCTTGTTCTTCTTGAAGAACATCTTTTGCAGATCTTGCCTACAGTCAAGGGGAGCATGAACAGCACAATTCAGCAAGAGCAGGATGGATAGATTGGTACACTTTGGCATACACAAAGGGGGAGCATAGTTGGAGATTTCAGCAGGTACTCAGGGGGAGTATGGACAGCAGAAGGTATACCAAAGAAGAGAATATCTTGGTCCGCCCTTTGCCCTTGATGTCAAAGGGGGAGAGTGACTTGGTGTAGTGGTTGCCATCAAGTCCAAAGGGGGAGATTGTTGGCATTATGATTCAAGTGTTGTCCTTGATGGCAACTCACTCAGAGGTTGGTACAGATACTCAGAAGTTGGTTCAGGTGATGGCAACTTACTCAGAAGACAGATCCTAGTACAGCTTGCCAAGGAAGTTCATACACGCAGGTTTGTTAAGCCCAAGTCGCGTGTACACGCAGGTTGGCTTCAGAAAAAGCGCGTGTATGTGGAAAAGCACCTTTGGTCCATGGCGGTTAGTCCTTGGAAGTTGTGCCTATGGTTTCGGACCATTGTATCTCGACGGGCGTGTCGATCCCTAGTTTTGAAGTTGATGGTATTGTGTTTCTATGGTTTTGGCTCTTGGTATTGAACAAGGCCTAAGGCTATATAAGGAGAAGATCACTAGGCAAAGAGTAAGTGTGTGTGGGTGTCTGACGCAGTGAGAGGATCTGGTATTGCTGGTTATCTGTTCGGGACGCTTGGCAAGGGTCGGATCTGACAGCAAAGGCAGAAGTAATCATTTCTAGATCTGCACGCGGGTTGCCTTTGGAGAAAGCGCGTATACACGCGGTTTTGGTACAGTGAAGTAGCGTATGCATGATAAGGGTTGATATTTCAGGTTGTTGCTGATTCTGGTGGTTGTTGCAGAGTTCTAGATTCTGGTTTGGGTTCTGTGTTCTTGATGACAGGGTTTCAGTGATTCGGTATTGGGTTGTTTAATGAATTATGATGCAAGTATAAGTTGATGATTGTATTGCGGTAATGTTTGCTTTGTACTCTTGGATCCAGTCTGAAAATTGATGAAACGTGGTCCCTGAAGGTTGTAGGGTCAGCACCTACGTACTAGTAAATGGATCAGCTAGTACAAGAGCTGAGGGGGTTGTAGCTCCCTTCCAAAAGTAGTTGGAAAACGAGAGAGAGGGTTGTAGCCCTCTGCAGGTTGTAGCCTGCATACTGGTAAAGGACTGCACCAGTATATTGTAAAAGAAGTTTCTCATTAAAGAAGAAAGAGACGAATTGCAGCAGGTGGTTTTCACCCACATTGGGTTTCCACCTTATATCATGGTGTTCATGTGTGTGGCTCTTGTGTGATGTTCTGTTCTGTTATACTGCACCTGTTTACTGCTAAATTGCTTAATAATGTTTTGATGCATTTACTGAAGATAAGATTAACTGAATCATAAGATATCTGCATATACGCTAGTTGCTTTAGACACAGTCGCGTGTACACGCGGGTTCACTTAACTGAAGTCGCGTGTATGAAATTGAAAAGGTTTTATTGATCTGATAATACTGATTCACCCCCCCTCTCAGTATTATTTCCAACATGAAAAACTGTGAAGCAAATTGCAGCAAAAACTACTAACGCCTCCAAAGCGAAGAAGGAAGCACAGAAAGAAAGTGCGGCAGAACTTGCTAGCACCATCAATGAGAAGAAGAAAGCACAGAAACAAAATGTGGCAGCAACTGTTTGTACGCCTTCTTCGCCACAAAAGTCCTGAGAAAGCTGCTCAGCACTGGAGTCCTCGAGATGACCTCACTTTCTTACTCAGACATGTATGGGCTTGCCTTTTAACACAGTTTCTGTGTATAATTATGTTGGGCCATGTTGGACACAGTTTGAGAATTCTTATACGCCCTAGGGCCAAGTTTCAGTTAATCACTGCTGAGATGGAGGTCATTATCTATAGTTTACAGAAAAATAAATACAATTTTGATTGCCCACATCGAAGCTGCTTTGTATGGCATTTAGAAGCGATTGTGGAGGTGAAGAGGCAGGCAATTTGTCTGCCCATCATGAGGGGAAGAAGAAGAAGAATGGAGTTTAGATAGAGAACGAAGATACTCAACACTTGATGCAGACAACTTTGCAGCATAGCCCTTACGTCTGATTGCATGTCCTTAAGGATGTTCTGAATAACATCCTTCATCTCCTTGAAAGCAGCGTCCCTTTTGGCAGATAACTGATCATACTATTCTCGACTTATTTGTGCACCCTTGTTGGTTTATCTTCTCCTTACTCTCCTTGCTCTTTTTCACATGTCCTTCTTTGGGTATCTACCTTCTAACCAATTGAAATTAAGAGGAGGCCAGGTTGACAGTTAAGAGTGTGGAGATCATTGCCGATAAATTGGTCTTGTTCGAGAAATAAATATTCAAAGATCAGTTGGGTGAAGGTAAAGAGGATAATGAACCATACAAAGAATGGTGTTGACAATAAGAACGACTCCATGTACCCCATTTTCACCGTCGACCTATCTGTGCATGAATGTGGAATGAGACGGGATGTCGAATGCACAAAATTTATATAGACGTGTGGGCCAGAGAAAAGAGAACATCGAGCCGCTCTTAAGTAAGATGAAGGTTGTTGTCACAGGGATTGCCATAATAACCCCATTGGAAAGAAAACCTGAAGGATGAGGCATGCGTCGACATGTATCTAGGTGTTGTTGGTGGCTAGATGTCAATATAGTTTGAACGTGTTGTGGTGCGTTAGGATGCAGGAGCCACTTGTTACAAGGATGCAGTGAGTTAGACTACCACTGCAAATGACAAATAGAAGAAGGTCGAGTTGTATGGTGGTTGAGTCATGGGCATGCGCTGTCTTGATGAGAGATCATCTGGATTTTGTTAGGATATTCCGACACATAGGAAATAGTTAAGTATAACTATTTCTTATGAAAAATTATAATAAAATTATAATTTTAAAAAATTATAATAAAATAATTTCAATTGGTTAGAAAGTTGAATAAATTCTAATTAAAAACTTTTATCATAATAATTTAATGGGTTTAATTTTTTTTTATAGAATTTTGGAATAATGAATAATGAATTTGATTTATTTTATTTTAAATTTTTTAATATGTATATTTTTTTATTAAATTAAATTAAAAATAATAATAATAATTTAAATTTAATTTTTATTTTTTATAATTTCAAAAATATTGAGTTTAATCATTTTTATATAGTAAAAGAGTGTTAGGGTGGTTCAAGTAAACATGACTTAATTAAGTTATTGGTGGTTTTTGGGCTCTAGGTTTGTGAAAATTTATGGTTTTGTCCATGATTCTGCGTATTTAAAGATGGAGAAACTCCAAGTAAATTTGTTTCGGTGATTAGTGGGATCCCAACAACGATGCCTTTAGACACCAACACTTCTTTTGCTTTCATGATCCTGACAACTAGTAATAGAGCTTAGGCAACAATTCAACATATAGAGTAGTGAAAATGGAAGACATTGAAGTTGTGTTAAATGAATATGTAGATGAAATGAGAGTAAGTAGAGCAAGAGGCCAAAGCCAAGGAAGTTGTGGAGAGTGGTAGCCTTGCAAAGATTGTAGGTGGAAAAATGGAGAGGCTTCATGGTTCAACAAACTTCATGGAAATGCTCTCACAATTAAGCGGACTGTGGAGGAGGAGATTAGAGTCAAGGCACTGAGGGGTGGCAGATCGAGTCCATCTAGAGGAGGCCAGGTTGACAGTTAAGAGTGTGGAGATCATTGCCGATAAATTGGTCTTGTTCGAGAAATAAATATTCAAAGATCAGTTGGGTGAAGGTAAAGAGGATAATGAACAATACAAAGAATGGTGTTGACAATAAGAACGACTCCATGTACCCCATTTTCACCGTCGACCTATCTGTGCATGAATGTGGAATGAGACGGGATGTCGAATGCACAAAATTTATATAGACGTGTGGGCCAGAGAAAAGAGAACATCGAGGCGCTCTTAAGTATGAAGATGAAGGTTGTTGTCATAGGGATTGCCATAATAACCCCATTGGAAAGAAAACCTGAAGGATGAGGCATGCGTCGACATGTATCTAGGTGTTGTTGGTGGCTAGATGTCAATATAGTTTGAACTTGTTGTGGTACGTTAGGATGCAGGAGCCACTTGTTACAAGGATGCAGTGAGTTAGATTACCACTGCAAATGACAAATAGAAGAAGGTCGAGTTGTATGGTGGTTGAGTCATGGGCATGCGCTGTCTTGATGAGAGATCATCTGGATTTTGTTAGGATATTCCGACACATAGGAAATAGTTAAGTATAACTATTTCCTATGAAAAATTATAATAAAATTATAATTTTAAAAAATTATAATAAAATTATAATAAAATAATTTCAATTGGGTAGGTTATTATAATAATTTTATTATAATTTTAATTAAATAAAATTATATATTTTGATTGGTTAGATCACATAAAGATTATTTAGACATTAAATTGTAATTAATTAGACTGAATATAATAAATTTTATCCCACAGGAATTTTTATTATATTTATGTAATTAATTAGGATAAAATTTCATAACCTACCCACAGGAGTTATGAATTAATAAGTTTTATCATAAAGTTTTATTGAATCTGTTTGAATTGAAAATTTAGCCCACAGGCAATTTTTATGTCATTAGATTCAATTTTTGAGCATGATTTACATTGGTAAAACATGAAAGTTTATTAAGCCTCAATTTTAACATAAGCATGTGATTTTTAATTTTGATGCAGTAGTACAACCTACAAATTTCTCTGAAATTCGTTGTGACATTCCCAAACTTAAGGGAGATAACTATAAGATTTGGAAGGAGAGGATTCTCCTTCATTTAGGGTGGATGGACATAGATTATGCTATTAGGAAAGATGAACCATCGGCACTCACTAATACCAGCACTGCAGCGGACATCACGCTTTATGAACGATGGGAGCGATCCAATCGTCTAAGCATGATGTTCATTAAGACTAAAATTTCAGTTGGTATTCGTGGTTCCGTTGATCAGCATGAAAAGGTCCGAGACTTGTTGAAGGCCATTGATGATCAATTCGTCACTTCAGACAAGGCACTAGCAAGCACCCTAATCATGAAGTTCTCATCCCTAAGGCTCACCAATGTGAAAGGTGTGCGCGAGCACATCATGCAGATGAGGGACACTGTGGCTCAATTGAAGAAACTGGAGGTTGATATATCGGAGTCCTTCCTAGTGCACTACATCCTGAACACCCTTCCGCACCAATATGGACCTTTCAAAATCTCATACAACACACATAAAGATAAATGGTCAATTAATGAACTCATGACCATGTGTGTTCAAGAGGAAGAGAGACTGGTGATGGAACTGGGAGAGAGTGCAATGCTGGCAACGCGTGGAAAGGGAAAATCTCAAGCCAATCGGAAAGGGAAAGGTAAAGTACCTCCCCAAGCCGATATCAAGAAGGATTCCAAGTGTTTCTTCTGTAAAAAGAAGAGACACATGAAGAAGGAATGCGCCAAATTTCAAAAATGGCTTGCGGATAAAGGTAATTTAATCTCATTTGTTTGTTATGAATCTAATATGGTTAACGTTAATATTAACACATGGTGGATTGATTCTAGATCAACAATTCACATTTCGAATTCCTTGCAGGGTTTGCAAAACCTAAGGAAGCCAGTGGGAAGTGAGCAAAGCATCTTATCAAGAAACAAGATGGGCTCGCATGTGGAAGTTATAGGAACATGTTATTTAACTTTAAGTAGTGGCTTTGTTTTGGAATTAGAAAAGACCTTTTATGTTCCACGTTT